>OY998158.1:5517046-6049929 GCA_963921925.1 Sphagnum tenellum
CTCAAAAGTACTTACTTACCAGCACCAAAATCTGGGAAAATTGAAGAACAAGCAGTTTGTGGTGATGAGCAGCAGAGTGAGAAACTTGGCAAAATTGTTGCAAGTAATATATTTTGCTCACACTTCAATCTTGAACTTCGCAGAGGTCTGAAAATGTGCCACATCCAGATTACAGATATTATCACAAAGTAGATCAGATATAGACCTCAACCCTAAACCCTAGAGACACATCAGATTGTCATAGCTATAGAGAGAGAGAGAGAGAGAGAGCCTAGTCTCCTTGAGGACGATTTGCAAAAGGCCATATACATGTGGTGGTACTTGGGTGTGCATGCTGCATGCAAATCTGCCCATTTCCCAACAACACATTCAAACCCCTTTTTTTCATTAAAACCCACAAAGTTTAGAAAAAGCTCCAAAGGAGTACAAACTCAAAATTGGTTGCTTGTGGCTACACTTGGCAAGTCTTTTCCCATTCTTGCTTCCATGTGGCATACCATTCACCAATGCAATCATCCGAGCAACGCAAACACAATGTCCACAATGCTTTTGCTTCCAAGTGGCATATGATTCACCATGCATCATCATCCAAGCAAAGCAAAGCAAAGCCAAAGCAAAGACAATGTCACATGCTTTTGCTTCCATGGGACATTGTCTTTTTTCCCCCCCTCAAGATTTGCTAGAAATTTCTTAGTGTATTTGGACACCACATTAGAGTTATTATCCTTAAACTTGTATGTATGAGTCCAGCCTTTTTTTCCTTTTTCTTTATATATATATATATTTAGGTATCTTTTTTATTTTGTTATTATCCCTTCTTATTCTTCTTTTAATCCATAAAGTTTTTAAAATTTTTATCAAATAACAAAACTCAACATGAGATTGTTGAATTGTGCTAAGATTTGCATTTCATGCAAATTGCACTAATAGTCGTCTTTTGTTATTTATTTCAAAATTTGCATTGGGACTATATCCAAAAATCAAACTTTTTTTAAAAAATTTATAAAAATATAAAAATGCAATTTTATTTTGACTATGACACCCAATGCAAATTAATTAAATAGTTTTAACACGCATCTTGAACCCCTAATGAGAGAAGTTCTACTATAACACATGATTTCCATTTGCCAATAGTAGAGTGAGTTTTCTCATTTTGGAATGAGCTTTACTATTTTTGGACCATCTTTACATTTTGGGTGCATATGGGATAAATATTAGATGCTATTTGGAACGTCTTGGGGAACAACGTGAAAACTTGGGGAACCTAATGGAAACATGTGGAGAACAAGGAACAAATTGGGTGGTGAATTTTGGTCATTTTGCAAAAGAATTTTGGTATAAAAAAAGAATATTCTGTTTCAAATTCCCATTATTGGGTGGAAAAAATCGCTGGAAAATTAATTTAATGCTTTTTAATTACCAAAAATTGTTGCAATGGCCTACAATATGAAATGGTGCTTAAGGTTTTATACCTTCATATTTTGAGTGTCACCAAATTTGGCTAAATGAACTTTTAAATGATCTCAACTTGAAACATCACAAAATTGAAGAAAAAAACATTGTTGATAAGTAGAGTTTTCTTTTTCTTTTTTTTGCAATTTGTCAAGTAGATGAATCCCCCTTTGTTATGATGTCTTCCATGACTTCAACATCCAATGACATGTCATGACATTAGATTTTTTTTCCTCGTAATGTGACCATTTGGTGCCAATTTTTCCAAGAAATACCCTTTGAACCTTTTGCAGCTCCCCTTCCTTTTTTTTTTGTTCACCAAGTTGCGAAAATTCACCGCCAAAAAACCCTAAACCCTAAACCCTAAAAAAAAAAAACACTCCTGATGGGCAGTAGATTTTAGGTTAATCCCGCTACTATAAAGTTCAAGAAAGTGCATTTTGTATAAGGAAAGGTGCTTTTCCAAGGTCATCATTCCTAATTTGAGGGTCTGCCCACGGAGGACGATAGTAGCCCAAGGGCTGCCCTGAAAATCTAGGAATGACCTCAGCAAGAAAGTGCCCACTTTAAATTTTTTCTTTCCAACCTATTATTTTTCCCTCAATTTTGTGAGGTCAGTTTTGTGTCGGTCACTCAAGTTTTTTTTTTTTAAATTATTATTATTATTATTATTATAAATGATGTACAGAAAAGATATCCTTGAAATTCAATTTTAAATGCTTTACAAAAACAAAAGATGCCTGAAATTGAAGAGTTGTTTCTTATGGGGAAATTCTAGTGAGGGAGGAGATTCGGTGAAAATGTAGACGAGAAATTTGCATAGTGGGTTTATGCACTTATTTGGAAACCCTAAACCTTAAACCCTAAACCCAAGGCCACTGGGACTACTAGAATAAGGGCCTTTGTGCGGTGAAGTCAAGGAGAGCCTGATTTAGGTAACACCTCTGGTCGAGGGTGTTACATAGCATTAAAATCAATCTATCGTCTTTAATTCTTTTCACTGTGATACTCAACGGGTATCAAATGGGTACCCATTGAGTAAATAAAAAGTAACATTTGGGCATTTTCAAAAGCAAAATGTTTGTCTCTACAACCATTTTGTTTGTTTTGTTTTTTGAACACTAGTATTAATCAATGGATGTCACATTATGTTGGATAAGCATGCATCCACATACATTGCACTTCAGGGCAAAAAGTTTTTACAACTTAGTTATGGATGAATTTTAATTGAGTTAATATTTGGTTCCACCTTGCTAACTCATTATGTAAGAAGTAATTCCTACATACAGGTAGGAAAATAAGTGATTACTACCTAAGTGGATGGTTTATACTAGTGTTGTCTAGTTATATAGAAAAATACCCAACTTTATACACTAATCCGATATAAAAATGATATTTGACTCTATACATAATCTAATATCAAACCGATATTTGGTTCTATACACAACCGTTGGATGCCCAGCATAATATTTTCATTATGCATAACCTTATTTAAGTCGGCACATCAGAATAGAATAGATATATGTGGAGGTGGTGTTTTGACAATCTAGATATGCATTAGGTTTAAGGTTTAGGTCATTTAGGGTTTAGGTGTTAGGAATTAGGGTTTTGCAAAAACCAAAGTGTAGTCGAATGTTTGTGCTTTGTATGTTGCATTAGCTCATTGCTTTCTTTGAATGCACAATGTGCACACACACATGGATTTTGGCTTGTTTTATTTTCTTTGAATGCGTCTAATTACCACTCGAATTTGGTATTTCAATCATTCTTATTTATTTGAATGCCAAGGTGCACACTTTGTAGTTTTGTAGATTTCTTTGATGGAAATCTTCACATTTTTGTTATGCAGTGTGTGTGAGTTTTGCATTAGCATTACGCACATGTTCATGGCTGGGCATCAACATTGCACACAACTCATTGCTTTCTTTGAATGCATGGTGCATGGTGCAAAAACACATATGGATTTTGATTGCTTTGTTTTCTTTAAATGCATTTTGAATGTGTGCACACTTTGCAACTTTGTATATATTTTTGTTAGTGTTTTTGGCATTGGCATTATGCACTGTGAAGGAATTTGATATCATTGTTGCATGCATGTTTGGTGAGTTTGGTGTTGAACACATGGTTTAATGAATTTGGCTTGTCAAATTCAACAAATCAAAAGAAATTTTTTTTAAGCTTTTTTTTAAAAAAATGTTTGGGAGCTCGATTCTTGGTGTTTAGTGTCTTAATGTTCCTAGGTTTTTTTTAGGTTTATGTTTTCAATGGTTGAAAAACTTCGACGACCTTATTTTGGGCAAATTGTGGATTTAAGGTTTAACGAATTTTTTTTGTTTAATTTTTTGTTTTCAGTGGCTAAAAGAGCTTTAGCAACCCAACAACCATGTTTTATTGAAAGTATGGGTTTAGTGTGTTTTTTTCGGTTTAAGTTTCTATCTTCAATGGTTAAAGGGCCTTAGCAACCGTGTTTTGTTGAAAGTGTGAATGAAGTTGATAAAAATGTTGCATCAACTACCTCTATTCAAATTCAATCTTCATCACTTTTAGATGTTGAAAATGTGCATTTGAAATTTAGTAACACATTATTGAATGTTGATGTTTCATAATTTGCTATAAAAACACAATTTGTGGCTTGGAGACTTCACAACTGCATATTTATATGTTGGGGATTTTTGCTATCAACAATGGCCTACTTGTGGATTTGGTGAATCCACAAATGTTGTAATGCATACTATGTAGATATGAACAAACATCCAATGATGTTTTGGCTCAAAGATTTATTCTGTGCAAAGGTTTAATTCAATACAACAAGTTAATGGGATAACTCCCATGAATATTCATGTGCAAACTACACATTTTGAAGTTGTTTGCTTTAAAAAAACAACAATTCAATGAGGTTGCACAAAACCTATTGTTGTTCATGTTCAACAACCAAGGAATAAAAGGATTGGTCCTTCTAGCTATGCAATTACTACTTTTTTTGGTGTCACAAACTTGTACCAAAAAATGATAAGTAGCAACAACAATTTTTGGAGGATTGGGTGTTTTATACTTGCAAGGGTTACAAGCCTTTGTCTAGTTGTGAGAACATTTGGCTTTAAAGATTAGTTCTATGTTAATGCGCGCATGTTCAATTTCCATTTTGTTGTTTTGTGAAATGAATGTTGCTTGTTATGGTCAAAAAGACCATGAACCAACATGTTTTAAAAAGCCTTACATCTATAACAATAACGTCTACTAGTTTTGATATGTGGATGTCCCATGGCGATGTGGATACTTTCGCTTTGGATATCAATTTTTTGAGTGACATGTGGATCTCCATGTATATCAATATGGGATTGTTTGAAGTTAATGAGACAACCCAATCAATCCATGGTTGCACAAGTCTAATCTTCGTTAGAGAAGTTGGTTTGTTGCATTGGGTCATTGCCTTTGCAAAAGATGAGGGCACTAATTTGGCAACTATGGCAACAACTTTACATTCTATCATCAATTGTGAACCTTTGAAGATTCTTAAGGTTTATGAGGTTTCTTAACATGGGCATGTGATGTTTAAGGCATGTTAATATGTTATAAATGAAAACAAACCTTCTATTAGGTTGGAACATGTGAGTGTGAAGGATGCCTAAGCTAGTTTATAGAAATCCATTACTTGAACCAAAAAGTCCGCAAAAAAGAAGAATGAACGAAAACATGTTTGTGCTAAAAGTGGGATATAACACCAAAAATTTAAAATTATTGTGAAGACCAAATTTGCCCATAAGGACATTATGTTTGAAAAGACATTTGCGTTTAAGAATGCCATTATTTTATGTTATGGCAAGTAGAAACTTATGGCTTTATAACAGAGAGTTCCTAAAGCCCGAATATGGGCTATTGCTAAAATAATCACATCTACTTTGAATCATATTGTTTCAACATGTGTGATGAATCAATCCATGGGGCACTAGTTATTGTCTAATGCTTTGACAACAACTATCACATTGATGATGAACATGGAAATTGGGTTGTTGTAGCTTTCTAACCCATTTGAAAATTTTGAAACATTTGAGGTTGAAATCCTATTTCTACATAGAAATATGCAACTTGAGGTTGTAAAGGCAATCAAACCTTTTTTGGATTTCTTAAGGTCTTTTGATGCACAATAGGCTTACAAGATGATGTCTATCATGTTGGATCCATGGTTCAAGGTTTTGTTCATTGTGGAAAGTTTGGTGGGACATGAGAATATAATTTAATTAACATTTAAATATAATGCCAAGGTTGTGATTCTTTTTCTGATGGTGTGTTTTGAACAACTAAATTGCAATATCATTACATTTATTACAAGAACCGATGATGTAAGATTGGAGCTTGAATAAAATATGTTTGGAATGCAGCTTCAATTGAAAAATCTTTTTGAACATTAGTCATTAGAGAGTTGTTTCTATTTAAGAGGTTGTTTATTTCTTCATTTATATGTGCAAATCCACTAACTTGGTGGCATATGCATGAAGGCCATTTTTTGAATGTGAGTTTTTTCGCAAAACAAATTCTTGGAATCTTAAGTTTACAAATAGAAATTGAATGGGTTTTAGTCTTGTTAGGGTGTTGATAACTTTAAGGTGTTGTCACTCGCAAGTGGACAACATGTACCAGATTATGACTATCGTGAAAAATTAGCCTAATGAACCAAATGCCAATTGTAAGCCAAATTCCTACTTCAAACAATACTTGAAAATAGAAGAACTTCTAACAAGGGATAAGCACAATTTGATTGAAAAACATGGTTTTTGAAGAATTGCAAGTTGGTAGTGACTAACTTTGTGGGCTAGGGTGGGTTTGTGTGGAGAATGGTTGGGTCAAGGAACTTATGCTACAATTGGGCAAAGTTCTTTGTGGAACTAAGGTTCAATTCTCCCATGAGTTTTGTTTTGGTTCTATTAGTAGTTTAGGTTTTTTTTCTAATAGGCAATAAAATTAGAAATTGATATGCATCATGTTTGTGCATATTCGTCATTTTTTGAAAATTGAAAACTAACATATGCATAATTGATAGTGTTTTTTAAAGTAGAATAATGTGTAACCGGATGGTGTATTAATTTTTTTTGAAATACGTATCCTTCTTTAAAAAAATGGGAATATATTTTATTGGTATCCACAATAAATGTTTAAAATGTGATAACTAAACATCATTAGTTTATACCTTGCTGAGGGATGTATTTATTATGTACCTACTAGCTACCTACAAGATGAAAAAAAACAATTGTGTTAGCCACCATGGTTAATTAAGGAACTATAACCCAATAGAAAATAGTTTCCTAACCATTTACCATCCATCCTCCATGGTGCATTGGTAGGTGTTGGTCCATTTTGATATATAAGGATTCAAACCATGTTTATGGAATGTTGTTTGCTTGGTTATTTTGCCAAGTTACCCTTTCTTATTTGTCAAGTCCACTTTGCAAAGTGGTAAGAGAAAGAGCATGGAATGGTGTTTATTTCATTTTGCCTTTCTAGAAAATAAGGCATGTTGTATAGAACTCATCGGATTTTCCTAGTGTATTAAGAAGGCATGTTACCATGTGTAATTTTGCCTACTCAAAGGGCATAATGTCCATTTGTGTGAGCAATTTTTTCAAAATGGGTGTTGTTATGGGCATTACATTTTTCAAAACACTCACTTATTTTATGTATTTTCTCATGATAGTTTTTAACCCTCGACCATGGGTTTTTCATGAATTGTGCCCATGTTTAGTTCCACTTCCCACATGTCTTTATTATGGTTTGCATTGATTAGATGAGGTGCCTCCCAAGTTTTATTTTCTTTTCTTGCAATGAGCCAAATTGATTGGGCCATCATTCAAAAAAGATGAAATTATTGAAGCTCCCTAAAAAAAGTTTCCATTTTGAAATATAAAGTTATAGTGGCAAGGAGTTGTAGGGTAACCATGTGGCAATAATAATCAAAAGGGATGAACACCATGCCCTAAAAAACTTACTTATCTTGTAAAATGCAATTTAAAATGTAATTTACTAGAAGAAATCTTGTAATATACAACCAAATTTTTTTGTGACTACATGCAACTATGTATGAGTTGTGACTATATTTGATTTTTTGCAACCAATTATCAATGTTCACTCTTTATATGGTCAAATGTAACTATGTTGCGACTACCATGCAACTATTGACATATTCATCTTTTCATTTGGATAACTTTTGAGATTGTTTTCATCCAAAAATATGTTCATATGTTCCATTAGTTGCATATGGGATCAAAATTAGTTGCATCCATATGCCATATACATAGCCCTTTGACGTACAATAAGGTGTATTATAACTATATTTGGGATACATTTTTACATTTTAATAGGGTTGCATTAAGGGTATAATTAAAGATATTATTAGGATTACATTATACATTAAAGGTTTTATCAATGTAGGTTTAGTGGTAAAATTTTGCCATTTGGTGATATTACTTTTCAGAAAAAAAAAACTTTTGTTTTCTTTTGATATTTTCAACAACCTTTTCACCTTTCTTTGTCCTTGACACAACAAATCTATTGTGACACACTTGTTCCATGACAAAACAAATGATCACAATGTGAGATGCAATGGAATCTATATAATACAGTTTTTCTTAAACTTCAATTGGAATTTCAAACAAGTTAAATGAACTTCAAATAAATTCATATTTCGATTTTGAAACGGAAAATTATACTTCAATTTTGAATATTTTTATTTCAATATCAAAGTTCATATCTCAATTTTGAAAATATTATTTCAATCTAAAAAACTGATTTTCAATTATGTAAATTATTATATGAATTTGATTCTTTTAATTTAAAATTTTAAAATCTAAATTCTGAAAATTAATACTTGAAATGAAAAATTGTTATTTGAATCTGCAAATTGATATTTGCATTCTGAAAACTAATATTTGAATTTTTAAAATGATATCTGAACCTGAAAACTGATATTTCAATTCTAAATCTTGAAATTTCAATTAAGAATATTTTTATTTGAATTCAAAGAAATTCAATTATTTTTAAATTTAGAAATCGATATTTGAATTCTGAATTTTTTTATTCAAATCTGAAAATTACTCCATGGTATGATTTTTTAAAAATTCAAATGCCAATTATAAGAATGGAAATATCAAGTTTCAAATTCAAATAAAACTTTCTGAATTCAAATAATGTTTTTTTGAATTCTACTTAAAATTATCAGAATTGATATATCAAATTAAAGTATGAGATTACTAATTAAATAAACATTTTTCAGAGTTCAAATATGAACTTTCAGAATCAAATAACAATTTTTGGAACTGAAATATCACTTTTCAGTTGCAGTGAACAAATTTCAGAATTAGAATATCAATTTTCAGGTTCAAATAAACATTTTCAGTAATCAAGTATCAATTTAAAAATTCAAATAAAGCTTTTTAGAATTGAAATATCAATTTCGAGATTGAAATTTCAGTTTTTGAATACCACAAAAAAGAAGTTTTCAAATATGTACTTTTGAATTTAAATAATTATTTTCAGACTTTAAATATCAAATTTGAGATTCCAATAAAAAAAAATTAGAAATGAAAATTTGATTTTAAACAAAATTTGGATTGAAATATCATATTTTTAGCTCCAAATAATATATTTCAAAAATTCAAATATCAGTTTTCATAATTTTATATTTATTTTAAGAACTTAATGTCAAATTTCATCTTCAAACAATTTATTTAAGATTTTAAATATTATTTTTATATTAGAATATAACAAGATTGAAAGGCTTTATAAATATTGTATAATGTAACCTAAGACATATATCTTGCAAGGTTTGTCCACCTATAAAGCTTAAATTTAAGATAAACCTAAAATATGAATGGTTATAAAGCTTGCAAGGGTGATGGTAGCTTGTATATGACCATTTATAGATGGGAAACCATGCTGACACACCTATTTGGAGCACAAGGCCATTTGATGTGGGATATTTTTATTTTTTTCATCTAATTGGAGGTCCTTTCATTCATAAATTGGGATGACGATGGGATTTTATCCATTCAAGCATTATAGGATAGTCTGAAGTTTGAAGAACATTTCATGTAAATAGATTTGTCCTCATGAGTGGATGGGTAGTTGGTTGACAAACAAGAATTGGTCATCGAAAACAACAATTGGAATGGACATAATTTGTTAATAATTGGACCCGAATTGATTTAAATTCATGAATTTTCAAATGATCTGATTAAGAATCCAAAATTATTTTTCAATTTGGAATTTGGAATTTAATTTAAAGTTCTTTTAAAAATTACCATGACTTCATACGGGTTCAATTTTTTTGAGTTGTCTCACCATTGATCCTTGAAAAGGAAAGCAATGCATGCATGAAGAATGAGTTGATTTTAAAGCAAAAGTTTGTAAAGGTTGTTCACAAACATCCATGCAAATTGTTGTGTGGCAAGGTGTGAGGTGCAAACGGAATTTGGTAGGTGTGTGACAAGTTGTCAACAACCAAGCTTTTCTAAAATGCCTGACTTTTACAAAGCATAAGTTCAATAATTATTTATTAATAGACGTGCAAACGTTAGATGTGCACTACTCTTTCAACTATTGTATCTACCCTATTGACTAGTTGATATGGGAATCAAAAGTCCCTTGTTCCCTACATCTTTTATTATCAAACTCCTCCTCATCCTCTTAACAAATTGCTATAAAATACACGATCATAAACAAAGCATGCCAATCCCCCAAATTGTCATGGAAGCATAGCCCCAAACCTTACTCCGTCCTAGGAAACCCAAAAAGTTTCGTTACATTCCCTAAACCACACACCCAATTCTAACCTAGATGTTGTTTTAACTTCAAAGAAGTCCATAGCTATTGTAATTTTAGTCGTTTGGCATAATAATAAATTAACTAATGTACATATTCAAATATGTACATACTTTTAAATGAATCCACATTGACAAATCCTAACACATACAATAACATGTATCAATTGCAATCACGCCCACTTTAAAAAAAACCTCCACTATGGCACCAAAAGTGATCCACTATATCATGCATTTGCGCATGTTGTAGTTTCATTCTTGAACATATAGACGAATATTCTTGGTCAGACTAAGCATTTGGCCCTTTCTCCCCTTACCACCCCCTTCTCCCCCAATGCATTTCTTCCTCACTTGTTTGGAGTTACCACCAAAAGAAGATTTGAATCAATGGTCCATGGGATTTGGTGCGTTCTCAAACTCCACCCCAACTAGGTTGTCTTGCAAGTCAACATGGTTCTTTAAACATAACCATTTTGGACATGAAGTCTATGTTCTCAATTCTCAAATTAATCACCCACAAAAAATAAGATGTGCAAAAAGCTTGAATTTACTTGTACTCAAATGAAAGGGAAACCATATATGATGATTTTCAATATATATTGAAGGTCTTGGACTCAAGGTATCCATGCCATTTGATAAGATTAACAATTGGCAAAGGATATGATTTACACACAAGCTACTACCGCTAGCTCAACTTAAGATGCAAGCCACTTGAAAGTCTCTATTGAAGTGGAAGAGAAAACCATGAGATCGCCAATATTACGAGTACTAATTACTAGCTGAACGCATTCAACAATTCCAATACATTCAACAATTCGAACCTAGTGGCAAATTATGATATGAATGTTATTAAACTCAAAACACCAATTTGTTTTTCGAAGTTTTTTCAATGGCAGACACAAAGGATTTCTCACTATCATGCCAGCTCAAGAATCCATACTCTCGGGTTTTGTTCATGCTGCTCATATTTGCAATTGGCTGGTTAAGAATGAGATCAGCAAATCACCATTGGCCAACAACATCTAGGAGCTTGAGTGGTTGCAATCCATTTTCCTGCACAATTTTGTCCTGCACTTGTTCTTTGCCTTTCATCATTTCTGACAGAGATGTTGGCTCGCCTTTGTACTCTGGGACTTGAAGCTCATACTTTCCGCCAAGAGGTACCAGAGTCGTTTCAAAGTATAAACCTCACCATTTGAGATGTTGAAGGCTTGGTTCTTTGCCTTGGGATCTAGACATGCACAAATCTCTTGTTCTGCAACCAGACTGGCATCTGATGCATCAAAAAAGCGTTCCCAACAGATGCAGTTGCCAGGAAAGATGAGTGGCTTGCCCTCATATTTGCAGATGCTGGCATACACAGCCAGAGTGCACACCAGATTCATCAAACTACCGGCAGTAAAACCAAAGATGACATTGGGTTGGGTACTGAATAAGTTAATCCCTGCTTCTGCTTCACAGTATCAAACACAATATCTTCCAGTGTGTAATAGAAATTTGGGCATGGAAGCCCTGGAGAGTCCTCTTGAAAAGGTAAGTCTGAAATGGAAAACTTGCAAAAATATCCACACATAGTGTTTCTCTCCAGTTTGTAACACAATATGCTGCAGTTGTTTTACATTTGGCAGTAATCCATCAACTACGTTGCGAAGCATGCCACCATTTGCCTCACAACTCTCTTCCTTGGTATCTCTGTTAACCCATATGACATAAAAGATGTGGATCACATCATGTAATGGGGACAGCTTTGCCAAAGTTTGCTCCCGCTCCAGAAGATTGCACTGTATGTATATCAGATTTGATTGATTCAACCAGTCGGGTTTTGGTCTGCGATCCAAGCCATACACTTTCCAAGGTCCTCCAGGAGCATTGTCTTCAGCTAACTGATCAGCAAGTGTGTTGCCCACTATTCCTGTCACTCCAACAATCAGGGCTACCTTGGGCACTGTCTCCATCTCTTCCCAAGCTCGGCCTGATTGGCCTTGCATTCCATAAACTCACCCAAAAGTATTTTTTAGCTCTGAAACCTTTTGAAGCCAGAACAGGGGAGAAAAACGAGGGGGCGGGGGGTGCAACACAAATGTCCAAGTTCAAATCAACTGTGTGCGGCATTTCCAGCAAAAGAGAGAATGGAAAAGCTCTGCATCATCAGTATTAGCATTGTGTTAAGAAAATAAACAACTTTCTTCAAGTCAAAAACCAAATCAACATACCCATCAGAACTGATGCAGCTAACAAGAGACCATGAGGACTTTGTCCAACTGCCAAAGACCCAACATCATTGCCCAGAATTAAAATTTTTTGAGCAACCCATTTTTGAAGCTCTCTTTCCCCAACAACAAAAATCCAATCCAAGTACACATAATGGCATGTAACAATTCTTCAGAACTCAAACATAGCAAAATCATACAAAACAAAAGGCAACCAAAAAAAAAAAAAAAAAAAACAAACATGAAAAAGAGTGAGAGAATAGCGTACAGAAACACAAATGTTCCATCACAAGAGTCTCTCAACCCATCTCAAATACGGCAATTTGCGAAAAAAAAGAGTAGCAGGCAATTGTGATGACTAGAGTGATGAATCTGCATACAATCTTGCAAGTGATATTAGAGTTATCTGTAAAGTCACCCTCTGTTTCACGCCCTATACGTGTGCATTGGGCCCTTGATTCTATTGTCCAGACTCCGAAATCATGAACTTGCAGAGTTTTGAAACATGCCCCACATCAAAATTCCTCATATTTAACAAAGTATGTACTAACCATTCAACACAAAGGTTTGTTGAATTAGCTTTGGACATTGGGTGTCAAAAAGTTGAATATTGCTCAATATTTCATAAGATTCTCTATCTTCCTCCACAAAAGCTTCATTCTTTGAGAAAAAAAAAGATTTCTTTTTTTTCCTTCCGAAAGTTTCAACATTTCTACAAACAATATCTACTACTTAGTGTCTTCTGTGATTAATTTTGGGACATTCAATGTCAAAAAGTAGAATATTGCTGAACATTTCCTAAGATTGCTGACCATTTCAGTAAGCACTCCGAGAAACTTCCTAACTACCAAACCTTGATTGTAAAACAAATCTGAATTTTCTTATTTTTTTTCCTACGAAGCTGA
Source organism: Sphagnum tenellum (assembly GCA_963921925.1). Lineage (NCBI taxonomy): Eukaryota > Viridiplantae > Streptophyta > Sphagnopsida > Sphagnales > Sphagnaceae > Sphagnum > Sphagnum tenellum. The sequence continues at coordinate 5,530,424 of OY998158.1, forward strand.
TCTTTTTGGTAAGCACTCCAAGAAACTTCTTACCAACCCTTTTTGGGAAGGCACTCCATGAAACTTCCAAATGTATTTCGGAGGTCACCATATATTCATGAATATTCATCGTAGAAAAGAGGATGGATCTTAGGCCTACTCCTAAAGAGTGGAGTGGAGTGGAGTGTTCTTCCACAGAAGTAGCCTCCAATTCAACATAATGATACCTAATTTTTACTCATGCTTTGTGACCAGTTAAGCCCATGGGTTAGGAACTTCCCAAAATGTGCCTTGTCCTATGCCATTTACCTATCTATCAGGCTCCCCAAGTTCCCAAGTTATTCCCCCACAAGATGTTCCCAATAGCACCTCACTTTTATCCCATTTGGTTTGCCCAAAGTTCAACTCTCATGTATATAAACTCTCTCATGTATTCGTGAGAGACCCATGAACTCACACTTTTTTGTTGGGTTTTGTCAGCCTTGCCTACCAAGGCAAGAAGGATGTTGTGTTTAGATTCAGTATAGAGTATAATAGCTTAAGGGATTTTGGCCCATAAGTTTTTAGGTTTATTTTTATTTTTGAATTCTTAGAAGGTTGATTATGATAGCTTTAGACAGGTGACTCCTTTTTTCTATTATTTCAATGAATTTTATTTTATTTATTTTCTTGTATCTAGGAACAAAGGAAAACTTGCCATTGTGACGTCCATATAAGGTCACTATAGTGTGCAAACACCCAATAGTTTTGGTAATTTGTAAAAAATGGGAGTTTAATTGTTTGATTATATTTATTTATTGTAGGTTAAAGATTTTGACTTTGAGTTGATGCATTTTCAGCATTGTGTGCAAGTTGAAGTTTTTGGTGTGTTGAGGTCATTTTTGACCTTTCGCATCATTAGTTTAACCTTGTGTTGTTCACAACATGTTGGTTTTTATGTTCGGCTTGAGTTTCAAAAAATTATAGAATTTTTATGCAATTATTTTAATTATTTATAAAGCTTTAACACCAACCTCTATCATTATTGAACATATTAGGTTTATTATGTTTGAATTGGGTATATTTAGAAATATGGTTTTTATTGAAGAAGTTGTGTTGGGGCTCCTTAGAATTAAGTTGTCACTTTTCAAGAAGATTGCAATGCCAATTTAATTCCCTTCAATGCTTTGACATGGTTAACATAACATGAATAGTAGGTTCCAAATATTGGACGTTTTGCATGGCACATTAGCAAGTGATGGGTAATATTGGTTCACAAATTGAAACTAAAAGGATTTTGAATATGGTAGGAGTTATCACAAAGTTTGAGGCATTATTGGCTTGGGATTGGAAATTTGGACAAATTGGTTACATTATGAAAAATTGGATAGATGATCCCAAATTTGGGTGCACAAGTGGGCTTAAATCAATCGAGGAATTCTTTGAACTTGAAGATCACATGGTTTCAATGAAATTTTCATTGAACATTCATTTCAAGTTTTTTGAAAAATATTGACATTGTTTAGTATTGAAGGGTGGGGTGAAAGCACATTACAGGGAGCCAACATTGTTGTCACATTATATTATTTTTTAGTGTCCCATGTTTGAACTTCAACCATGTCATTATTATGAAAGGTTTTCATAATATTTTTTCATATTATTGAAGGTCAAAACCTAGAGAAATCAAACGTCAAAAAAACTACATTTTCAAATTTCATATGACGTGATGTTATAATATATCTGTGCAAAAATATATACATCAGAACATATTAAAAATGAAAATATATTCATGAAATGATTGAAACGATTTTTAATTTGTATAAAAGTGTAGTATTTATTAACATTGTGATTCCATATGATCAAAATAAATTTGTGAACTATGTGAAAATTTTGAAAATTATCATATCATAAATGGGTTTTTTTCATGGTGATGACCATAAGTATGTGGTAAATTATTTTTTTTGACAAATAATCATCACTACTATAAAAACATGTTTTTAAATCATTATGCACTTCCAGCAGAATTAGGCCAAGTGGAAAAAAGTTCATCCAAACCATTTACCCATGGTTGTTCAATATAAATGGACCATTTCCACTTGAATGTGTGCATAATGGATGATTTGTGGATTTCATATTGAACTTTTAATGGATTCATAATGGAAGTTAGTGGATTTTAGTGAATGGGCATAATGAATGGTGGAATGACAGTGGACACCTTGCCACACATTCTAGATCATTCATGATTTCCACAAAGAATCCACCTAATTGGAAATGGGTATTTTTCATTCAATGTTGAAGGGAATGTTGAATGGACTAGGGACAAACTTTATAGTAGTGCACTTTCAAATGGAAGATAACAAAGTATGTGAAATGGGCCATTTAACAAAATTCCATTTCAGATTTTTTTGGTTGATTAATTCAAACCAAAACTTAGTGTAATCTAAGAAAATAAATGGGCTTTATTTTATTTCATATACCATAAATATACCCATTATTCCTTGAATTTAATATTTTAAATTGATTTTTTTCAAATAATATTAAATCACATCAACTTTTTGAAAATCAAAATATAAAGCCCAAACACTAAAAGTGAAACCCAAAATTAAATGCAACACATTTTGAAGGTGTATACCTTATGCACATCTCATGAAATTCCAAGTTAGCCCTATTTTAATATGCTATCACATGGTGCAAAATAATTTTGGATGCATAATGTGAAAATTTAAACAAAAATGTTTAATTGCATTTATGTTTTGGTATGGTGTTATTTTGATTTGTTGGTTGCAAATAGATTAATCCTAACAAGTAGAATGTTTTAATGATGAACAAAGAAAAAAATGAAACATTTTAAATTTTTAGACCTTCATAGTAAGTTAGAAGGCAAATGTTTGTATGGTGTTAATATTGCTTGTGAGTTATGTGTGTTTTCAATATTACATGTGAGGTCTATGTGTTTGTCAATGTTTACATGGGTCAATGTTTTTGAGTTTTTATTCCTTATTTGTTTGAGCAAGGTCCTTGTGCCATCTACTATGGAGTGCCTGTTGAGCATGTGACCATGTGTTAGGTGTTGTGGTTGAAGGTGAATGTAGTTGTTGTGGGGTGTCTTTGTTGGGGTTTCTAATTTGTAGATGGTGAGAAATTTGTGATATATATGATGTGATCACATGTTACTTTGAGGTTGGATTGTAGGTTTTGTGAAATCAAATCAAGTTGTTGTTGCATTGAATGAGACTAGATGCAACATGTTGTTTTCAATGTAAAGTTGCTTGAATCACATTGTATTCTTGTCCTTGGATACAATTATGTAAGATGAATTCAATGTAACATCAATTGTTTGAGCAAGCTTGAATGCATGATGACTTGAATGTCTTTGCTTGCTTATGTGCATAGTTAAAAAGAATTCGAAGGTGCATTATGTGCCCACCACCCAATTTGCTATGTCAATTTTCCTAGGTTGTACTTAAAAGAAATTGGCTACTTATGACTTCAACAATGCTTACAACACTCACTAATTCAGTTTGTGGTTCTATGTCTAGATGTTGTATTTTAGATATTTCTTCTTCTAGTGTTGGAATAACCTTCACCTTTTCTTGTTCTTGAATTTCCTCTGGTTTTTTTTCTTCATGACCCCCTCCTCCAAGGTCATGTGGTATCTCTGGTTGTAGCTCCTCCTCTTGAGTTGCTCCACTTTGAGGTCTTGTGATTCCTTAGTTTGCACTTCCTCCTCTTGAGTTGTCCCACTAGGCCTTGTTTCTGTCTCTTCATCTTGGCTCGATACTTTTGTATTTGTTGGATTGCAACAAATGAAGATTGGAAAATTCTTTTGAGAAGCTTCTAACTTGTACCTCAAAAAAATTTCATCAACTCTACGCAAAGCTAGATTCTTCTCTAACTCCTTTGTAAAATATTCTTCTACAACCTCCCACCATTCCTTACATTTTGCATCAGAGTCCATCTTGTTCTTTGTCTTCATCAACAACTCTTCACCTTGTTGGATTGTTTCATCAACTAGGCTACAATTATAATGATTGAGGTTACAATTTTGGTGTTTGGTTGTTAGTCATTATAATAGGATTACAATTATTACACAAAATGTTTTATGCAAATAAATTAGTTGTCAATTATATGTGATAGTGTCACATTCACGAGTGTATTTGGATTCATCTATTTGTCATTCTATTGAGAAAAATGTCAATTATGATCATTTTTAAAAAAATGCACATACCTAGGTTTATGTTTGGTGGGCTTTAGTTTGCTAAAAGCATTCCTATACCCAGGCCTTGGAGGCTTCATATATGATATATAATTTTCATGCCATGTTTGTTCGATACATGTGAAAGCAGATACCCGCCCAAGATTATAGGGATGTAGGGATGTGGGTGGGGTATAGTGGGATGATGGGTACGTGGGATGGGTATGTGGGTTGGGATGTAGGGATGTGGTACATGGGATGGGTACGTGGGTTGGGATGTAGGGATGTGGTACATGGGATGGGTACGTGGGTTGGGATGTAGGGATGTGGTACATGGGATGGGTACGTGGGTTGGGATGTAGGGATGTGGTACATGGGATGGGTATGTGGGTTGGGAATGTTGATTGAGATGTGGGTTGGGATGTGGATTGGGATGTGGATAGGGTGCTCCTTGCTAGCCTACTCTGCAATGCTAGTAGCTTCCAAACGGCTACATACTATAACTAGCCTAGCCTATCCCAGTGAACACGTCATCCAAACCACAAAGCACAACAGCTACTGGCCAATGCCACCATTCCTGTACACAAGGGATTTGAATTTGTGCACGGAGACCGGCCTAGCGGGTTGTTTTTAGGGTTTGGCTCCTCCTCCCTTCCCCCGCTCTCCTTTCTCTATCTCATTCATTGCCCGTTGCAACAATGCTAGTTTCCTTGCGCAGGAGCGAGCTTTTTCCTCTGCTCCTCTTTTCTTTTCTTTTCTTTTATTTTTCGTTGCTGCACATCGGTTGCTAGAGTCTAAAAACTGAACACTTTTTTGGTTTTTTAGGCTTTTTTTTTTGTTGTTGTTGTTGCGGAGCTCTTTGTTCACCTATTTTTCTGGACAATGTTCTGAATGTGATTCGCACTGTGTTGTGAATTGTGGAGAGTTTTTTGCTTCTATTTTCTGGGGTGGTAGTGGTTTTTCTTATTCTTGAGCCGACCGAGCTGGTTAGTTTTGAGGGAAAGCTCTTTCGTGAGAATCGTTTTGAAGAATGTCCCAGTTGTGGAGGTTTCAGAACTCGGTATGCACGAATGTGGTTTTAACGCGAAGAGGAGGAGGAGGAGGAGGAGGTGGAGAAGGAGGAGAAGGAGCAGGCTGGAATAGCATGTGTCTATACATCATCTTGATAACCTGGGTCAGTACCAGTAGCCTAGGTCCTTGATGTTGCACAATGCTTTGTGCTGTTGGCGTCGTTAGGCCTTGATACATGTTGTTTAAAGCTGTGTGGCATCTCTTTCTGATGGAGTTTTGTGGTCTTTTTGTGGCTTTAGGGCTTCTGGATGTTGGATGCTTTGCATTGTACTGTCAAGTCTTTGTATCTTCTTTCCTGAAGTTTGCAACCGTTTTTCTTGCCATACTCTGAAAGGGTGGGTTGAATTTGTGTGTGAATGCAGGGTGCGGATTTGAAGAGCATTACTTTGATGACTGAATAAATTTGCCTGAGAATCCACGGCATGAACTCCAGAGTTTAGTGTGTTATTGCAGTTGGAAATCTGTTGCTCTGTTGCTGCTTACAGATCCAATTGGCTCTCTGGGCACTGTGGAGATGGGAACTGGGCAGACCACTGGAGTCAGCAGATACATCAAAGGAGTCACGCTTGGTGAAGGAACATATGGAGTGGTCTTCAAGGCCATTGATCGTGTGGTACAATATTGCCTCTTAAAAGCTTCGAATTTGGCAATGGTGACATATTGTTGGAACTCCAATTTTGTAGAGATCTGCAATCCTACTTTTCTTCAAGCCCTAGAGTTTAGCATCCCAACAACTTGTGGTTTGTTAATGGATTGCTGCAGTCTCCTGATTTTAGATGGTGAGAGAATTATGGCTACAAATTAAACTGATTTCTTATGCCAGTTTTTTTTCTTCATATGTTTTGAATCTTTGTCTGTCTCTCTCTCCAGACAAACAGAACTGTAGCAGTGAAGAAAATAAGGTTGGGAAAGTACAAGGAAGGGGTGAATGTCACGGCTTTGAGGGAGATAAAGCTTCTCAAGGAGCTCCATGACCCCAACATCATTGAACTCATTGATGTTTATCCCCACAAGCGGAACCTGCACCTTGTGTTTGAATTTATGGAGAGTGATTTGGAAGCTGTCATACGAGACAGGAATATTGTTCTCTCGCCTGCAGACATCAAATCTTACATGCAAATGACACTCAAAGGACTCGCAGTGTGCCATAAGAAATGGGTTCTTCATAGGTTCATAACAGTTGCCTTGTTTCCACTCTTTTCTTCTTGGTATTGTGACCAGAGTCTAGAAGACGTTCTTTGGATATATCTTTTTTCAAAAACCTAGGATAGACACATTTTGATCCAGGAATGCAACAAAACTATAGGTATGCGGTTTTGGAATTTGTCTATCTATGTGGTGCTTTTCAGAAAAAAATGGAAACACTCTCCATCACTTGCACATCCTTGGTAACACTCTGGAACAAATGTTAGCCTAACCAATTGCTAATCCTGCAGGGACATGAAGCCCAACAATCTTCTTCTTGGTCCTGATGGCCAATTAAAGTTGGCTGATTTTGGTTTGGCACGTATTTTTGGAAGTCCTGATCGGAAATTTACACACCAGGTAATCCACCTTGGCCTCTACCTCTCGAGGTTTTTCTGTGCATTGGAATGTGAAAGGGTTAGGATCTACTGCTTGGGTGAGAGATTTTGGTTAATCAAAAGAGAAGACAAACAAGGGAGGACATCAGAAGACCACTTAGACTTTGATAGAGAAAGTACAGAACCATCATGAACAGTGAGGAGGTGGTGGGCCAGGTTTTTGCTCGTTGGTATCGTGCACCTGAGCTTTTGTTTGGCTCCAAGCTCTATGGGCCAGGTGTTGATATCTGGGCAGCGGGTTGCATCTTTGCAGAGCTCATTCTTCGCCGGCCCTTTCTTCAGGTATTTATTCTGGTCACCATATCCCAGTTAACATCCAAACTCTGCAGGTGAAATTTGTATTGACTGTCAAGAATCTCGTCAGTCAGCACTATTCAACAACTTTGTAACACTTTCTGCATGATCAAAAGCTCAATCTGGTCAGAATGTCAGGGGTCCAGCGACATTGATCAACTCGGCAAGATTTTTGGAGCTTTTGGGACTCCGCGGGAATCACAGTGGCCTGACATGACAGCACTTCCTGACTATGTTGAGTACCAGTACTCTCCACCCCAGCCCTTCCGCTCCCTCTTCCCTACAGCCAGTGAAGACTGCCTAGACCTTCTTCAAAGATTATTCACTTATGATCCTCGGTCTAGGATCTCAGCCCAGCAAGCCTTGGAGCATAGGTAAGGGTGCCTCTGAGTCACACTTCCAAGTTTCTCTGAATGTTAAGAAACAATTTCTTTTTCAGACATTGGAAAGACTTGTTTTTCTCTTTATACATGTTGCATATTTTTTTCCTTCATCTTTTCATTCATTTCAATGCTCTACATGTTCAGGTGGTTGAATTTGGGGAGGACATATGCTGGATTTAGGCAGTTTTACACATGATGTAGAAGCAAAAGTGTAAAATACCAGACAGGAATAATGTGCATCCTTTTCTTTGTAGTGTTTCAGCCTCTTAAGATCTTTCCACCAAACGGATAAAGACTGGATCTTCATCAGTTTTACATGAAGCAGAAGGAAACAGTGTAAACTACCAGATAATGTGAATGCTTTTCTTTCTAGCTTGTCAGACTCTTGAGGTCTTTCCAACAAGTGGATAGTGATCACATCTTGGTTACACTTTTAATGTAACTGCAGGTACTTCTTTATTGAGCCAGCTGCAACAAGACCACAGCTGCTTCGAAGGCCACCACCAAGGCCTGAGGGGCCTCCAAAGCCTCTAGAGCTCAAATCTCCTACTGAGCCTTTTGTGTTCTCCCCTCCCAACAAAGCACGCCGGGTGCAACTCTTTGGCGGGGACATACGGACAGCTGGAGAAGCCAACCGGGAATCCAGCACCCAGGATTTCAGAGATCGTGGTACTCCAGCAGATGCTATTATGGTCCCTATGTCATCAGACCCCAAGACTGCTCTTCGGCCAACCCTTAACAGGTATCAGCAAAACTTTCTTTGTGTTTCTGTGTGTGTTGTCAAGTTGGCAAGCTTTGTACTTTCCCTCTTGCACCCCTCAGACATCTGTAAACCCAGCATCAAGTTGATAGCCTAGCTGTGGATTCAATTCACTACTAGTTCATGGTGCCTGTGACAGCCAACACAGCTCTGCTGGGGGTCACTGGGTAGACCAGTCATCCAAAGTTGTGGGAACCAAGGGTCTTCCAATACCTTGTGGGAAGAATTGCACCTTCACAGAAAGTAGAAAATTTTCATTCTCAAGTATGAGGCACTTGGCCTAAACGGTGGAGAGACACCCAGTGGCAAGCAAACTTTGCATCACTTTTTTTTTCACTCTGTACACTCTGAGAGATGCCCCTATCTTGATCCTGCCCTAAAAGACCATCAGTATGTTGGGGTCAATGATTCGTTGGGTGTAGTCAATGTGTTACTATTTTATTGTTCTATAGCATGTACATCTGATGCAAGAACTTTTTTGGGGCTTATAGTTTAGAGGCTCATGTATTTGCATGGAATGAACTTGACATGAACTACTGCAGAATGTATTCACAGAAGTTTGTTGTTTTCTGACTTCATTTGTTTATTTGGGTGTGGGATGGAACAGTACTGACAGAACACATCTGAAGAGGAAGCTGGATATGGACTTAGCTCTACAACATACGCCTCGTGGTTTAGGGTAGAAGGAACCTCTGATTGCTCCGAAACTGGAGGAGACAACTGTTGCTCTATATGGATGTTATCAATGCAACTTTTACCAAGAATTCTAAACAAAGAATTCTGCTCTGATGGAAGTAAAAGGAAATGGAAAAGGAAAAGATAGGTGTTAGGAGACATGAAAGTAGGCATCAGCAAAGCTTTTTCCAGGTGTTCAGAAATAAGTGTTTCAAGGTCCTAAAGGAGAAACCTTGCAAAAATAATACTGCTAGGTCAGTCTTGTCTTGTAGTGCAATGTTGTAGGCTTGATTACAACAAGGAGGAAATCTCCTTGTACAGATAGAGGGATTAAGCTAGTGGAAATAGGACATAGGCCAAGGTGACACAATTGTTCCAGGTTAGATTGGAGACAGGTGGAAAGCATCTGCTATTTCTCTGGAACTGAAGCCTGGATGATCCTGGCAGATCTTGAACTGGAAATGAGATACCCTTATCGGATACCCTTACTTACAATGTAATGTGACTAGAAATAGGGAGTTGCTAAGTATAATGTTTATCAATTGTAGCTGTGGGAGTTGGTCACCAACACCAATGGGTAAATCTCTGGAGAGGGTGCTCTGAACTACAGTGTGCCATGCACAACCTCAGGATATGGTGGTTTTGGGTGCAGGCCACAACTGGGTCAGAATGCAACTTTGGTGGAGTTGCATTTTTACCATCAGTCTCAAAATAGAAGTGAACTCTGGAAACCAATTCATATGTGTTGTCATTGTGATTTCAATGGGCTCATACATGTAACTTATACATACAATTGCTTTTGTTGGGGCTTTGAGAGTTGCTTTAACATTAGTAGCAGCATCAGAAGTTCTAGAATCTAGCTGGAAAATTGAGGTTCCAACTTCTGTGCTAAAAGTCTTTTTCTCATGGTTGTCCTCAACACGAGTTGCTGGTTAAGCAAAAGGTTTGCCCTTACAAATAACTTTTTTGACTTTTGTGTATTCATGGGATTACACGATTGTGTGCACTATTGTGTCTTTGTGAAGTTTTTACATTGGAGTGCATGAACCACATTATCACTCAGATATAGATCTCACCTAGAGTGTGAGAAATCCCTCATTTTAGGCAAATAACAAATCCTTTGATGGGTATCCTGCATACATGAAAGCCTCCATTTCATTGTGGAAATATGTGGTTCTGGTGTGGATGCAATTGCTGTGAAAAAGAGATTGTTGTGTTCTGTCCATTGGGTGGACTCAAAGCAACAACATGATTACTAAAGTTGATACCAAGATTCATTCTAATTCACAAATTGCCCCTGGTTTTTAGACTTGCATTGACATTTAGTGTTAGAAATTCTAGAATGTATGATGAAAACTTGAGTTCTAGCTTTTGTGCAGAAAGTCCTTTTTCTCATTGTCTTTTTCCAGTCGTCACTGGACTTGAGAAAAGGTTGCCCTTTTGAATTGCTTTTTTGACTTCATGTATCCATGGGATTGCATGACCCTTGTGTGTGTGTGTGTGTATACTACTGAACTTTTTATGTTGAAGGCGCATGAATCTCATTATCACTCAGAAATATCAGACTTGGCCATGTTAGACATGGATAATCCCAATTTAGAGCAGTTAATCTATTGTTTGATGGGCATCCTGCATGCATAAAAGCCTTCATTTCTTTACACAAAAATGCGGTTTTGGTGTGGAGTCATATGCTGTGTGATAAATCTTTCCATTGGGTATTTAGCCCATGGGTGCACTCAAAGCAACAACAGCATATCTAAAAGTGAGCTAACATCAAGATTCATTATGATTTGATAAATTCAAACATGCATATGTGGGGAAGGCTATGTTTGAAATTACATGAAAGATGTATGAATATGGGATTGACCTAGGCTTAAAATCTAGTCTCATTAAAATCCTCATTTAAAATTTGATCAAGATTTTACATCTGGATCAAGAATCAATTAGTTTCGACATTTGGGTAGAATGTGGCCTAGACATATGAAGTAGAAGACAACATGAAAGTTTCAATCAAATGTAAACCAAATTGAATTACAAATTAATTCAAGATGACACTGATACAAACATTGTATCAATTATAGATTTATTATAATACTTTAAAAAGCATATAAAACGTTTTTATTAAATATTTCAACCAAGATCATACCAAAATGGCCAGAATTTGAACACATTCAATAAATGACTTGAAAAATTCAATCATCTATTCACACCTCTTGAGCAACCCCCATGATCACACACCCCTTTAGCCCCCAAGCCCTTCCGTGTTATTGGCTTCTATATCCTGCTAAAACTATGGATTTCATCAATAGAACACACTTTGCAAAATCTGCAGTACTCAAAAGAAAGATTTCCCAATGTGGGTTTTACTGATATCTCCAGTGCACTGTACCATGATCTAGTCTCTATTGAACAAAATGACCACCATGGTGATCAGAGCTTCTTTATACCTCTACAATCTCCCCAACTTTTTGTACAGATTGATGAACAAAATTGCATCTGAAATTTACATACGTACCCATCTAATCCCTAATAGGCTTCAAAACAGTTTGTAAACCTGCTGGCTATGCTTTCCAAAAGGATGCAGAAGGCAAGCTGGTCTATGTCTTACCTTTGTGATTTCAACCTAAATCCTAAACCCACATACAACAAGCTGTGAGATGTGAGCATCTTGTTTGATGACACTTTGATCATCATGAAATCATCATGTGCTGCAAGCACAAATAATCTGTATTGATGGCCACTCAGGAGCTGCTGCTTTAGGGACATATGGAATCACAATACACAAGACTCCCAAAAGTTATCATCAGTGCTAAGAAAACTTGCTGCACTACTGCTATGTAATGGCTGCAAGCTGAAAGCCTGATCCCCAAGCAACAATGGCTGCATGTCATGCTGCAAAATGCTGTCCTGCATGTACTCAGGAAATGGAGAAAACAAATTTTCTAAAGGCAGAGAGTAGCCATATGAGCAGCTACTACTCATGGAACTAATTTGGTCGGCATTGATGGTCTTTAAGCTGCTTAGATTTGCCATTAGAGTGTAATAAGGGTCCTGATGATCAGCTGCAGAATCTAGTAGTGCTACAAATTCCTCAGAAGTACTTCTGTTGTCGTCATCGTTTCCACCTCCTGTGACTGAATCTTTATACCCCATTAATCCATTTCTGCAAAGCCCTGATGTGAATTCTGAGTGCACTAATTCAATTGTGCTGTCACACCCGGATGACGAGGAATTCTCAGCTGAAGTGCTAATATTATTTCCCTCGGTACTAAAATCACTGGAGCAAGTTGAAGGTGTGTTGCATTTGCTGATGCTCCCTAGCTCAAGTACTGGAACATGATTTGCAGGTTCAACTTGCATCATGTCAGCACAGTTTGAGAGTGAATCAGCTATCACTTGTGGTATCGAATTGTCGGGCCCTAATGGTGTTGGGGGTGGTTTTGAGGCTCTAGCCTGCAATAAATTTGTCTGTGAAGAAGAATTGTAATCCCTTGGTGCTTGAGACACACTAGAGTTTTGTTGCAATGATCCTACGTTGTAGGTTGAGAGAACACTGTCTGGTGAGCTGGGATAAAGCTGTGCAGCTTGGCCACTAGCTCCAGCTTTCACAACCTCAACAGTTAGCTCTCTGGTTGATCTTGGAGGTGCAGCTGCTTCATGTCTTAGATCTGGAATCATCTGATTCAAGCTGTCATCGGAATCTGCTTCTGAACTGAAATTTCCAGAATTACCCAAGGACTGGAATTGATTGTTTTCTGTGAAGCTGCTAGCAACTGTGTTAATTGGAGCAGGACTCCTGATCTTGATGGTGGAGACTGGCTGGTTAGATTCTTCAATCTCTTGAAACTGCCTTGAAATACCACTGGGAGAAGAGGAAATATGATTAAGAGAGTTGGTGGTTTCTTGCTCGTTGCAATTCTCTTTGGCTTCATCACATGAACGATTCTCAAGTTGCGCAAATTTAGTGGAGCCAGAGCTGGAGAAGGGGAAGGATGGCAGCTTGTGCCTTGCAGAGGGATCAAGGCCCATGCTCTTGAGCTTCCGCTTCAGATGGGTGTTCCAGTAATTCTTAATCTCATTGTCCGTGCGCCCAGGTATTCGACCAGCGATCAGAGACCACCTGACATTCATGATCACACATGCTCACAAAAATTCATTCATGATCATAAAGGTTTTTTTTCTTTCAATTTTTTGATGTTATGTCATTTAGCTAGCATCCCAAGAAGGATTTAGCATCAAATGGTAACAGGACAGGTAGGATAATAACACTAATGATCATCATCTGTTTACTGAAAAGAACTGTCCAAAGCTGCAGTTTCTATGCTATGAAGACTTTCAAAACAGTAGGCATACAGTGTTGACACATGCTTTTGCAACTGCACCGAAGGGTGAAAGCATGGTAAAATAAACAGAAAAAATAGTCTGCTCAAATTCCAACTTTTAAGTATGGCAGTTTTTCGACATAAACACAAGACAAGTAGATTGAAAACTTTTAAAAGCCTGATTATGAAAACATAAAGCTCTTGCATTGAGTTTCCATTAAGCAAGCTTGTACCTGTTTCCAAGCAGGGCGTGCAAAGTGATGATGAGATCATCCTCATCAGAGGAGATTTTGCCACGCTTGATGTCAGGGCGAAGATAATTGATCCACCGCAATCTGCAGCTCTTCCCACATCTAGCTAACCCTGCAATAACAAAAAAAATTCCATGAGCACCCAGAACCCACGAACTTAATGTTCAACAACCGATCAAAAAACATACCCAAACATTTTTTTAAAGCACAACAATAGGCCAGGCCAGGGTCCAACCCAACCAACAAGCCATTGGCACCCCAAGTCAAGCTCAGTGGCAGAGTGCTGGCAGGGTTTTCACCTGTGTATACCAGAGGGTTTGAACCCAGAACAGGGACTAAACCACTGAGCCATCACACTTGGGATCAGACCCAAGCTTCGGAAAGAGATTTGCTCATCGAGCAAGCTCCTAAATTGGGTACTCCTACAGTACCCCAGATCAAGCTTCCAAGGAAAAAATATGGTTTGCAGATCCATGTGGGGAAGCGGTCTGGACTCTAGACACTGAACAGATTTGGCAGAGGAGAATCATTCTCATGGACAGGCCATAATTCCTTGAGCATAATATGATCTATAAATTTTCAAAGCTCCTCGCTTGAATTATTTAGAAGTAGCTACCTGCTGCTTTAGGCAGAGTTCTCCAGGATCCTTCTCCATGCGCTTTTATGTAAGCCGACAGTATCGCATCCTCTGCTTCAGTCCAGGGACCTCTGTTGAGCCCTTCCTTGTCACAACATGGAGCTCGCCCCATTATTGTCTCCCCCCCCCGCCCCAAAAAAGAGAAAAACAAAAATGGAACTCAGCAGATTCTTCAAAACTTCTGGCAGTTGTATAAGAAATAATTATTACACTGCTTTGGATATTTAGTGAGCTCTAGCTCCAATATCATCAGCCTGCAGGATTGCAGAAGCAGCGGCCGTAGCAAAGTCGAAACGCAGATCGACTTGTTCAACATGGAAACTAAACTACGCACATGACTTCTTCAATTCAACTTGGGATCTAAACTACAACGACCCATCAAAGGAATATAGCTAGCAAGCTCTATTAGACACAGATCATATTCTTAGGATGAGCACGATCCCCAGATTCAAGATCCTTTTCGTAGCAACAAAGTCTCCACTTTTTTTTTTCCACAAATTCTTGACAAAACAGGGAGTTGCAAAAAAGCAACACATGTGCAATCTTGCCCCAAAATGAATCAATGGGAAGTTCTGCTTGGAAAATTTGAAGCTACAAGAAGAGCCCCATCAGCAACTTTCAAGCAACAACAACAACAACAAACAACAACATGATGTACACAACATACATAATTATATAGTCTTCAATCTTCAATCTCCAGGAGCTTAAAGTGTGTATGAAGATGCTGCAAAACAATTCCTCAAATTTGTGCTACAAATCCCTAGACTTGCTGCTGCTCAGTTTGATACACAAAACCAACTTTCCCTTGAAGGTTCTTCCAAGAAAAACATTCAGAAATTTCTGTGAGAGGGGGATTCCTGGATGTCTCTATGTATGTATGTATATGTATGTATGTATGTATGGTATGTGTCCAGAGCTCAAAGCAACAAATGGGGACATGGGGATACATGTGTGACAGGAAAAAGGGGCAAAAAACAAAAAGAAGCCCATAACAGCATCATCATGACTACATTTTATTTTATTTATGTATTTATTTATTTATATTTTTTTGGGGGCAAAATTTGTCAATTTGTACCCACCCAACACACTATTATATACTACTGTAGTGCATTTTCAAAAAAGATAAAATGTGATTATATTTTTTGAAAAATTTGAACCTCAAAAAAGGAAAAAGGAAAAAAGAGAGAGAGGGAGTACCATAGTAGTAGTAGTACAGAAGGGCGGCTTCAGCACTTGTCTGCTGAATAAATAAATAAATAAATAAATAAATAATGAATTAATTTTGAAGATTCCATTTGGAAAATAGATTATTCTACTAAGATAATCTTTGTTCACTTTCCTTCATTTTATTTATTATTTACTTTTTGATTTTCAGAATAGTAATTTTTTTGAAAGTTTTCAGCATTTTCTAAAAAGATTATAATTTGTGCCCAAAAGTCACTCTCACAAAGGTAACACTACTCTACTCTATAGCCAAATTTGACTACACACCAAATATGAAAGAATTAAAAAAAAAAAGATTTATAAAAAATAATTTTGGCTACTTACTCCACTTTTTGGTTGTAGAAATCTGGCAATTTTATTTTCTACTTTATTGGAAATCTGGTGAATTAGGTCCATTTCTCCCCCCCCCCCCCCCCTCCCCACACAAAAAATCCTTTAATGTATATGTAAAAATTACAATTTTGAGGTTGAAAAAATGCACAAAATTTAGACCCCCAAAAAACATTCAGTGAATAAATATTAATTCATTAATTAATTTTAAAAATATATATATATATATATAGACATACACACACACACACACACACACACACACACACCCCTCTCAAAAATCCACAAATTATACTAAATTTATGGGCCCCATGGATGATGTGATATTCTTGGCCCATTATAATAAGTTCCTTTAATCATCACACTTCAGGAAGCTCCCCAGTGTGCTCCTTGGTCCTTGCAACTACAATATCTCAATTGCTAAGTTGAAGCATGTGTTTTATAGAGTGTTGTGATGAGGCAAAAGATGGCGTCACCCAAGGTCTTGGACTACTCTATAGTAGTTGTTGTTGTAGTAGTACTAGTACTAGGGTACTTTCTTGTGGGGTCTTCTTTTGAGTGACAACATTAAGCCAACAAAACATTGCAAGAAGAAAAGAGCACTTGTGCAATTGTTTTTACTACTTGCTTTTTTTTTGCTATTGCTAACTTTGCTTGTATGGCAAAACATTAATACCGACACTTTCAAAAACAAACTTGCCCTAATTTTATTTTCACCGGATTTGTTGCTTCCACCACAAAAGATTTTCTTCCATGGTAAGATCTCACGATCTTCATTGATCAATGAAGATCGATTGTTTTGATGCTAAGTTCTTTGATTCGATCCTCGAAGAAGAAAGATCGTTGCTTTGTTCTTTTTGTTTCTCACAATTGTCATCTAAATACATTACAAAAATTAGGGCAGGTTTTTAAAAGGCTTTTTTGTAACACTTGGGTAAGAGTTTGTGTCTCTTGTTGGCTTTAGTCGTGGTTTAATCGTCATTGAGTCAAAATTTTAGGGCTAACATAGGGCCCTCATATTAAAACAATGAGCATGAGAAGCTTCCAAAAGCTTTAGGTCAACTTATGTGGCTCTACACACAACAAAAGCAAGAGCTTGTGAATGTTTTGAGAAGTCTTTGGTTAACTTACCCTCTCACAATAAAACAAAGAGTTTGAAAAGCTGGCTTCAAGAAGTTTAAAAAGTTAACTAAGGATACATTTTTCACACTTGGGTATTTTTGCTTTATTTAAATGCAATGACGTAGTGAAATCGTTCCAAGGCATATATCTATGTGCTCATCAAAATTGAACTCTAAAAGTCCAAGCTTTTGTGAGGTAATTCTTATTATGAAAAGAGCCCCAAACATTATTTTTTCATGGATCTATTCATGTATTAAGTATAGAATAAAAGCATAATTCCTTGGGAATTGAGGATGAAGACCAATGAAGCCCATCTTCCTTTGAAACATGTTGTTGTTGGAACTTTCAACAATGCAAAGAATTGTAAGATGACGTCAACACCATTAATTACACTTGTAAACAAACTTTCAACAAAGAGAGCTAACATGGGGAAGTTCATAAGATCACAATGAAAGAAGCTTTACAAAATATCATTATTCCAAACATAACCCTCTTTTCTCTTTTACCTATTTCCTTTTCCTTTCCTCATGCCTACCATTTGTCCCTTTCCTTTTTTTTTCCCCCCTTTTTTTCTTTTTTGAACCAACTCCATGTCCATAATTATTGTTATGAGAAAAGAGAAAAAATTAAAAACCATATATACACACAACACTGAACAAAAACCCCTTTAAATGTACATGATGTGTTTAGTCAACAAAACATTAGAAATATATTTTTGGCATCCAAACTCAAAACTAAATTTCAAAAAATTCAATATTTTTTCAAGACACATGTAAATTTCTTTTAAAAACCAAATTAATTTACCCCTTATAATAAAACCAATGGTTCATCACACAGTGATTTTAGCATTTATCACAAGTTCAAACAAAATCATGAAAAATGAGCGAAACTATGTAACATGTTTAAATAATTTCAATGCAAGATGAACTTAATTCAAAAAGGTTCAATTTAGACAACAAAGCTTTTGTGAAGTCATTTCCATTTTATTCCAAATGTTGTGCGAAAAAATAGGGTGCAATTTATTGAAAAAGATATAAAATAAAATTCATTTAAATGTAAATCAGATGCCTATAATTCATTATGAAAATTTAATTGTAATTTATTCTAAAATATATCTAACTTCATAACAAGTTTTTAAATATCTTTTTATCCTAGGTGCTTCATGAAATATACAAGGTTCAATCTCTCAATGAACACATCTTGGTTTTTATTGTTTATTCACAACATGGGTTCTAAGTTTAGGGAAAATTTTAGTTCAAAATCTTGCACAAATGTGTAAACTTTTCTCCAGCCAAGATTAATTGAAAAGCATGTTTTTTTTTTAGTGTGACAATCAAGATGATAATAAACAAAAGCATGCCTTGAATTGTTTATGATGTTTTGACAACTTGAACTTTCATACAATAATCTTCAAGGAAGAGGTTTTCAAAATGGTGAAATTTCGAACAATACAACTTGGAACAATGAGGTTAACAAACAATAAGGAATTATAAAGGTTTACTAATCAACAAAGAAATTAAGAAACATCAAAACCATTAAATAAACCAACAACCAATTAACGATTTAACAAATCAAGAAGTAGAAAAAAGAGAATACCAACAAATGGAACAACAAGTAACAAAGAATAAACAATCAATAAGCAAATTAACATATGAGCAATCAACTATCAATAATAATTAATGTGTTGCTAGCCCAAGTGTGAATGGGACTATTGTTTGAAATGTATACATGACCTTGATGAGAGAGCTTAATTGTGAAAAAAAATTACTTAAAATTCTGCAGTAATGATTTAAAAATTATTATTAAGAATGAAAAATAATTTTAAATAAAATATGAATTAAAATAAAATATCTCCACCACATGAGGTTTAAAAATTATGAAATTACCTCCAAGAAATCCTACTCATCAAGAGTTTTCCAACAATACCAATAGCTCAATGCCCCAATTTTGCTAAAATATTTAATTTTGATTTTGTAAAAAAATTCTCTAGCACAAAATTGTTCAATATTCAATAATTCTTGCATCATAAGTCTAAACACTACCAAACCACCAAAATGCTTAAAATATCTCCACCACATGAGGTTTAAAAATTATGAAATTACCTCCAAGAAACCCCTCCTCATCAAGGGCTTTCCAATAGTATTAAGAGCATGATGGAGAAAATCGTTTTGTGAGATCTCAATGTGACAAACAAAAACAAACAAATCAAACAAACAACATTCCTCAATAGATAGATTTTGAGCAATAAGTGCATTCTTTCATGCTCACAATCTAAAGTTGAACATTGAGTGACAAATAGAACCATGCAACATTATTTATCAATGAATTCATGAGGACATGAGACATGCATCATGGAAGAGACGACTCCCCATCACATCACTTGTTTGAAACATGCGATCATTACACATTGCCCAAACCATGTTCCAATTTCCAAGGGATTTTTAAAGTGGGTTTAGGCTTTCGGGTTTAGGAGCCTATATGAAAGACATTTCACTCAAAATTGTTAATCCAGGCAAAGCCAACAAATAGGCATCAATGTAAAGCCAAGTGTAAAGGGAGAACACA
The DNA here is from genome assembly GCA_963921925.1 of Sphagnum tenellum. Classification (NCBI taxonomy): domain Eukaryota; kingdom Viridiplantae; phylum Streptophyta; class Sphagnopsida; order Sphagnales; family Sphagnaceae; genus Sphagnum; species Sphagnum tenellum. The sequence continues at coordinate 5,549,794 of OY998158.1, forward strand.
TATCATCTTGAGGTCTGTTTAAAAAAAAATTTCCCCCTAAAGTACAATTAATTAATTAATTAATTAAAGTACAATTGGAATTGGAACTTAGTGGGAAATTTTAAAAATTAATTAATTAAAAAAAAATCCCCATAAATTCCAATTGTATCTAGCCGTCCATGGCCCATTCCTTGGTGTTAAAAGTAGGGGTCTAGAAGCAGAATAAGCAGCAAGTGCCAATTCTGTCTATCTCTTAAGGATAAGTTATCAAATAATCAAATTGATAATCGTCGATTATCTTATCAATTACTAAATGGATAAATAGGCTTTTTGATTTTTTAAAAAAATTATGATTTAATTACATTATTTGTAGTATTTTAATATTGTTAACCTAACTAGATGATAGACCATCCAGGTAGGTTATTAAAAATTTGAAAAATTCAATACCAAATAGTTAGATTATAAACCGATTATCCAAAAACTCAAAAGATTTGCCTAGTGTGTTAGCAAAACCTGAGTTGATAGCTGGGTCAAAAATTAATCAAATTACTTTCATCTGAAATTTCATTCAAATTAATAATTGCATGACAAAAACATATCTTGGTGAAATTTTACTATTTATGAGTCTAGCCTCCATATTCACTCCAAGGAACAAAGGAGCCAACACCATTACTTTATTTAAAGATTTTTGTGTGCCTTTTTGTCCTAAATTAATTCTTTCATAAAATTTTTTTTTGAATGATTTTACTTGGGTAACTTGTTATTAAATAATAAATATGCTTATAGTTGTCCTTATATATTGCATGTTTTTCGTTAATCATTGTTCAATAGTTATGATTAAAAATTTTTTGTAAAATTTTATGTTTAAAAAATAATAATGATCAAAATTTCAAATCATACCAAAATATCTTCATTATTTATGAGTTTATTTTTAAAAATTATAAGCTAAAATTTTATTTTATATAATATTCATATTATACCTCATTTAACATGGTGTAAAATGTATTTTTAGCATCATACATGTCTTGGGGAGGCTCATTAGTAGAGCGTTTTAAACTCACCAAAAATAAAAAGCGATAAAAAAACTCTTCAAACTTTAATATTTTGAAACATATTTTGAGTTTAATTTAAGAAAATAAATGACTCACTTTTTAAAAAATTGCGATTCTTTTTGGAATGTGCGTAGTAAGTTTTTATTGTTTAAAATTTCTTTTTATCATCAAAGCGTTATTTTTGTGACTTGGCACCCTTCATGACTATGTTGAATGTGTTTCTATTCCACGTTATTCAGATATTTAAAAATATTATTAAAAACGAATACATACATCATGGTCAATCCCCCTTCTCCCTCCCTCCCTCCCTCACACTTGGGGCCAAAACGTTTTGCGAAATTTTGTTACTATCTCTTCAATGTCAATGACTCACAATTGGGCCATATACATACTCACAAAAGTCTTCTCCAATTTGCATAGTGAATAGGTGCCAATACCATGCCCCCTACATGGAGCTCTTGATTTGAAGGTAGTACCCAATTGGAGCCCATTAGACGAAGAACAAAGAAAGTTTGTATGGATATATACCAATCATATAGACAATAAACAATGATCCTCCCACATCTATATTATTTTGTGTTATTCATTTATTTATTCGTTATGGATGAATGTCTATGTTAAAAAATAAATACCATAATATTTTCATTCAACTAATGAATGCAACATCTCACCTAATACTTGTACAAGATTGAACAATAAAATTATTAAATTTTTTGGCTATTATGTAAGCAGTTTGAAGCTACTATATACTCTATGATGGTTTTCACCAAGTAAGGGTCAATAATGGCTACACTACGGAAAAAAAAAAAAAAAACACCCTATTAGGTTAGAAGAGGAGCTAAGACCCAACCCATTTTGAGGCTAATTCCACAAATGAAAGTGCCAGTTCGCCATTTGTGTTATGACGAAACTTGCCCCTATTTACTATGTAATGCATATAAACAACAACCCATTAAAAAGAAGAAGAGAAGGGTGTAATTGTAGGGTTTAGGGTTCCTAAACCCTATACCCTAAAACCTATTACCCAACTTGGTGAACAAATGTGGAGAGCATAGACTATAACACAACATGACATTATAGTCATTAATATTTTCATATGCATTTTTATAGTTAGGTAATACTTTTTTCTTTTATAATCACATATATGTTCACTATCTGATTAGGTTATGGTTTAGGGTAGTGGTTTAATGGTTGTGAGGGGGGTGAGTGGAATATGGTTTAAAAACTTGGAAGTAATTTGAAGGTGAATGAAAAAGCTCATATAACAATTAAACAAAACAGACACGAGTTGTAGAACTATGAGTAGGAACAACCCAAGATCAATAAACCAACCCCAACACACAAAGAAAAAAATAAAACAAGAGTACTCTTCTAGAAGAGTTAGATTATGGATGTGGTTTATCTCGAGTATGAAGAAATTCAGCAAACAAGGACGCTTGTTGCTTGTTGTTGTTAGTTTTTGCAATAAATGGGATGACACCAAAAAACACTCTTGACATCACGATGACACAAACAAACAAGATCTTCTTCACCAAAAGTTAAGGTGGTGACATTCATACACCTCATCACGTAAGCCACCAATTTTGCATGTTTTTTTTTTGGGTTTCTACAAGTTGCCCCGGTGAATGAAGAAGTGCAATTGTTCTTTGGACACAAGTGGTCTGGACTCTGAACTTTTTAAAGGGTTTAGGGTCACTAAGTCAAGCTTTGCTCTCTCTGGTTGTGAGCACACAAGTCATGCCTCATGCCTTCCTTCCTTCCTTCCTTCCCTCCTTCTAGAAAGCTTGATCTAACCAAATTTTAGATTTTCTCCTTGCATCTAATTGCATCTGGTGCAAAAGAGATTTTTGCTCCTGTGCTAATTGGGGGGTTTTTTTTTAAAAAATTTAAAATTTGAAAATTTAAAATTTTAATTTCAATTAATTAATTAATTAATTATTCCAGTGCTACAGAACCAAGTAGCTTGGATTTTTAGTATTTTATATTTTTGCTATGACTAGTGTGACCTCTGCCACTGGCCCAAGTGTGAACAAGAGACCTCAATGAGAGAGCTCAATTGTGAATTTAAAATAAATAAATAATTAATTAATTAATTAAATAATTAAATCTCATGATGAAACTTCCTCAAAATTCAGTTATCTCTGGCTGGCTCATTAGGTCTAAACATTATGAATTCATGTTCAAGAAATCTCTCACTTATTAGGGGCATTCCAATAGTGATATGAAGAAATTGCCTTAATTTCCATGAAATATTTAGTTTTAATTTTTTAATTTTTTTTTCAAATTTCTTTGACAAATTATTGTTCAATATTCAATAACTCTTGCATCATAGGTTCTAAACACTAATAGCAAACTACATTAGTCCACTTTTACTCATTATTGACGGCTTTCCAATAGTACCAAGAGCACGGTGAGGGGCGTCATGGTTTGGGAGATGTCAATGTGACAAAGCAAAACAAACAAACAAGCTTCCGTAAACGATAGATGTGTTGTTGTTGAGTAGGCAAGTTAAAGGTGACCTTTTAACCTTTACCGCAGTCGTTCATGGACATTCTTCATCTCCTATTGCACCATCTCCTCACTAGCCTTTACTTTAATGGCCAAAATTTTTAATTTATTATTTATTATTTTTTGGCCAAAAAGAGAAATTAAAAAATGAAAAACTGAAAATGATTTTGAGGTTATCAATTGCCAAAAAGCCAGTGGGAAAAAAAAATAGTTAAAAAAATTTGCCAGATTTTGATGGTTTTTGCGGTTTTCATTGTGTAGCCAAAAAAAATATAGAAGGATGATTAAAGTTTTGGGCCACTTCATATCTGGTCTATAGCCAAATTTTACAAAATCTTCCTGGGGATGGATGATAAGATTAGCCACTTTTGGCTACAAACAAAAATTCCTGAAAAACCCATTTGCTCCTCCTCACCACACTAGGGCTTTCTTTTGAGCCTTGCATTTAGGCAAGGATATTGTATTTAAGATTCACTATATAGAGTATATAGTAGCTTAAGGGATTTTGGCCCCTAGGTAATAATAATGATAATAATAAAAATAATAATAATAATAGGTCTATTTATTTATTTATTTTTTATATAAGGATTTTTGAAAGATGATAATTTTGGCTTTGTGTTGAAACTTGAGATTAGTTATAATAATAGAGTTATAATCATATCTTGAAGGAAGGATTTTGGTTTTCTGAGAACAATTGATTTTCTTTCATGTCAGTTCAATCCAGCCAGTACAATCAGGATGGGTTTAGGGTTTAGGGTTTAGGGTTTAAATCCTAAATAACCCCAGTTGTCACACTAGGCTAGTTGACAATGAATTGGTCTTTGCAGCATGTGGGGATCCTACAACATTCAAAGAGAGATTTTGTGTGACATTTGGGTGCAAAGAAAGTATTGTCAAATTTTTTCCAGGTAATTTACTTGAAGAAGCTTGCCTTTAAAATGCCATAAATTTTCAGAATTATAGGTGACCAACAAACAATGTTTTTTAAAAATAAAAATAAAATTTATTTATTTATTTTAATTATTATTTTTAATAAATTTTTTACCCCCCAATTTTGTAATGTAACTCAAATGGCAGACATACATCCATCCATAAGAGCATTTAGCCAAATTTGGCTGTAGAAAAAAAAATTATGAAAGTAAGAAGATTTAAGCACCTACCCATATTTATTACTTGCTACCTAATAATGGAACTTCATATTGGGGAATCTGGAATTTTTTTTTAAAAAAAATTTAAAATAAAAATCACACACATAAACACACACACATATTCAAAATTTGGTAAATAAAAATACCGAAGAATTTTTTTTTAAAAAAAAAACAATAAAAAATCTACCAACTGGTGAAAATTCTCCAACAAAAAGGGAAATGGCTGCCTACAAAATGATGTGTGTGTGCACACATTCAAACAAGAAAAGCTGGAAAGTGTGTCATGGTGATGTAGTAGATGAGCAAAGCTTTGTTGGCTTTGTGGGGCTTGTTTTGGCTTGTTTGGCTCATACAAGATGTCACCAAAGAATTCATGTGCCTTCCCAAGTCAATCCCTTGTCAGCCATGTGGTAGAATTCTCATGATATTTTATTCATATCTAAATGTGTAAATTATCCTTTTTCATGGCCATGTGGTAGACTATGACGTCTACCCATCACCCCGTTTGACCCTTTTCATTTATTTAATTATTTATTTCCATAAGAAGCAAAAAAAAAAAAAAAACATTTGTTATCTAATTAATTAATTAATTAATTAATTATTTTTGTTGGTTTGCAAATTTATTTTTTAAAAGGTTGAAATTAAATGAACTTACATGTTTGGTTTGGCTTGGTGGCAAGGTGTGTAATATTTATATATATATATATAATTTTATTTTTAAATTTATGTTCCATAATATAAAAAATTTACAAGTTAGCATTTTAAAAAAATAAAAATCATTTTTAGGCAATAAACATTTTGTTTGCAAGTTGGCAAGAGACTTGATATAACACATTTGTGCAAAGATTTCCAAAACCTTTACACCCTAAATAATAACAACAAAGAAATTCTCACCAAAAGCGACAAACAATTAATTGCCTTCCAAGAGCATGGACTTTCTCTAGTTTCGAACTATGGACTTTCTCAACAAATGTCACTAAAACATGAAATGCAAAGGCACAAAGTCCAAAGAAAATTCCAAATTAAGCATTCCTTCAGCACAAAGGGAAATTGCATTCTTTTTGTGTTCAAGTTTATGGCACTTGACATTGTAATATATATATATATACATATATATATATAGAGAATTTTATTTTTATTTTTTTCAAATTTATGAGGTAGGTGGTTTGGCTCCCATCCACAAGAGGAATTAATCAAAATTTGGCTAAATCTTCCTGTAGATAATTATCACTTCGGCTACATCACAAAATTGACAAAAGAGACATTGCCTTGAGATTTCATTTGGTATAATAATGGACTAAACTATGTCTGGACAGATAATTCAGTGCTTTTTTTTTTTCTGTTTTTTTTCAATTTTGTCATATTGCCATATCAGCAATCATCCACAAGGAGATTTAGCCACATTTGGCTATGAAAGTAGATATTTATTAAAATCATTTAATATCCTGGCTACTTGCTTGAACAATTTGTAGAAGCAATGGCGATTTTTTAGAATTATTTGATTTTACCGCAGAAGATTTCTTCCATTTCCAAAGATCCTTGCTGAGTTTTTGTTGTGCCTTGAGAATGGTAGTTGAAATTAAAAAAAACGAATATAAACTTCACTATCTGCTTCACAAATAGTGGGCTGTTATGCGTTTTTTTACACTACACAAAATTAGGGCGGGTTTTTACAGACATAATAATAAGAATGCACAACCGAGTGTGTCATATGGAAACCTAGCTTTTCGTGAAGGGCAGGCAATTGCAACCATTCAGGTTGGGTGTGTAGTAGGCTACATGAAGATTGACTAACTATAAAGCCTGTGTGTGTGTAGTTCCAGCTCAATTGAATTGCTGAATGTGGGATTGCCTGCCTCTCCATAGCCTTGCCTGCGACAATCTCTCAAAACTGCCACATCACGTTACAAATTTCAATATATCACAGGACAACTCTGAAATCATTACATCACTTCAATTTGAACTGAATTAGGAGCTATGCATACTTCCCCGATGAAGTCGAGCACTTACTAACTGAACCCATTAAGCTGAGATTGAAAGGCTAGTGAGCATCATATTTCAGATTTCAAACATCCACATGTTTTTGCACAAGTCCAAAACAGTTAGTGCGATAACCAAACCAAGAACACAATTTTCTCCCTTTGGGTCTGTCTACCTTATGACGTTGAGCTTGTGATGCCCCTTATCCAGATATGTTACAGGTGTTGACAGTCAATGCAAAGCCTTCAGAAAAAAAGACAACCAAAGAGCCTTTCATTGAATAGGGAGTGCTGTCTTCTTTCGGATTGCTGCAGATTGAGGGTCATCACATAAGAGTCTCGTTGTTCAGGTAAAAACATCATAAACATCATGCAAAGAAAAAAGTTAGAACACCCATTTTCAGCTAAATCCTGCAACAGAAGCAAGCAGCAATTGAGATGCCTACTACTATACCAGTCCTGTGATCAATTTCTCATTGAAAATTTCTGAGACATACCGAATCTGGTTTTAGCAAAATTTGCATATCTTTATGTTGGACCCTATAGTGAAGTGAGAGCTTGTAAAAGGAGAGATACAGATATATTATTATACCTTGCATCCATGACTGAATGTATGTAGCAGCAGCTTGTTCTTGAGCAAGACTCATTGACACACCCTAAACTAGTTGCTTTTCAAGTGGCAGCTATTGCAAAATGTACATCCCACAAGAACTAAACTCCGAGTGCAGAGAAAACTCCACACAAAAGGTTTAGCACTTTAGGGAGTTAAGACTGAGGCTTAGGACTGTCAGAAAAGCTGCAGGTTTAGTGACACAGATGCTGCTAGTGAGCTCCATGAGGTGAGTACATACAATAGACTGCAATTGATGTTGGGTCCAGTTTCTCCTCTTCATTGGCTTACCCTTCCAGTGGCTACATCTCACAACACGAACATTGTCATGAACCAAACATATGTGGTTTAAATTATTCAATATTCAATAACTCTGCACTATAGGTTCAAACAATGCAAAACAAGATTGGTGCACCCTTAGTTATTGAGGGCTTTCCAAGAATACCATGTGCTCAATTGGAGGCACCATGGTTTGAGACATCTCAACATCACAAACAAATCAAACAAAGTAGATAGATCAATTTTTTGGTTTTTTCCTTGTGAGGTAGCAAGGTTGGCAATCATCCAAAAGAAGACTTAGCCAAATTTGGCTACAGAGAGAAAAATAAAAAATTTAGGATTTCTCCTATATGTTGGCAACATGTTGTAACCCATTGTCTAAATACAACAACTTTGATGTTTTTTTCTTAATAATGTGGTGACTTGGGTCCATTTTTTCCCAAAAACAAGTCCTTCATATGATTTGCTCCTCTATTTTATGTATCACCAAGATGCCAAAAACAAAAAGAATTGTAATATATGCAATAAGGCTTTTGGAGTATTAAAATTGCCTTCAATTCCTAGTGCAAGAATTCCACCTTTTATTATAACTAAAGTTACTTAGTTGCAATTCAAGTGCAGATTTAAATGAGATCGCTGATTGGAATTACATTGGACACTATGAACTAAACTTAACAAGACTAGCAAACTTGCCATGAAAAGAGGTCACGATGGCAATACACAACCTCAATAGAACTTGTGTAACAAATCAAGAATTGTTTTTGCAAATTTTTGAATTTTTTTGCTAATAAGAGCAATGTTAGTATGGTGTCCTTAAAAATTGACTATTGTGATGACATAAGGTTTATATTTAGATTGGCAATTGACCTAAAAAGGTGAAAGTTGTGGTTGAATGGCTAATATTCAACCACATCATTTGGCCTTTTTTGTCTAGTTGTTCAAAAAACTTTCTTCTATAGAAATCACAAGCCTTTTAATTACTTTTTTGAAAGGGATTTTTAAAAATTCAAAGAATGAGATGGAACATGAGTTACAAGCAAAGTTTTTAAACCTAAAAAATGTTTTTACATGTGATTTGCATTGATAATTTTTTATTTGGACAATGTGTCAGGTCAAAATTATGCACAAATGCTAATAATTCAACAACAAGCATTGTGCATGGGGTCTCACATACATTTTTATAATAATGCCTTAGTTCAAAGTATTTCTCTATTACTTCAAGGAGGTAAATTTTATATACAATTATTCGATGAATTAGGCCCACAAAGATATTTTTAAAATATTTACAAAATGAACAAAGATTTGAACTTCTGGATGAAACTAAATCAAGTAGGTAAAATTCTATGGTTTAGTGTGTTGATTGGGATTACCTACTTATCAATCTGTTAGTCTTTTCACTTGGCATTGGTTAATTAATCATTTATAACATCCTCATTATTCATCAAAATTTAATGCAATGAACCATTACCTTGAAAAACTAACATGGTATCAAAGCACATTTTATCTTAGACCTAAATCACAATGTAAGTTCAACTCCATGTCATTGCTAACATTATTATAGTTTCAACAAAAATGACTCAAAATTAGATTTGAGTAGTAAAAAATGATCACAATGTTTCACAACTTAAAATATAGGCATTACTTAATTCAAGAAAATGGGGAGTTTTATTAACTATCACAATTGGAAAATCAAGGTGTGAAGTCAAATGCTAAGAAATAGGGTGTGAGATGTTGTTGCATCTTTGGGTTTGGTTACTACAAGTCTATTTAAACTTGTGATACACAAAATTCAACATAATCAAACAAGTTTCTTGACAAGTGAAAACCCTAAACCACTTTCTAACATTTATGAATTTGAAAACCTTAAGTTAGCATGGGGGTCCAAATTGAGTATTAAGAACCATTCCAAGATGTAGCCAGTATTTAATTTTCATTGTGATAAATGATTACTTAAGTTGATATTGGAATTTTGAATGCATTTGTACAACAATATTTTTGATGTATTATAAAAACATTTGGTAAGATTTGAAATGAATATTCAAAAACACTTTCAAAACATTATAATCGATGTTTTTTTGTTGCTTAAAATATTTTATTTTGAAATTATTTGAAGATGAAAAATCTATTGAAATATTTTCGTGTACATCTTTACATTATAATATATGCAACATATTTTTGGGTATAAGAATTTTAAATTTTGATTTTTTAAATCATGATTTTAAACATATTTTACAAAGTGTTATTCTTTTAGGGATTTAGTAACATTATTACAAAATGTGGGTGCAATTCAATTGTTGCCATTGACTAGACCAGTGGATTCATTGCATCCCCACTAAGTCCCATTCACTAGGACCAATGAATTCATTCAAAATCTAATGAAAGCACTTGGCATACAAGGGACACCTTTTATTGTAGTCTAAGGACGCAATCCTTAAGGCAAATGATTCCTTATACTTGATTTGGACCCATGTGCCCATCCACGAATGCAATATGAAATCAATGGCATTATTCAAAGACTTTATATCTAAAATCAACTATAACAATGGCAATTCTTAAAAGATACTAGTGTTGAAAGTTATTTAAAAACATTCAAAACAACTTTGTTACAGCTCCTAGCCATAATATGAATTAAAATGGATGGTCATAAAGACTTAAGTGAGAAAGACTGCAATGCACTTTTGAAGTCCTATTATCCCTTCATTTAGTCAATCTTTGTAATATGTGATCAAATAAGCTTTGTTGCTCTTATTGGGAAATTAAAACACAAGGATGGACATTTGTGTTTAAAATTTGGAACCAAAGGCACATAGGAGGCCTTGGAAGTGCACATGAAGAAGTTTAATCAATTGACATCCTTAAATTCTAAAACCCATTGGAAGGGGAACTACAATTATTATAGGAAACCCCATTTGGTCAAATCAATGTAAACAATGAAAGGGAACTAATAAAAAACTTGATGCCAATGCAAAGGCCAAGTTGGAGTAGAAGACAAAATGTTGTTGAAAATTTGTATAGGAACCTATGGCATTATTCAACTTGGAGGATTTTAACACCTTGGAGTTTTAAAAAGTTGTTATGGCAACATTTGACTAGCATGATGACCCCAAGTGCTACTTAAATTATGGCCCCACACGCATGTCATCGGAAAAAAAAACATAATATAGAATGCACAAACCAACTACATCTTTTAACATCAAAATAACTAGGGGAATAATATTTCATGTTGTAGTTGGCAAAGGCCATGTCAATTTTGAGATTCTTTATGGATTTAATGATGCGCCAAACTTATATAAAGAAGAACCTTTTATCAATAAGAGTTATTGCCAATAAAGGCCACATTGTTGTGTTTAGAGACTCACATTGTAGTATTAAAAGAAAGGATAATTTTGAAGTAGTAGTTACTAGCACTATTGACAACAACAATGGGCTTCAAAATATATTTTTTCAAGTTGTGAGCGAATGTCTCTATGTCAACACCTTATAAGAATGGCCAAATCAAGCAAAATTGTGGCACCAAAGATTAGCCCATTTAAACTACAAAACTTACATCATTTCATAACCAACAACATGGTACACCTCTTCCTCACCTAAAGAAAATCTACAAAGCATGTCAAATTGGGAAGTAGGCTTGGGAACAATTTTCCACTACTATAAATCATGGTTTTTCTTACCAACAAAATTGGTCAAAAAATCAAATTGTGACATTTGTCAATTTGACCCATCATCATAGTAAACAAGTTGATTTCAAAATGTTTAAGTTGATTACTAGTCAAATTGGCATATTTTTTTTTGACCAATGGTTATTTTGTCTAAAGATTTTTTTGACTATTAGTTTTTATAGTGCATGTATCAATTAATCAAGTTGGCCAATTGTTGATAGCCAAAATGAACAAAAATTTGATTAATATTTAGGTAGGGCATAGGTAGGTAGGTAGACCTAGCCTAAATTAATCATTTAATCCAAAAAATAACCTACTTTAATTAAGTTAAACACTTAAGTTAAAAACCTAACCTAGCCAACAACTTAAGCTAAGTAATTTAGTTTAATCAACTAGCCAAGCTAGCCACCCCAACTACCTAACTAAATAAAGTATAAGTGTGAGGACTTGAAAATTAACCCTTACCTTCACATTGAAGGACCAAGTTTTCAACCATTCCACCATATCTTCAACAAACAATAAATTTTGTCATTTTATTGTTATTTACATTTTTTTTAACCTACTTGGAAACTTAACTTAGTTAACCTAGGTTAACTACCCTACTTTACCTACTTAGCCACTTAATTTAGCCTACCCATTTAGCCTAGGCTACACACCTATTTCACATACTAATTTAATTAGGTTGGGTAGGTTAAGTAATTAACCTACCTACCTACCTAAGCTAGGTAAATAGGTATGTATTTAAATTAATTAATCTATCCATATATCTACTTAGCCTACTTAGCCTATGTACTTAAGTACCTACTTAATTTAATGACCCAAATATCTAGGTAGGTTATGTAGGCTACGTAAGTACCTTAGGTAGGTAGGTACTATATAGGTAGGTAGGTAGGTAGATTAAAGTAAGTACCTACTTACCTATTACTTACATGTACTTACATACCTACTCATATTTCACCTACCTACCTAAGCCTTACCTACATACCTATTATTCATTTTGATTAATAGTCACATTGTTGGTGGTCAAGTCAAACTAACCAAAAAAATTAAGATTGTGTTTATTGATTATAAATATGGTTTAAAGAAAATTGAATGTCTTTATTTACTAGAGGTGCTCATTTTTTTTCCTATTTAACAAAAATCACATTGGAGCAAGAAATTAAAAAAAATCAATTTAATCAATTGAACTAGTAAAAAAAAACATGTCATTTCAGCAATTAGTGCCTTTAATCAAGTTGACCAAATTTTGGGTCAAAATGGACAAGGTAATCAAATTGGATGGCTTGAAAAACCAGGATTTATAAATGTGTCCCAAAAATCAAACAACATTCATTACACTGTTGGAACTTCTACATTTAAATCTTTGTAGACCATGCTCTTTTTAAGAGCTTGGGAAGAACTTTATATTTCATGACCTTCATTGACAGTTTCAATAAAAAAAAATTTGCAATAAAAAAATGATACTTTTATTATGTTCAAAGTCTCCAAGTCCCAAATAGAAATAGAAATTAGTTGTCCATTATGAAAATTCACACAAATTGAGTCCAAGAATGTCAAAATAATTATTTCATTATTTGATAATTGCAACTGAAAACGGGTCCAATTCATTTCCAATTTGAGCAAGTCGATTTTCCTAATATTGATGCTTGTTAATGATCAAGTTGATCTCTAAGATTTGTTAAGATCTAAATGGTATCCTAATAACTCCTTGTTATTGATTATAGGTGAAAGCATTTACTAATTCCTAGTTATTTATGTAATGAAACAACTAGATTTGGTTAGTTGTAGAAGGTGGAATTTACTCAAACTAACTTAAAGGATAAGACTTGGAGTGAGTTTGACCACATTTCTAGCTAGATCCTAAAAGGTGATAAGTAAAAAATCAACCAACTAATTTTGGTTAGTTGGTTGGCCAACTAGATACCATTAGGAAGGGGCCTATTTGGGGAGTTCAATTAATTTGTAGGAAAGGGAAGGTGGGAAGACTAGGATTTAAGAAAAAAGATTAGAAGGGAAATCCTCCTTGAAAAACCATCTTATGAACAAGTCTATTGTTTTGCAAAAAATACCATAAACATACACAAGAACAAGAGTGACATTGTTGGAAGGGCTACAAGGCCTAATGTTAACCTGTAGTTAGTACATCAAGTGGTAATGCTTATAACATTAAATTCAAAAGTTTAATCATGACTTTCTTGAGACTTGTACTCAATAATATTTCCTTTTTGGAAATTCAAGAGAAGTAAATACCAATATTTCATTTTTTTCATTTCTTTCCATTGTTGGGTGAAAATCCTTTAAAATGTACCACACAAGACAAAAATGACTTAGTCTATATTGCAGTCCTTTTTACCCTATATTTTTATCCCCATAAAAATTATGAGTCATTACATGGTAAAAAAAAACTAGGTAAAAAAGATAAAAAAGGGTGACGATGTGACAAGATTTTAGTACACCTTAGAAAATTTGGACCCCATTTTGTTTTCTCAACAAATAAGTTTTCCATTTAACATTAACAATGTTGATCAATCAAATGATAACATTACATCAACTCACAACTTAGTCAAGGGGAAGGCAATGAATTAAGACCACACAATGAAGTTCATGTTTTTGCAAAAGACTTGCACATTCCAAGGAAACCAAAACCATTTAATTAAGTGTTAACTTTTAGGCGTACATCAAGATTAGTCATGGAAACAATAAACCTAATTAAATGATGTTGTAATAATGGTTTGTTTGGATCAAACAGTGATCCCCATTGTAAAATGCAATTCATGGAAAAAAATTATGCATTAAGGTTGGGAGTTTAAAATGGAATTAAAGAAAAAATCTGTTTGGAAGAAAAATGTTTGAATTCTTGCATATTTATTAAAAGGGAAAAAACCAATCAACATGAAATGGGTATATAAGGTGAAACCTACCCTTGATGGAAAATGAAATAAATCAAAGGTATGTCTTGTTGTAAGAGGATTTGAGTTCAAAAGGAAGAGGAGGATTTGATAAAAACATTCACACCAATTGTTAAGTGGAACACCATCAAGTTGATTTTGGCCCCAGTTACACATAATGATGGAGATATATTTCATCTTGAGTTGTCAAGATTCTGATAGTTCTTTAATGGAGATTCAAAGCATGTTGTTTACATGACACAACCTCAAGGTTTTGTCAAAGCAAGACATGAATTTAAGGTTTGTCAATTCATCAAAGTGCAAACTTATCCTTGGGTGGTACCACTAAGAATGTCACACCTTCAATTTTTGTGACCCATTCAACTTTAGGACAACATAAAACTCAGATAAAAAAAACTTTTCATTCCAAATTATTTATCAAAAGGTTACCCAAGTCATGTAGAATCCAAAAGTCTTATTAATTAATTTTAAAAAATGTGTTTTGATGTGAAAAATGAATGCATAAGGAAAAAGTTTCAAGAATGTCACACGAAGGATTTTTTTGATCAGGAACACAAAAGGAATTTATTTTTTGGGAATTTTTTTACATGTTTATTTTTTAGAATACTTCAAATGCCAACCTACTTGATGTCTTTTTGTCGATAATTGATTGAATCAATTTTGATTTAGTTATGAATTTTTGATTTCAAGATTGTGAAGCCCCAAAGGGCCATTGATGTCAAAAACACAAATGATAACTATTTTTAGCTTTTGTTGTTTCAATGATTAATTTGGATCATTCCTTTGTGCAAGTATTAAGTAAACAAGAAAAATATCTAATGTGTAAGTGTAAGGACATTTTTTTTAAAAGTTAGGAAATGGGGTCAAGAATCAAAATGTTAATGCAGGCTTTTGAGTGTTCATTATTTTTCATGAGTGTGTGCATATGTGGGGGGGGACACATAACCTACCTAGTCCAATCAAATAAATCAATGTATAAGTAGATGAAATTTTATTTTTTATATTGGGTCTAACTTTCTTGTGATTTTGGCAAGGTGGTTCCTAGTGGTACCACCCAAGGAAACATTTGTCGTAAAGCCTTCTAGGCCTTAAAACAAACCCCTATAGCGTGGTATGAAAAATTAAATTCATACCTCCAAGAACTAGGTTTGAAACATAACAATGTTGATTATAACTTGATGTGAATATAATTATTTTGATCCTATATGTAGAGGACTTACTACTTACATGTAATCACAAAGGAAAGTTTGCTTAGTTCAAGTCTTAGCTCAAGACAAATTTGATGTGATTCAACTAGGTATCATGCAACATTATTCAACTATAGAATTTTTCAAAATTTATATGACAAAATGTCAATATGTGAAGAATGTTTTTGCTCAATTAAACACATGAGTAGTTCTAATACAACATCTATTTTGTTACAATGAATGGAAAATTGCTTTGCTTGTGTGACATTAAACTTGACATAGATTTGAAGTCTCAATAATAAATAAATACATTGGATCCTAGGATCTCACATTTACAAGCTACTAAACACATCTTATTTAGGTACTTGAAAAGGACATTAGATTACAAGATCTTGTATGAAAAAGGTGATGTTGATGAGCTAAAAAGATTTACTAATTTAAAATGGGTTGGAGATGGGTAAGGAAGAAGATCAATTATAACCTTTTTTTTTCAACTTGGTTATGGATCCATCACATGGAGTTCAAAGAGGTAAAACTCTAATAAATTTTTTATCATTCACTAAAGTAGAGTATCATGCGATGATCAAAAGAATAAAATAAGGTGCATGATTTCAATGCCTATTTTGAGAGATGGGTATGATCACCAACCATAAAACAAAGATTTAAGTTAACAATGAAACTTGCATGCAAATTGTAAATAATCTAATTTTCCGTGTTTGAATTAAAAACATAGAAGTGCAATATCACTACATTAAAGAATAACTACTTTCAAGAGAAGTTGAAATACAACATATTTCCACCAATAAACTTGTTGATTTACTCATGAAGCCCTTGAGAAAGATAAAGTTCAAGAAATTTCAAGAGTTTAGAGTAACGAGTAAATTTGTGGAGTAGCTATATTAACTAAACAAATATTTATCTCCCAAGAAGAAGAACTAGTTTTCTATGGTTGATATGATACGCATTAAATTCTTTTGTAGTAAAAACATGATGTGCTAAGTTGTGTTATCATCTAACTCGTCAAACCTACCAAAAAAATCCATCTACTATTTCAATGATTATAACATTAAAATTCTTAATGGGCAAACCCATCCTTGGGTGGTACCATTAGGAACCACCTCAAGGAATGGTTAAGGAATTAAACGTGTCCAAATCCTTTTCTTGGGCCCTTTCCTTTAAAGAATTATATATATATTTTCTCTCATGTTTATCTATTACAAGCCTTATACATGGCTTGAAGTTTATTTCAAAAATTAAAAAGGGAAATTGTTTAAAAATTGTATTCCTTTTAGTGATGACCTTTTTAGGAATCACATTCCTTAACTTTGGAAATTCATAACTAGATTAGATGTACTCAATCAATTGCTCAATAAAAAACAAAAATAACATGACTTCAAAATTATTTTAGGAAAAGGATTCCCAAGAAGATTCCCAAATCATGTTTCCAATTTGTGCTCTTAACCAAATAGTTCAAAGAAAAAAATCAACACTACATTTTTGAAACATTTTTCAAATGCAATGATTAGGAACATTGAAATACACAATATACTTGAAAATATTGAAATTTCAAAATCTACAGATTCTAATAAAGGTATTATTTAAAAGTTTTTTAATGAACACATTACTATGAGAAAAAAGAGTGTTTTGTAACTAGCCTTACAACTCAATTTTTGAATTGCACTAAACAATTGCAATTCACTATATTTATATGTCATGAATGTTAACAAACAAGTTACATGAGTTGTAAAGTTACAATTCACCGTATATATGGTGCATTTCATTGCAACTTAATCAAAACAATTCATTTTCAACTACTATGCAATTCCATTATAATTACACCCATGATGTCATGTTGACATCATTAATGGCTTCCATTTATTAAAATATAACACATGACATTATGAAAAAAATTGGACATAATTTTTTTTTTCAAAATATTGATTTCCATCATCCATTATGATTATTAATGATGGTCCAAGATTATACGTGGCACAATTGAGAATTGCCACATAGCATATTAATTGTATTTTGGAAAAAATAAATAAAATTTTTATTTTTTTTTAGTAACTAGGTAGGTCATACATAACCATAGGTAGGTAGAAAAGTAAAACTTACTTACTTAGGTAGGTAGGTAGGTATGAAACCAAAAGATTAATTGAATTAAAAAATAGCCACGAAATTTTAGTTTTTATTTTATGTTTGGCTTTGAAGGTTAAACTTTTTCTAGTTCATCCCAAAATGGCACATGGATTTAATGTGAGAACAAATGAGAAGAAACCTTCATTATATAATTTGTAACATGGGATTCAAGACAAAACATATGGGTTAAATCTATTAGTTGTTCCTTAATTGCAAATTAAATTACAATTGAGTTACAACTATAAAAAGATTTTCCCATAGTGTGCTTATTTTTCATTATATAAAATATATAATTAAATTGGTGATTATATGATAATTAAATATGTGAATTAGTTAAAATATAGAGCTGAATAATTATTCGAATTAATTATTTAAATTAATCAATCTAATTTATTTGGTAGTTATTTGAAATAATATATAATTGGACTTTAGACAATTTATTATTTTATGATTAATTATCTAAATTCATATAATTAATCTTTTATCATTTGAATTTTTGAAAATTTTATTAGTTATTTTAATTAATTAATTAATGAAATAATTATATGAATCCAATTTATTTATAGTTCATAATAATTAATTATTAGTTTAATTAGTTCACTATAATTAAGTAAATTACATATTAATGAATAGTAAATATGTAATAAATTATTAAAAAAACTCATTACTAAATATTAAATATTAAATATGAATTTGGATAAAAAATGAGTATAAATAGGCATATCCATATGTACATCGAATTGAATTTCTAATATAATAGACAAATTCTTTTTAGTTTCACATCTAAATTAATTATGTTTATCCAAATAATTAATGAATTAAGATATTTAATGATTTGGTAGTTATTATGAAGTAATAATTATTTTAAATAATCAATTTAATTCTTTATGAAGTATCCCAACTTGGATAGATATTTATTTAAGTAATATTTAATAATTAATTAATGGTAAATTAATTATATGAATTATAATTTTTAATCCATATTAATAGTAAAATTATTGAAAAAATAATTATTTATGAAAAATTACATATGAATATGCGACCTTATATTATAAACAATTGTATTATAGTCATAACATAGTTGAATAGTAATACTTTAATGAACATACCCCCAAACTCCTTAAAAGACCCAAATGTGGGTCTAAAATGAAAAAAATGAAAAATTTAAAAATCGGGGCATGCTCTCTAACTTATAACACTTGCGGGGTAAAAAAACATGTTGCAGCTCCGGGATGGGATTAGGATGAACTCACAAGCAAAAGTTCAATTGAATTTAACTTGCACAACCAAACAAAGAGAACGATTAATGGAAGTTGGAAGCAAATGATGTAACAAACTTGGTAGGGACAATTTCAAGTTTAACCTTTACACAACCCGCAACCTTTACGAAAAGGCAACACTCCCTTCCCTATAGTGTACTATGTGATTATCCATAAGGGCTACATTCAAATGGCACATTTTTCTAGGACTCCCAAGTGGGAATCCCAAAATTAAGACTCATATTGTTTCAAAATTTTGAACGTTCATATCTTCTTCAAATCAAACTTGTTTGGATAGTCATGCATAAAAACATGTTTGATTGTCCATAAAAACTCATTTTGACATTTTCTATGTTATTGTTTATAAATCAAAATGTTAATGCACAATTATATAGACATGTGAAAAATAACCACACCAAGTGAATTATTTTATCTTGAAATATTCAATTTTTTTCACTCACATTTGTTCTGTGTGAATATTATTTGCAGAGCATGGCTCTAAAAGCGATTTATCCAATCCTTATTCTTTTTTTGAAAACCCCAACCCTGAATGAACCCTTGAAGCTCCTCCATGCCATAATGATTCCCAACACAAAATCCATGCTTCAGAACACAGGTTTGACAAAGGCCAAACACTAAGAGCATCTTGAGCAGTGCTCAGTGCTCAATGTGTGTGACCCTGCAGAAATACTTCTCATATCCAAGTTTAGTTATTAACTGGTTTCCAACCTCACCCATAAAACTAAAATTGAGACTACAAATAGGTGGGAGGCTGCTAATGGTGAAGTACCTGGACCAATTACCATGATTAGCAAATCGCAAACATGGAGTACAGTTAGATCATCCTTGTTACACTCTTTGCGGCAAGTGTTAGGTTTTGCTGTGCTTTTTACCAACCTCAGAACACTTTGCAAAATTCCTGGGCCAAAACCATTTTGCTGAGCCAAACTGGCATGTTTTGACTTCTTTTCATCCAATTTTAATTGAGCACCGGTGGAGGGTCAGATTCTGATCACCTGTGGAGTTGCTCTGATGCTCAAAACACGAACCTAAGTATTCCTCGCACAAATAAATCCATACTAATATCATGGTAGATCTTGGCCAGAAAACCCATTCTGAATAGAAACAAGTCTTTTTAAGTTTGAAAAAACAGAAGCACCACAGATTGCAAATAGTGTTCATAAACAAGAAAAACATTAACAATGAAGTGACCTTGCAAGGTCTAATCCTACAAAGCCTTGATAAACACAATGCAATCTGGGAGATGTTCAAACATTCCCTTCACATTTCCCAACAACAATGACAGGGAGGTTGAGCTCAAAGCTACTGATCCAGTGTTCAGGATCGTGCATGGTGCCAATGGAGGTGGAATTCTGCCACATTCAGATTGGCACAAAGCAAATCATCCAACAAATGTATAGCAATCAGTAACACCAAGCTGCTGCTTATCCTGGAGATGAAGAATCCCAAGGACTCTATCACACCTACCATGATAACAGAAGGAGCTCAAAGAAGCAAAGCACAGAATATACATACAATTTCCTATAATAAAGGCTTAATCAAACCCCAAGCTGCCCATCCCTATGGCAAGATTTACTGGGTAAAACATCATCAACATGTAGCAGATTCATTCCTCGTTTTCATGTGGATTAGTCTTGAATCTCCTGATTTGTAAAAAAGACCTTGTCGAATTTTTCTAGTGTATTTAGAGAATGCATTGCAGAGAGTAAAAGACTCAGGGAACTTGGGAAAATGAAATGCCTGCACTTGTGAGCTTTTCATTTTCTAAAACTCTTGCACCACATCATTTTTTCCGTGATACCCAGTGGCCATTCAAAAATACTGGAATATGGTTTTAAATACTGGAATTTCAGGGCTCATGCTTGGCTCCATTTAATTAGCCCTGCACAACTTCTTAAGGTTTTTAGTAATCTCTATGCAAATGGTTGACAATTTTCTGACAAAAAGTATAATTCATTACATCAAAACATGGCATCCATAATTAAACCAATACAATTACATATGGCATAAATGACTGACTAGTTGAAAAGGATCGATCGTGGATGCCATGTTTTGGTGTAGTGATTTCTCAATTAGAGCAGAAAAGTCCTGAAAAATTTGAAGCAACTAGCAAACAGCAAAATGGAGGAATGGACCTAAATAAATCCACAATTGTAGTCGGGTGATGAACATGAAGTTGACACAAAGTTATGATAATCAGGTGATGAACAAACAGACATGGGTAAAGCTCATGCAGAATTTATCACTGATATAATGTAAGGGATCTCCCTCTCCGTAGGTTATTGATCAAGGGTGGAGAATCAGACAATAAATTTGTTTATTATTCCTGAAGGCCAGAGATAATAAAATTATATACTTGGATAGAGATAACATAAAAATGCTTGATGAGTTTGTAGCCAGGAAGTTGAATATACAGAAAGTTTTCATTTTTTATGTTTTTGTAAATTTCTTTTTGTGACAAGAGAAACGAAGTTCAGAAACAAGATTGAAATTTGGAATGTACATTGGAGTGTTGGGGTGGGGGTAGCCTATGTGACTAAAATTCAGGAGATTCCTGAACTCCCTGTGCCCCTTCTGCCTGCTAGAGAATTGCCAAAAATGGGACATAGGGGAATGCATAGGTACTTACTTTACTTACAAAAGATTTCTCATCATCATAGATACACGACGCAGCTAAAGAAAGAGAGAAAGAAAACACACTACAGAACCAGTCCCCAGTGGAAATTGATCTCTCTCTCATGTAGATCATGTAGATCGTGTTTGGAATTCAATTTCCCACTGTGATCAGCTCGAGTTGCAGTTGGAGTAGGAGCAAGTCTTCCGAGGGCCCCATGACTAGAATCTTCAATTTTTAGCAAAAAATCCCATCCAAGTCTCGGTATCCTCGTGACCAGAACTAAAATTCCAAGAACTGTGATATGTAGGGAATTCATCTTCCAAAGGCACTGCCATAGTACTAGTGCTTTCGTAGTGCGAGAAATTTGCATTAGAGCCGGAGGCTGATCTTGAGCGAGCTTGTGCGGCATTATATTGAGCTTGCAAGCTGAAATTCTCTGTGTCTTGGGTACTAGTTCTTGTGGGTGCTCGTATCGGTTGTGGTGGCAGTAAATGGTTCGTGGACGACGCTGGCGGAGTGTGGTCGTTGCGAGCAGCTGATTCGCCTGCAGTAGCCAGAACTGCATCTGGTTTTACACCTGTGAGCTCTTGTACCAATCCGCGGAACTCGCTAGAAGTGGCCTCCAGCAGGGTTGTCGGGACGCGGCGGGACGGTCGCTTGCGCCTCGGCTTGGCTTTCATGGGTGCAGCAGCAGGACTTGTGTTTCTTCTTGATGGAGAGGCACTTTCTGAGCTGTGCAATGAATTGGTGCAGTAGGCTTCTGGAGTATTGGGTGTCGTTTGCTGAGATTCGACAGTAGTACCCAGCAGCGTGAGCCAAATAGGGTCAGAAGCACTATAGCAGCTACTACTACCGGTTTGCATTGCATGATGACCCCATTGCGCCATTTGCAGCTCATCCTGACTGCTTGATGAGGAAGTTCCAGCACTTCCTCCTCCTGATCCACTTGCCATGATCTGCGGCACCTGCGCCTATAACTGGATCACAAGCTGCTGTTGTTCCGGCCTAGTCAGTCTAATTCCGCTGACGACTAGTGACACTTGAAAGGCCGTGACTTCTAGATTCTTGCATACACTGAAGCTCTAAAGTACTGATCCAGCTGCCAATCCTGTAGCTGCTAATTCACTGCTCGGTACTCTCCGTCAATTCCCTGTGTCTGTGTGTGAATTCGATCTATCTCCGGCTCGGAATCAGGAATTGCACTACTGATCCAAGGCCCTTTTCCCAAAAAAACGTTAGTCCTGACTCCTTCACTCCAGGCACGATGATTCTTGCGCGAATTCTGGAAATCTGCAATCTATCTAGCTCGTAGATGAAGAAGCCACAATATGGCAGATGGTGAGCTCGATCGCTGCTTTCAGAAAAACTACCCAATCAATGACCATAATCTCTTGTAGATCTGCGGCAGACAATGAACCAAAAAACCGAGCTACAAGAACTAATTCTCAGCCAAAAACCAACAAAAACGTGCACGAACTAGATAAAACTCAAAACCAAAACTTGCTAATTCCAAGGACTCACACTACTACTGGAAGCTGATCTATATCAAGAAGACCTGAATTAGATTCCTGCAATAGTAGCAGCAGCAGCAGCAGCAGCAGCAGCAGCTCTTCAATGTGAGAGAGAAAGAACCCCCGCAAAAAAAAGAACAAAAACAAAAACAAAACCACAGCAAAACCTAGAAAGCTAAAATTGGGTCGGATGCAAAACTCTGGCTGGTGAACATCATCACAACAGTCTCAACAACACATGACTGCTCTTCTTCTTCTCAACAGATTCCTCTACGCATTCATTCACCATCAAAGTTCACCACCAGCGCTGGCGGAGATCAAAGGCAGCGCAAAGGAATGAGAGCTTGAAAAAAATTTGGTGGGAGATTTGGAAGCGCAAGGGTTTTATACTACCGAACACTACGCTCGGTTGGTTGGTTGGTTTCTGGTCCACACGGCAGTGAGCAGGGTTTAGGGTTTTGTCTTGCGTTAATAAACTGTGTGACAGTTACCGTGTCGCCACGGCAGACTGACCACAGGCAGGGTCAACCTCGTCGCTTTTGACACCCACCCCCAACCCCTGCCCTTTTTTCCTTCTTTGACAAATGGTCACGCGCTCAGTTACTATCTTTTGTACTTAGGCCTTCATTCTTTACTCATGAGAACTAAATGGATGGGTACCCCCCTCCCCCCCCCAACCCCCACTTACAAATGTTTTTTTCAGGGGAGAATTTGGGGGAGGTGGGAATTTTGAGGGGGGACTACTACTATGTATGTCATCCGGGTTCAATTTAGGTTTGGAGTGAGAGGGTGAAAGAGATTGCTTTGGGTTAACAAGGCTCTTCTTTGGCCCACGGGTTTAAATGTCTAATTAGCTAGATGTATAATTGGAGGTTTTTTTTTTGGGAGAATTTTAAATTCACACCTTTTTTGGTTAAATTCACACCCTTTCTTCGCACGTTTCTTCTTCACGCGTCCGATTATATGCAAATTAAATTTGAGTGTGTCTGCCCCACACCCCTGATGTGTAGATGAAAAGTTATTAATAAAATTATGATATATTTGAAAAAAATTGTATCATATAAACTTCTAAGTCAAATGAACATCAGGGGGGTGGGGGAGACACACTCAAATTTAATCTGCATATAATTGGATGTGCGAAGAAAGGGTGTGAATTTAACCAAAAAAGGTGTGAATTTAAAATTTTCCTTTTTTTTTTTTTTTTCAGTTTTTGTTTTTCTTTGGGGGGGGGAATGTTTGGAATATGTTCAACTTCAGCAGTTTTGAAGGATGATGATAGGTCTATGGTTGCTTTGAAATTTTCTTTCATCAGCAAATCTTTCACTTATGTTAGTATATATCTAGTGTGCTAAGCTTCAGCTCATAACAATATTCACCATTCTCATCTCTTTTTGCATGGATCTGGAGGCAATGATTTAATGTTTGTTGGAAAAGGGGAGGGGAGGAGAGGCGAGGGGAGGGGAGGGGGGTGGTGGGGGCTTGGTCAAGGCTCTCTGGTTGCACCTCATGAGGATCTACCATAGGGTATGATAATTTGTGTGGTGTAACTATACAAGAAGTCCTCCACAATTCTGAACCGCCTCATTCGCTTCTCATCACTGCTTTATTTTACATTGGCCTTGACTGGAAAAACGCGATTTGGGTGGGCCCTTGCAACCCCGCTTTTCACTTGCTCTATTACAGAACATAATATTATACTCTGAAGTTGTTACTCAATTCCAAATTCCCTGACCCAAATCTCTCCTAGATCGTTGTGTCATCTCGGGACCTTTGCTATTTTCGTCAACCTTGTAAAGTTCAAGGGGGGTTGTTTAACGTTCTATTGCCTCCTTATGCTATTTTTTTCAACTCAACATTAGCTGTTAGTAGCTTCCCTCCACATTACCGACTGACCCAGAAGCTTAGAAATACTACTTATGCTTGCTGTACCGACACTTAATTTGTTGAGAGCTCAGCTCCCCACTACTTTGTCTCTCATCCTCGGTTGTCAACACTGGTAACTTCACCTTCTAGAATGAGGATTCTCAATGGGAAATGTTAATTTGGGACTCCAACACCCTGATTTAGTCTTGAGGATGGGACATTTAAAATGCTTAAAAGCAAACCCCAGAAATGCTAAAATTTTGACTCCTAGACCACTATTGCGTCTTAAGATGTCACTTATAGTTTATTGGCCTTCCCTATACCAAAGCAAGGATATTATTGTGTTTAGATTCATTATAGAGTATAGTAGCTTAAGGGATTTTGTTAGGCCCCTAGGTAACAATAGGTTTATTTTTGTATGGGGCTTTTTGAAAGATGATATTTTGGGCTTGTGTTGCAACTTGAGATTAGTTATAGAGTTATAGTATCTTGAAGGATTTTGGTTTCTTTTAGTTGAAGATTACATTTTTGCATGGTGAAATACTCAAGTTTTCATAATTCTTCTTTTGCCTTAAAATACTTATTAATGTAAAATGGGCAAGGCCACAGTGTGACACACCCTGAGTTATGTTTAAAACTAATTCTAAATGTGATTGGGGGTGTATTCCATGGTACTAATGATCTATGTGCTGGTTCAACCTGACTCCATATCCCTCACTTGGGCCTTTGGTTGGTTCCACCTTCTTGAGCAAGGCCTCTTAAATCCAACTTCCAAAATGTCAAAGTTGGATTAGGAGACTCTGGTGTAGTCAGTCAGTCAGTTAGTCTATGGGTGAGAAATTTGTAGTGTTTTAGAAAGAACCCAAGAGAGAAATTGTCATCTTTGCCATGGTAAGGAATTTAGGGTTCTAGTTCACCCAAGGTGGAGGTGGGATCTAATGAAGATAGAAGGGCTATTTCCTAAAATCTGACATCTTTTATATTATCCAAATGGGAACTTTTGGCTCAGACATCAACATGACAAACAAATTCCCAAATCTATTCTCTCTTCTTTGGGAAAGGGCTCTAAAAACAGTAGCACCCATAATAGGTGAAGCTATTCATTATTACAAAACAAAACTACTGGCCAAACTACTGGCCAACTACTTATTAAAAACTGGGTCACCACTGACATCATATCCTTCCTTTCAACGCGCTTTCAACCTTTCCCCTATGTCTATGAGTCCAACTTGAATCTTTGCAATTGATTGTGTCTTGGTTGGACTAGGGCCCTAGAGGCCAGGGAGTTCTTGTCAGGAACGCTAACCTAGCTTTATTGGGGGGAGGGGAAAAATTCCCACAAAACTCCAAAACTTGGCCTCTCTTTATGGGGACCAATTACTTGGACCAAACAAAGCCTAGCCTTCTTCTTATGTGTGAGTGAAAAATGAGGAATTGACAAACTTTCCATATTGGGTCTCTTTCCCTTGTATTTTGTTGGCCTTGCCTACCAAGGCAAGGATTTTTTTGTGTTTGGATTCATTATAAAGTACCGTAGCTTAAGGGATTTTGGCCCCTAGCTAGGTAAGTAGGTCTATTCTTTATGCCAGGATTTTTGAAAGATGATATTTTGGCTTGTGTTGAAACTTGAGATTAGTTATAGAGTTATGATATCTTGGAGGATTTTGGTTTTTTTACAGGAATTTTTTGGGAAGGTTATATCTTTGCATGGTGAAATATCTGCATTTCCATAATTCTTCTTTTTGCATTAAGATAATTTTCAATGTAAATGGCAAGGCCACAATGTGACACACCCTTGTTTTCAATAGCATACATGCTTTATATTTCTTCATAAGGAAACTTTCTAATGATGGAAGGATTGATGACCCAAAACATATGTGGAGTGAATGAATATGGTTCTTGTTGTATTTGTTGAAGGAAAAATATTATATCTTGACCAGACATATTTGCAGACTCTTCTACAACAATGTGCAAGCCTTGAACTGAGAATTGGGACCATGTTCCATTTAATGAAAGTTATTTGAACACCCAAATACCAGTATTAGCAAAAGGTGCAAGAGTCTGGAGGGACAAAATGCATAAAAGAAATCAAATGGCAACAGACCATGAGGAGCTTAATCACCACCTCAAGCATACTAATATGTCTTCTTAGGTTATTCTGCATGGAATAGTGTACATGAAACTTGCAAGGTTTGTTAATTGTATGAAAGGCACACAAGCAGGTCACACCGGCTTTGTTGGGGATGAATCCGTGCATCATCTATGCACTCAACCCTAATTTGTATGGCTAAAAAATGCACACAAGAGCTACCAGTCAAAACAACCCCATTTCTATGCACCCATCCGAACACTTCTCATTTTTCAAAGGTGTTGGTCCGACACTTTGGCCTAGTAATCTATGTACACTTTCTCAAACCATGGATGCCGTGTTTGAAAACATGACGGACTAAGGTGTCAAGTGTCCTGGATGACACTTCAAAGGCAATGGCCATACAATTCACGGTATGTAAACTCCTCCCCAAAAAATAAAATAGTGCATTACAGAGCCAATTTTGTTTGTCAAAGGAGAATGCACATTTCATTTTCTGAGTGGGCAATTTCATTTCAAAAAGTTCTTCTCCTTCACTGGGTCTGTCTTTATGGCTGTAAAGCCCTCGGGCAAGGAAGGAAGGGCCTGCGCTATCACCTTGTGCAGGCCCTTGTCTTCAGGCTTTACTCTACACAAAAGTACCTTGTCAGCTGGGTTATGGCACCAGATGAAGGAATGTAAGGTCTGTAGGCTTAGAATGCCCGACCATGAAGTTTGATGTTCTGTTCAGGAAAAAGGATGAAATTTGAATGTGGGTCCAAATGTAAGTCAAGGTGCTGTTTGAAGCTTTTTTCATGCTTACAGGGTTTGTAGTCTCAATTGGGGGGGGGGGGGGGGGGGGGGGGGCGCAGAGAGATCAATTTCACTTGACATTTTCAGGGTCTTTTGTCTTTTTTGGGGGAATAACTTTCATAACTGCCACAATACCTACAGCAACATTGAAAGGATTTATTTTTACTTTTATGTTTTTGAAAGGAATTTTACGTGTGTACCACTTGTAAAGTAATGAAGGGTTCAGCAAAAGATGCATAGGTAATTAATATAAACGAAACCATCACAATTTGAAAGCAAAGCAAAGCAAAAAAGGGGGTGGTGAGCATATAAGGTAGATGTGTGAACTTTGTCATAGAAGAAGGGTAGATTCAAGTATCAATTTGAAATGGGTTCTTGCCTCTCTTGATTCTCTCCAGCCCCAACGTCCTTTTTCTTGGGGGGGGGAACATTTGTTTCAAAATGGCTCCAACTAAGTGTTTTTTGAGGCTTGTGATCACCAGATATGGGAACTTTATTGGGAAACTTACTTGAGTCTACATCAAGTTCCAATATGTAGCCAACAATATATATATACATATATATATATATTTTTTCTAAGTTAACATAGTTTCGAAAAGCCAAATTTGGATGAATTGGCTTATGGATGATTGCCACTAGTGCTACATTCCAAAACTCAAATTGTTAAGAAGGAATACACATTACCCAAAAGATATCTTGCATACTTTGAACGTTTTGAATATTGTTGTTTCTGTCCCTTTTTTATTTGAAATCTGAATAGGTACTCAGCAAAAAATTGTTGCAAAAGACATCACCAGTCACCACCATGAATGGAATGCATAGAGGGCACAAGGGCAGATGAATAAAAGAGAGGAGATCCATTTCTCTCTTTACTCTAAAACAAATACAGGAAACTCCCCCAAAAAAACCATGCTTTCTCAGGAACACATAAACACTCCAAAACAAAACATTCTTATTCAGTTTAAGTTTTTTTCTGCTCTCAACAAGACAAATGGACAAAAAGAGCAACACCCCTCCCACATCGGACACAGTGTTTTTGTTTTTTGGCGAAAATAGAAGAAGTATAAAGGATCTTGTTGCATTTTTAAAAAGTGCAAAAGTCGCCATATTTAGACAATGAGTTCTTCCTGAGAGGTCCCTAGAACAAAGCAGTGATTCTGAAACTAAGTTTTCTACTTACTTTCCTGTCTGTCTGATCTCTAGTAGCCAAATTTGGCTCATTCTTCTGCTGGATGGCTACACCACCAGTCCACCACCTACTTGACAAAATTTGAAAAACAAAAACCCTTCTCTGACAGACATCAATCCATTTATTAGAATGGATACAGGATCATGCATTCAATGGAAGGATTTACTCTATTTTTGACCGAATCTGGTCTTAACAGGACATGGAAAGCCAAGTTGCTAGAGAGCCTAGAACAAAAGGACAAATTATCTACTAGCATAGATGATGATGACAAACACCTACTACCTCTTGAGTTTTTCTTTGCAGACAGACCCCCGCCCCCTGGGCCTCCTCCTCCGCCTGCTGCTGCAGAGGGAATGCTGCTCCTCTGTCATACGTATTTAGTTTGATTCAAAACATCCTTGCCAGCAGAGTCCGCCAGTAGGCTAGCGTAGGTAGTACTAACAACTGTTGAATCCTGAATCATGGACTTGGCGGTCACCGCCGCTCACGCGGTTACGCGTTTGGAGAATAATTTGTTTGCACCCCGATTTTGTTGAAAAGCCTCTGCACGCACAACTAACTACTTTATGTGATTGCCTCCTGCGAGCCCTTGTGACCCAATCCTTACGACTCCAATAAAGTCCTACAATAAAAATCTATACGTAGCTAAATAGGCCTTTAAAAGATACCCATTTTAACCAAGAATTCTCACAAATCTTCGGCTTCTAAATATCAAAGGCTCCAAGTTGTCACGCCCTTTTGAGGTGGTGAGACTTGGAGGCCATGTGGCATGAAGATAGGGCTGAGGTGTTTTGCATACCAGCTCCATCAGCTGTGTCGTTTGCGTTCGCCAACTTTTGTTTTCGAGTTCATTATTCATAGTTGAGGCACTTTGTGGATGTGCATCGTCACTCTCTATGATGATTGGCACTTTGCTTTTTTATTTTGGCTTAGATTTGTTTTGTTGCTATTTATTTTGACAAGTTGTCATTATGATTTGACGATGCTCAAAGTTGAAGGTTTGGAGGGGCATTTTTTATTCTCCATCATTGGCACTTTGCTTTTTATTTTGGCTTAGATTTGTTTTGTTGCTATCTATTTTGACAAGTTGTCAGTATGGTTTGACAATGCTCAAAGTTGAAGGTTTGGAGGGGCATTTTTTTATTGCTTGGAGAAAATGGGCAAGAGAGGATTGGTCAGTTGTTGGTGAAGCTCGGTGGAGATGAAGATATATGAAGAGACATCTATGAATGAAGAGGGGGTTAAGTTTTTGAAGAACAAAATCCCGATGCTATTTGCTTAAGGGACTAACAATTGAGTAGTTATAGCTTGGTGTAGTATGTTGAAACATTGTAATCCGGATGCAACATAGAATCTCTGTTGCATTTGTGTTGTGTTTTAGACAAAGTTAGCTTTGTTGTGTAGTTAGGGGTCAAACATGGAAAAGCGATGACAGGTTCAAGGGAATTTGAGAATGGACTAAAGGATGTGTAAAGCATGTGATGTTATTAGTGTACGTGGTATGTTGTTATTGTGAATTGTGGGAAAGGGAAAGAGTACTTTAATATATGGGAGCTTTGACTGCATTGGGATAAAACGTTGCATTGTTAAAATCATTTATTGAACCTGATGTAATTTCATTTCTTTGTCCACCTCCATCCTATTAGTTCACATTGTGAAGCAGTGTGCATTATGAGCATGTAGTGGCTACTAAATGCCACGTAAAGGACTATAGTGAACTTGTTGGCCTATGATTCTAAATCATTGTTCATGTTTTCATTGCATTTGTGTTTTCTTGTTGATTGTTTTGGGATTCTTCAAGCATTTGTTGTTAGTGGGTTTCATAGTGTATGGGAAGTGTTGTCCTAAGGCCAATTAGCTTGTGAAAATGAATTCAGAATGAACTAATCAGCATAGACCCATAGATTTATATAATCTAGATAGAGTAGGATATTGGGTAGTTCATGCACAATAAAATAATGGTAGAGGTGGAGATGTAAAATCACTTGTTTAAGTCATGCATATATTTTCTATCTAGATCATATCATAATTCTTAGATCCTTCCGTGTTCAATGGAAGGAATACAAGTGTGATGCTCCCTATTCTTTTGGTATCAAAGTAATTTCATTCATGTTGGAATAACTTTCATGTTCAAGGTTATGTAGAAACATTACAAACAACATGAGTAACAAAAGTGCAATTGAAGCATTGGATCAACATCAATTTGAAAGGCACCCACCTCCAAGTACTTTGATCATGTGCATTCTTGGTTTTGCAATTATAAACATCATAGGTTTTGATCCTAAACAAGCCATACCATGTGACATTGCAACCAGTGTAGCAATATTTGGATTCGACATTCATGCAATAGTATGGCCAAAGATTTTGCGAGATGAATGGTGTTGGACTTCATTGACACTAGGAATAGCATATTCTTCTACTTATTGGGATGGCTTTATAATTCAAAATGAAACACTACCTAAATTTTATGAGAATCAAGTTTAATTTTACTAGGTTGGGAGACTTATGGATATACGTTGATCCATTTTTTATTAGAAAGACAATAAGATTTTTTAGACCTAAACATTCTGAATAACTATAGGTGGGAAATCGAATCATTAGAGTAGAGCTAGCTAGTTATTCTGCATGTGTACTAACACTACTACATATTGTGCCTTTTTGCAAAGGGCCAAACAAAAAAACTCAAGGGTTTGCGAAGCAAAAACAACCTGCCATTTGCGATGCGACATGCATCGCACCTTGTGGTGCACCAACCATCGCTAATTTATAATGTACAATAAATCATCGCAGCACTTTTGCGACATATACCACAAACAAAACTTTGCGACATGCTCATGCTCTGTCCACCCTAGCGATATTCCACACTTCGCAACGTTTAATCATACTCAAAACATCGCAAATTTTACAATACAAAAAGTATCACGAAATACTTTGAGAGTCACAACGAATCGCAAGCTTGCGTTATTCGGCGCATCGCATTTTGCGTTTGTATATGTATCGCAAACCTCATCACAAATTTTTACAAAACTTTTTGGTGGTGGGCGTATTGCAAGTTGCGATGTGCGGCAGCTCGCAAATTAGTAAAAAGGTTACTGGACAAGGAAGTTTTGCAAAAGGTTTCGCAATGTCATCTGATTTATCACGGCCTTTTTTAAGTCGCATAAAATCTCGATGACATTGAGGTAGTACATGTGGTAGTGCAAAGGAAAGTACTACAAAGTTCCCAGAGGGCCTACTTGCAGAACTATAAAGGTTGAAATTCGCTAAAAACTTTGACACAATGAACATTGTGCAGTAATATAAAACCACAAGCCTCAATGGCAATTTGCATAAAAATAATGAGTAGTACATTATACGTGGTCATTATCCACCTCAGAGGTTGTAAGCACAACCTCTGGTTTCTCACCTAGAATAGAACGGGACTGTGGCACATATGTGACAACAAGTGACCACTCCTCTGGGTTTGGGGGATAAGGAAGATAAAAGCATTGTTCTACATGACTGGGAAAAGTAAATGGCTCTCAAGTTTGCTAATGAGATGGCTGATAACTAGTGGCAGATGTCTTTAACCGTGTGTGTCCACACTCATCTTGAACTACAGTGCAATTTGCACCAGCAAGGTTCACTTTAAACCACTTGCACTTAAACACATATTCTTCAAACTTTGAATGTGCATCATAAGATACCACCAAGATCTCTTCCAGCTTTCCATAATGTGGCACAATATCTCGAACAATATTCCTGTCATGCCGACTACTTTTAGAGTCCTGAATGAATTGCCCTTGAACTCCACAGTCAAAGGCACGACCCCTCTTTTCATCTAAAATGGAAATCCTAAAATTAATATTGTGTTAGGCATTGTGAGTCAACAACTTATATGATAATAGAAACTTCATGCCCATAAAAATCATCTTAGAACATTCTAAAAAACTTGTCTGAAATGTGAAAATGAGTTAATATGCCTAATGAAATAGAAAAAATAAATACCTGAAATGTCTTCCTTGTATCCACATTGCTAAACGTGTTGTCACAACTCTTAGTGGTCCATGAACAATGGTGCGAACATCATCTGTGATCTCTGGAAAACATGATATACTTTCTCCTTGTGCCAACAATTGATCCACTTCAACCAACTTCTCGTTCATGTACTTATGAAACGTAGGAAAAATCCTTGATCTCCCACTCATACTTTTGGCATTCTCATAGAAGTTCCTCCACTCTTCCATGACATTACTATTATTCAACATGAATGTGGTCAGCTGAATTAATTATGTAGGTAATAACATACGTGTTTGGATGGCACCAGTCAAACAGTCTTCCTCCTCTTCTCTTTCCTCCATCCAGACATGAAGACATGATGGATCTATAGTGGCCAAGATGTTGGTGCAATAAAACATGCTCTCTGCTGCCAAGTGTCTTGTTGTCATGTTTCCTTCCACTCGTGCATGGTTACGGACATAACCCTTTAATACTGCCATATATCTTTCAAGCCAATACATCCACCGACAATGCACAAGACCAGCAATGGCTATCTCATCCACAAGGTGAACTAGTAAATGCACTTGATAATCAAAAAATGATGGAGGGAAGGCCTTTTCCAACTTGCATACCACCTCTGCTGCTATTACCCTCATTCTTGGAATCTCCTCTACAATAACTCCTTTGAGCATACCCATCTCAACAGATATCCCAATGACCAAAAAGCATCTTGTACTTCTACACTGGCTAAGCCTATTATTGCCACAGGCAATATGTGCTACAATAAACAATGATAGTCATGTGTCTTCAGATACCTTGGCCACTTGTGGTCATTGTCCCTACCAAAAGCTTTTTGAAGATTAGCTCCATAACTTGCAACAAGGATCCATAAAATTATACAAAAGTATTCTAGACATCCAACAGATAGCATTTTATACTTCAAACTCTTTTTCTAGTATAAGGCATACAGATTTAAATATAAATAAAAACAACATGGTATTTCTCAAAGTTCAAACCTGTAGCGAATCGCATCTCTCCTATGCGATTTCGAAAGTCTTTTCTTTCCTATGTAGTAAGTGTCCATGGAGCTGATGGTCGCTGCTCAATACCTGTGTTAGGATCAACAGTAATCCACACATCGGGATGCCTCTCAAAATCCTCACAGGCCTCCTTAAAGTTATTGTCCTTCTCTCCATAGAGTTGTTTTATGATAGCCTTTCCCACATTTCCCTCAATGTGCATGGGGTCCAAGAGATGACGTATTTTTAGCTCACCCCAGTAGGGCAAGTTGTTGAGTATACCCCACCTTGTCAATCCACTACCCTCGAACACCATAGAATCATTTGGGTCAATAAATCTATTGGCCACATCCCTCCAATATGCAAAAGTGGTAGCTTCTGGAATATCACGCTCATCACCATAAGGCATGTCAAAAGATGAAAATAAAAGTGGGTTTGATCTCATATCATGTCCTAGTGGAAGAAACTTTGTATGGCCAAGGTAAACAATTTTGCGAAAATGGCTTGAGTATTTAGCCATGTCCTCCAAACTTGGGCCACATGTAGAGCAGGCCTTGTAGCCTTGAGTTTGCAGCCCACTGCTTACAAAACCAAACCCTGATTGTAGAAGAATTGAATATTAGAACAACAAATAATCACAAAACATAATAATAAAAATATATATAGAGGCATGTGCATGATTTCTTACCAGGATAATCATGCATTGTCCACATGCAGATTGCCCTCAACTTGTGGTATTCCTCTAGTGGTCTTCCTTCCATCATATGCCCATACTCCATCCCACAGCGTTTTGAGCTCATCGACCACTAGTGCTAAGTAGGTGTCTAGGTTTTTCACCTTACTTGGCCTTGCGATAATGAGAGAAAGCAACAAAAATCCTTTTTTCATAGACAACCACGGAGGAAGGTTGTAATTCATGACAACAACTGGCCAAACAGAGGTAGGTCGTCCCTTTCCTCCAAGTGAATGTGGACTAACACCATCTGATGCTAACCCCAACCTCACATGCCTAGGGTCACGCTCAAACTCTGGCCATGTTGACTCCACATGCTTGTGAGCAGGAGAGTCAACCGGTAACCTCATAACACCAGGCTCTGATCGATGTTTCTTATGCCAAACCATTAACTCGGCCAAGTCTGTACATTGATACATGTGCAGCAAGCGAGGAATAATGGGAAACCACCTTACTGATTTCTTGGGCACCTTCTTTGTAAGCATGTGAGGATCATATCGAACCTCTTCACATGTACTACACTGCGTTAAATGGGCATTGTTCCCATGAAATAGCATGCAGTCACTAACACATGCATGGACAATGTGATACTCCATGCCTATGGAGGATAAGATCTTTTTAGCCTCCTTCCAAGATCATGGCAAAACATTTTCCTCAGGCAGCAAAAGGCTATGACAATACTGGAAAATGTCTGACAACATAGTATTGCTTACCTTGTGTTTTGCTTGGATGTTTAACAACCCCAGTATGGCTGCTAAACGGCTTAACCTTGCACCTTGAAAAATAGGTGTTTGAGCATGTGCCTCCGCCTCTTGCCACTGCTGTTGTCCCTGGGCAGTATGTTGAAGATGTGGAACATCTGCATTGGCTCCTTTATCATGTGGGTTGCCAGACATATCATCAACTATGTCAAGTCCAAACCAGTCAACCATGAAGTCATCCATTGCTTACTCTTGGTTTGCAGGCAATGGTGCTTCCTGAACTGGTTGAGAGACAGCTTCATCATGAGCAAAAAAGTCATTTGATGAAGAATGAGTTGATGAAGAGTCTGATTTGTGTGGCATGCCCATTTCCCGGTATGTTGCTCTCAACCTCCGTGGCAGCATGTCTTTAGAAGGTCGAATATTATATGCAATACCAAATCCAGAAGATCTTAACTATATACCAAGCATAGTTGCATATTACATTATAAATAAAAAATGCCAAAATGCATGTATATTGATATGGTAGGTTATGTCTTAAACAAAGTACATAGTTCAGAAATGGTGGAATCCTAACTCTACTCATAGTGGGTAAACAACTCATCTCCTGATCTGATGGTTCTAGTAACTATAACCAAGCAATGGTCTTCATGATAAGTCTGGCCATATGGTGCTGGAGGAGGTCCCTCAACAAAAACCTGATCACAATTAGCCCTACGCTTAGGCCGAGTCCCCACCGTACTGTTGATGAAACCAGCAATGTTTCCAGAACGTATGGGGTCTCCATCTATCACCCTCCCATCACTATGCCTCCTAACGCTACCAGCAAATGTGTCCATCTCAAGAGCAAAGGTCTTACACTCAGGATGTTGTGTGAGGATCATGTTCCAATGTCTTCTCTTATAGATAAGCCCACCATAAGGGAACAAAGTAGGACCCTCTCTACGACAACTAGCTGAATCCTCTACAATGATGTCTTCACAAGCATATACTCCATAGCCATGCCTCTCTCTAAGTGTAGAGGTCTTAACAATCCATCATCTACCCCAAACCACAACCTCCTCATCATAGGGCAAACTATCAAGCAACCCATGAACTGCAGGGTTCCATGACTGGATAATATTGGCACATTTGCCAGTGAACTCACACATTCCCCATCTGCCCTCAACAATAGTCCTAGCATGACCCTCACTTGGACGTTGTGCTTTGGATCGCTGTCTAACGGAGGGCACACGTGGCCTTGCCTCATGCTATGGCTTACTGGCCTCATGAGAGGTACCAATCCCTACAGTAAATGCCTCCAAAAGTGCATTTCCTATGGTAGCTAAAACCCCTTGTGATAGAACATAGGGTGGTGGTTTCATACGGGAACCCTATTACATTCAAAAAACCACAACAAACCATGGAAGTGAAAATAGTTTCAAAGAGGATTTCATGAAAAAGAACATGTATCAAAGAGGAAAAAATGACAATGGTAAAATGACACTTACCACATGAGATGAAGAAGCTCCTAAGGTACGACCACGATGACACCCAAATCGCTGAATGTGTTGAGCACAAACATATGACTTTTGTGAAATCTGACCAACACACTTGGTGCATTGGCAAAGCTGCCGAGGTGGACCACGAGGAGAATGAGACACCTCTGCCTGCGTATGAGCTGATGTGCCTTCATTTGAGGAGGATGAGTCACTAGTGGAGACAACGGAGGAGGAAGACATATCATCTGTCACATTAATAAGGCACAAGTGTAAGGCAAAGACGAGATTAGACTTTCAAAAATCATGTGATACAACAATATAAACCCTTGACTACTCATAAATTGAGACAACCTAAACCAAAAAGAAATGCATACCTGCATCCAATGTGGGCTCAACAATGCCTATAGGACTGGTTGCTCATACACTTTGCCAACACCAATTTCGTAGTAGGGGGAAATACTGTAAAAACCCTTTGGCATATGCAAAAAAAACAACAAAATGTTAAAGCCAAAATAGATTAACTGCGAACCCCTTGCGAACCCCCCACCATCACATCCCTTTTCGCATCTGCATACGTTACTTAAATAAAAGCCCTAAACCCTTTAACTTCCTCCTACATTAGCGAAGCCCCCGACTTCGCAACCTTCTAACTTTGCGAAACTAACAGCATTGCACGGCCTTTGCGATAAATAACGTATCGGAACTTGCGATACAAGTTACATCGCAAGCCCTGAATTGCCGAAAGTCCTTAAGGAACGGAATCCCTTGAAGGTGTAGCAAAAACTTTCTAGGGGTCTAGAGTGAAACGGTGTCGAAATTTGAAGTCATTATCGGCATTGCTCGAGAATTGTCGAAGGAAAGCTTGGGCAGAGAGGAGGTTGCGAATTACAATGGCTGGGATTGGTGGAGGGGGTTCTGGGTCTGGAGGAGGTGACAACAATGAGGAAAGGTTGAAGAATATGGTTGCTAATCACTTGAGAGGTTCAGAGCTCTCTGCAATCAATACTAGGACACCTGAAGGGTTGGCATCCTTGACAACCATTTTAGGTCAAGCATTACAGGCAGGGCTGACTGCTAGGGAAGCACAAAGAGATGAAGAGGCAAGGAAGGCTGCAGAAGCCAAGGCAGTACAGAAGAAGAAAAAGAGAGATGAGAGAGCAACAACAAGAGCTCTCTCAACTAGAAGTCTCAAGAAGAAAAGGAAGAAGGATGAGAGGGATGCCATCAGAAAGGCGAAGCTCGACCTGAAGAAGAAGGAGGAGGAGAGGAAGAAGCTCCCTCTGATAACATTGGCAGAGGAGGGAATTCCAACCGAGCTGGCATACACTGGGGCCAAGAGCACCATTAGGCACATTGTCTCCACCAACTTTGCACGAGGAGTTGAGTGGGGCACTCTCTCAAAAGTAGAGCAGAAGAGAGTGATAAATCAGGTCAAGGGAGCATTTCGAAATGGAGGAGAGCTTGATTCACAGTGGATTGCAGACAAGATTTCCAATTCAATGTCTCGAGCAAAATACCACGATAGGATGAAGATTCGTGCTCACCTGAGAGACTTGAATGTGTACAGGAACTTGGAGAGGCCGCTTCAATTCTCAGAAGACATCTAGGATGCCTTCTACTAGTCTGAGGTGCAGCTGAAAGCAGCAAGGCAGGTGAAGGAGGTCACAGAGCAGTTAGCCAAGGCCAAGAAAGCAAGAGAGTTTGGGAGGTCTGACCGTGACCTGAAGGCACTTGAGCTGAAGCTTGCTGAATGCCAATCAGTGGTGGACGAGGTTGTTGATCCACCATTGAAGTTCTTCAAGGCAGTAGAGCGAGTGAAACTGGTTCCAAACACCACCCACAGGCTAGGGCAAGGTGGCATTCTCGGCCTCAAAGCAGCATTTGTAAGTACCCTAGCTCCCTCTCCTCCAAACCCTTTCCTTGAACGAACTTAATGAATGAAGGGGCTGCTGCCTCCCTCCCCGTATGGGGTTCACTCCTCCAAACCCTTTCTTGCAAAGATTCACATGCTTGTGAGATTCTGTCGAGTCACCTTCTCTGTTTGCGATGCAATACCTTTACGATACCTTTGCGATGTGATTCACATGCTTGTGAGATTCTGTCGAGTCGCCTTCTCTGTTTGCGATACCTTTGCGATGCGAATTGCATCGCAAAGATAGGTATATGGCGTTTTGGCGTTTTGGGTTGCGATAGTAGATACGATGGGATTTGTTTCACAAAGTTTCAGTATGCGAAGGTTTGCGCTTCGCAAAAGTGGTCGGAGACTTGAATAGATTCTTTATGCGTTTTTTTTACCTGTTGTATTATGGGGACAGTACAAGAGGTTTAAGAGGGAGATCATAGCTGCAGAAATGAATATGGGCCAGGAGCATGGCAAGGAGCATCTTTTTGCACATATTGATGCATTACTAGTGAGTGGGTTTGGTTGGGATTCAATTTCTGTTTATGTTGAGATTGTTTCATTTGAATCAAGATTTTCATTTATGGTGTTGACAAAGCTTTGCATGTTGAAATGCAGGCATCGGAGGGTGAGAGTGAGAGCTCCCAGGGCAACAGTGATGAGGAGGAGAGAGCAGCTAGCACTGCTGCTCCCAGTGCTACCACTAGCAGTGGACCCAGTTCATTTGCTAGTCGAAATGAATGTTCTGCAGGGGGCAAAGATAAAGAAGATAGGGAGGAGGATGAGGACGAGGGGCATGGGGACGATGAAGAGAGGGAGGAGGATGAGCAGCCTCCCCCTCCCC
The DNA here is from genome assembly GCA_963921925.1 of Sphagnum tenellum. Classification (NCBI taxonomy): domain Eukaryota; kingdom Viridiplantae; phylum Streptophyta; class Sphagnopsida; order Sphagnales; family Sphagnaceae; genus Sphagnum; species Sphagnum tenellum. The sequence goes on from OY998158.1 coordinate 5,589,240, forward strand.
CAGAGAACACTAGGAAGAAAGATTCAAGGAAGAAATCCAAGAGGGGAAGGAAGTCTAGATAGACAGCTAGTGTGATAGATACCCAAGGGTTGCAAACCCTTTTACATTGTAAATTTTGAAATTTTGATATAGATTTTTTTTTCGCGGCCCAAAATGACTCCAAATGAATATAAACCATGCTTCCAAAATAAGAATACAATGCCATGCTCTTGCGATACACAGTGCATCTCAAAACCATTTGCAAGTCATAATTCTTCGCAACACTGCAAAAGCCAAACGACCAATAATACCATGTCACAGACATCGCTACACTCTTACGGGTAAAATCATTCCAGAACATGTTTGCAAAATCATAGATAACGCAAACTTTTAGCGGCATTCTAAGAATCCCAAAAAGTTTACATTAGATATCAAAAGCCTATCGGTTTCTGATATAAGATCTACCACAAACGTGTTAGGATTTTCAAAATGCCGCTAAAAGTTTGAGATAGATTTTGTATCGGAAACCGATAGGCTTTTGAGTCAGTTCGCTAAGTCGTTGCGGGGATGGGTTTGTTGCAAATAGTTTCCGATGTAATGTTAATCGCAGATTGCATATAGAAGCAGTTATAATCGGAAACAATTTGCGATGGTATCAAGTTCGGGAGTTGTGAAGGACTTGCGATTGTACGGGTGCAAATGTTATTGTATCGCAAAAGGTTAAGAGTTTGTGAGGAATTATGGTTCGCAAATGCGGGCTTTTGGGAACTTCTTTCTTTGTTGTTTGCGACGATATGTGGACTGCAAAATAGCCGTTTGTTGTTGTAGTGTAAATTGGAAGTTGTGTAAGAATCGAAAAAGGGCTCTAGTTTTGGGTGTATGCAAGTTGTGATGATGTTGATTTCAGCAACGAGATTGAAGGTAATAGACTATTGAACATAATAAAGTGACTACAAAGCTATGAAGGTTCAGATCATTGTAAATGGTGGTTGTGATGGTATGGTGAGTCGATATTAGTTCAAAGGAAAGTAGCCAACTATAGATAAATCTTCTAACCCTACACCTTATAATTTCATTAATTCAACTTTAGAAAGCAAGAAGTTGCCTTCATATGCTAGAGACATTTGGGTTCTGAACTTATTTTCTGACTAGAGTAGGTTTGTCATGATTTTTGTCCTTGGAATGGAAAATTTATTCAAGACTACAGATAGGATAGTAAAGTGTAGGGGCCACATCTAGGTTATTAAATTAGATTATGAAGATTGACAAAGTTGGAGTGCATAGATGGATGATAGAAAGTGCAGCTCATGTGGATTTCTATGACTATTTTTTGTTAACTTTTATAACATTACACATTAATAATAAAAACTAGTTTCTAATAAGTTAATTCATGATAATTAGCCTTAAAAGCATGGACAAATTATTTTGGGGAAAGGAGTTTGAAGATATTTTGGATTGGATGGAGTGGCTGGAGATGGCATTTGAAGTTTGTGAATGTGATGAAATGAAACTTTTCAAGATCGTAAAGCTAAATCTGCGAGGGAAGGCAAAAGATTGGTTCAAGAAGTTACAACTTGCAACTAGTGATTGGAATGAAATGAAAACAAGTATGCAATATAAATTCAATGATGTAAATTTCAATGAGATAATAATGAAAATGGACGTTGTTAAATAAGAACCTCAACAAGAGGTCCAGCTCTACTTTGACCGCCTGGACAAGTTATGCAAGAAAGGAAAAATAAAAGATGTGGAGCAAGGACATAGATTTCTTCCTCACATGCAAAAATTCAAAAGCTATGCATGGTGAGAAATTATGCCAATATTGAAGAAATATTGGCATAACTTTTCACCATGCATATTGTTGGCAACAATAGTCGAAGCAAGTTCCTAAAAAGATTAATGAAGTAGAAAAGGTTTTGGGTGAACTTGGTGAAACGCCATTTGAACCTTTCAAGGAAGAATAAGAAAAAAGTATGAATACAAACACAATTCTTGAAAAGCAAGTTACTATTTTAAATGAATCCTCCATCTACTTTTTTAAGGGAGGATCATTAGGTGTTGGAAGCTTTTCATCAAGAGCTAGTAGTTCCAGTGTGTGCCAAATTTGCAAGTTTAGTGATGACATCAAGCCACCATGTGCTTGCATATTAGAGACCTAAAGTCAAAATGTGCTAAATGTGGTTTACCACATAAAACAAAGAATTATGGGATTAAACATGGGTACCACTCTAGTGTGGAAAATATTGACAATAGACGTTGGAAGTAAGGAAAGGATGTGAAAACAACATCAACCTCCAATAATTATTTGGAAGTTTTGGTGAACAATGAATTTGCGCTATTTTGGAACAATTGAACATGTTATGTGGCACTAAGCATGACATCTTTTCTAGAACTAGGATAACAAAAAGGAGATTACATGTGGAAACACTAGATGTGGAAGTTGTAGATGAGGGAGAAACTAAGTGTGTACTTGACTTTAGTAGGAATCCTACTATTCATTCCAAGATACTACATCATTTCATCAAAGGGAAGATTTCTTTATTTCCTATGGAAACCATATTAGCCATACTTGATGAACTAAAACATTTAGGAAGCCTGGTCAAGTTGGCCAAAAGAAAGCATGATGAAGGAACAAAGACTGTCAACTTCATTAAGGTGGAAGGGATGCATGTAGTACATAAAATTAACATCAACCAAAATCATCGCAACAAAACATTGTGCACCTCCTTATTGAGATAGGGAATAATTTTGTTGAAGGATTAGTTGACACAAGGGCCTCTATGACTATGATGTTTGCAACATTAGTATAGGAATTGGGCATCATGCACCTACTTACAAAACCAAAATCTTATGGAACTGCATCTAGGGTTGTGACTCAAGCATTCTGTGAAATCCCGAAATTACTTATGAAAGTTGGAGATGTGTAATGTCTAATGACATTCATGATAGTGGATACCAACAATTATGATATGATGTTAAGGTTAAACATTTTCATTAAGATGGGAATGGTGGTGGATGTAGAAAAAAATATAATACAAATATGACAGGGAACCAGAAATAATATCCAAATCTTATCTCTAAACATGGTAAATATGTTGTAGATGGTGATAGAAGGAGGTCTACTTAAAGACAAGGAGCATTGGGCCTCAATCACTGAAGTTTGGTTTGTTAAACAAGCAAAAAAACAATTAGACATTGTTTTATGATGATAACAATTCCAATTTTTATGAGGAACCTTAAGAAGAAATAGAGGAAATAATAAAGGATGAACAAGGAAGATTGTTCTTGCAAAACAAATTAGAAATGGTTGAAGATCTTATGGATAATGGATTAGAAAACTTCATGCAAAATGAGGGTCTAAATCAAATTACGAATTTGATGTTGGAAAAACATGCAAATAATGTGATGTTTGGTGAGATTTTTTACTATAATGACTTTGAAGATTGAATGTGATGTATAAAGCATGATGATAAAAGAAGGAAAAAATAATTTGCCCCTACAACAACCATGCAGGTGTCAAAAAAATTCCAATTAGATACCTTCCAGATGTTATGGTAAAAAAGTTAAATACTAGAGCGTCTACCTAAAAGAAAAGAAAATGGGATGAAATTAAAGCTAAGATTAGGATTTACCCTAAACTTGGGCAAGAGAAAAAAAATCAAATATGGGCATTACATGGGCGATTCCGTGATTTTTTGCTTAGCACAAGGACGAACTAGGGTGCTACAAGTACAAGGAGCATGTGGTGGACACTCAAAGGTTCCCTCCATGTAGAACCACACCCATTAGACTTTCCTTTTGGGAAGAAACTGAGGTTAAGAAAAAAATAGACATGTTAATTACATTAGGGAAGATGAAGCCAAGTACTTTAGAATATGCTTGCAGGGTTACATTACAAGTGAAAAAAGACAATAGTTATTGGTTTTGTGGAAATTATAGACCATTCAATCTCCAAACACATTGAGATTCATTTCTGATGCCTCTAGTATAAGATGTTTTGACCCAACTAAATAAATCACAATGGTTTCTCCATTGGACTTACAATCAAGATTTTGGTACATTAAGATGGCTCCAAAAGAGGTTCACAAATCTATTTTAATCACCAAGCTAGATCCGTTTAATTGGACAATCATGCCTTTTGGCATGAAAAATGCCACCAACACCTTTTTTGAAACCATGACCAAGGCTTTTGGGGCATAGATGGACAAATTCTTGAAGGTATTCGTTGATGATTTGAATGTTCATAGTTTAATTTGGGAAGAGCACATTGAGCATTTGCGATACATGTTTATGTGATTAAAGGAAGTTAACTTTAAACTTAATCACAAAAAATGTGAATGTGCAAAATTTAAATTGACTTTTCTATGTCATGAGGTTAGTCGAGAAAATACATGGTCAAATCTTCAAAAGATAAAGGTTACTACCAATTTTCCAATACCTATATTTGTTACTAATGTGTGGGTGTTTTTGGGACTAATAGGATATTACAAGAACTATGTAAAGGGCCAATCTCGAATAGCCATACCATTATTTGATCTAACTAAGAAGGATATGGTGTTTCAATGGAACCCTAATTGCCAAAAAGCCTTTGATCTTTTCAAGACTACTTTAGTTTTTGCCCCCATTTCAGTTAAGGTACATTTTACAAAGCCATTCATTTTGGATGTAGACTGGTCCACACATTTATATGGTGTGCATTTCATGTGGGTATTTCAGTTGGCATGGGTGCTTGTTGATGATGTGCATACAAGGAAAATGGAATTGGTTTCTCTTAGATTGTGGGAACAAAATCTAAAAATTATTAAGGCAAAATGTTATGAAGTAACATGTCAATTTTTTGTTGAACTACAACATTGATTCCTAGATTTTGAATTCATGGTGGCCATGAGAATTGTGTAGGTGTAGCATGATGTTGAAACAAATTTCAAGCATGACCTAGCTACATTAAAAGATAGTTTTGTTTTGTCCAAAACTATTGGGTCCTTAAAAAAACAATGTGATGTTATGTTGGATGGTATGGCCTTGGACGATAGGCACATATGTTCATTCAAACCATGAAAAAAAATGTTAAAAAGATCATAAAGATGGATAAGAAGGATTGCAACCTCCTCTAGCAACCATGATTATGATTTGGGGCTAGCCTTGGAATTGCCAAAATTATTTAAGCTTGTTGGAATTTGTTATACGGTCCAAGTTCCAGGATTTGTTAAAAACGAACAATGTTTCAACGTACTTGCTTTTATGAAAAATAAGGTACATAATTGGTTGAACACACACTTAGATTCGTGTGTTAAGATGTTTGGGCAAACCTTCTTTACTTTGGAAAACTTCCCATATGATTGTCATTGCAACGTGGAAGAAAAAGAAAGCCCATAAAGCAATTTGAAGCCTAGGTAATTAGGTTTTGATTGTAGTTTTATGTGTTGTTCATTCATCATGGTTCATGTTCTTTTGCTATAAGGTCTACAACTTGTTATTAAACATGGAATTTGGTCAAAATTTTGCATTCTTTTGGAATCAGGTTCTAGGTGGGGCATTGAGGTTTATGCATCTTTGAGTCCTTGGGTTTTTTTGGCCTTATTTATCTATGACATTGCATTGTTGTGTTATGTGTGTTTATAACATGAATTAGGTGTGCCAAACTTTTGGATGGGTTGGCATGGATTGACATGTTTCATTTGGTTGTCTAATGTGGATCTTTTTATGTGTAGGCCATTTGCTTTGCAATGAGCAATGCCCTTAATGGGTAAGGATTCAAATCCACATCACATGTCTATGTGATGTTATGAGGTACATGTAGTGTACATAACTTAAGCTTGAAAATGGGCCTTTGAAGTTGAGTTGTGTGTATGGAGTTTGAATAATGTATGTTGTGTAGTTTCTAGAATTTCTATCAATCCTCCCAAGTTTCAACTTTGCAAGTTGGACTCTAGAGTTTGTATATTGTTTTAAGCATAAGTTTACACAATGCCAAGTTGCAAGTTGGTGAAGCATGCCTAGCCAATTATAATTTGGCGCCCCTTAAAAGTTCAATGTAACCAAATAACAACACCTTAAAATTTCAAAGTAGCCAAAATTTCGCACCTTGCAAAGTTTGAAGTGGCCAACAAAAAATGAAGCCTTAAAACTATGGTAGCCAAACAAGTATGTTATGAAAGAATATGGATATCACAATCCTTGTTTTAAGTTGTTACATTGTTTTGATAAAACATGGCTAATGATTTTGCTTTGAAATTTGAAAAGTGATTGGACTCTAGGACTTAACTTGGCATAGATGTGTTTTTCCACAACTTATTTTTTATAGCATTTTACGATGATCAATGGGAACTCCCGTTTATGTGTAATTTCAAACCACCATCAGCTTATTTAGGACCCATGTTCATAAGAAATTTGAAACTAGTCTTTAATTCTGGCTATGAGTTTGTGTGAACTATTTCATATGAAATTGCAATAACAGGTGAGTGGTATCGTAAGTAAAGCACATGCACAGAAAACCATCACCAGTGAATGAATACTCATCCAACCATAGGCCATGTAAACACCTTAAGTGTTTTGCAAAAAATTGATCCCATTGTCCACTGCCATATGTTTTGCCTCACCTTCTAACATTACTTGGCAAGCAATGCTCAAGTTGTGTCAAATTCATTCCTTGTCTCATGTGCTTTCCAGTGATCTTTTGTGTACTTTTTAATAGGGGAGATTTAGCATCAGTCCTTGGGTGTCAATGATCTCATAATTTCAGGAGCATTGTTTCAAATTTGAACTTAGTTGGCAACTCATAATGGCTTCTTTGTGGAGGTTTGTGGATGTTTGGAAGCAAAGCCTTTAATAAATTTGTTAATAATCAAGTTATAGTTTCTTGGTGCACTGTGGAAAAGTTAAGTGGATACATAACAGGGCTTGTGACACAACAGCTTGTTTTCCAGTACATTGTGATTCTTTTTCAAAAGTTAATCTCAGACTCAATCCTCCAAACATCTTCACAGTGACAAGAAATTCATGCATTGACTACAACGGAGTCTATTGCTTACTAAATTGCTGAAGGAAGATTTGTGTGGTTTGATGCAAAAACACTGCAAGGTAGTGTTTTTCTTCATGGAAGGTGATTGTGGACTCAATTCATGTCAAAACATGAAATCTCTATGGACAGAACATGCTCCACTAATTAGAAGTTGTTGAGTTTATGGTGGTTGTATTGGTCTTGAAAAGTCTTGCTATGTGAAAACAGTTTTTTGTCATGAATTGTGGATTGTAAATTCCAAGCTTTGAAAGGGTGTTGTCATCTTCAAAAGAAAATCATCATGACATGGTAGTAGTTTATGGTATGTTGGTCACTGTGTCAAAGCATGGAATTCTGTTCTCCAAACATCATCTTTAAAATAAATTGTCTCAAAACAGAAACCCATTTAAGTGTATTCTGAATCTTGTGTTTCGAAGTTCATGGCAGTGCCTGTTTGTGATTATAGTTTCATTTAACTGAGTGTTGCAGGTTGTCCAGATCTCATCGCTTGTAAATCTAGTGCCTAAAGTTCATTAGTTCATTACTACAACTTCTACTTTTGCACACCTGGAGAACTCATTGAAATCTGACAAGAGTTCTTTCATGGATGGGGTGCAATGACCACAAACTTTTTACTCTTTTTCTAAAATGTGGATTTCTTATTGCTACGTTACTTGGTTGCAGAGTTGTGCTAAACACTAATGATATGTGACAATATCTTACATGGAACTAATATTACAATCCATATTGTCTGAGATCAGTGTGCAGTGCAGCTCATGAGTTCCTTATGGTAAGCTTCAACCAGGTACAGACCAATATGGTCTTCAGTTCCATTCAATTCTAATATGGAAAGGTATTGTGCAAAAATATTGGTTTTTACAGATATGGATTGAAGTTAGGCGTCATGCTCTTGAGAGATTTATTAATAAATTATATGCTTTCACAAGCTTTAATGGGTTTGGCAAGCCATTGTTTTGTGCTACAATAAACTGATAGTAGCTAGAGTTACAAGTTGCAATCCTTCACCTTTTACCATGACATGCTACTAAAGTTGTTGTGAGCACTCTTTCTTGAATGGTTGCAAAATGTGTATTGAAGCAATCATGTAACCATTGGTCTAGATACATCAGAATTTCCATAAGCTTGCAATTCTGTGATCTGAATTTTTCAATTGGCTCATTGTTGCTAATTTTCCAATTGGAAGTGTATTATGTTGAGTTGCAAGGTTTTGCAACGAACATGGACCCAGGTGGCATGCACAATGCCAGAAAGGTGCAGGAGTATGCCTACACCAAGAAGCTGAATGGCCCCAATCCAAGTGTGATGGGCTGTTTCTTCAAACCTCTGTTTACTTTGTCTGCCATTCAACATTCTCATGAGATCCCTCTTGGCAACAGCAGCATACATGTTTGCTAGCAGCACAAAATCTGTAGAATTTTCAGGCTCCAGTTTGTCAACTTGTTTAGCAATGTATTCTTGCATCTCCATATTGCCATGAATTCTGCAAGGACCAAGTACAGCCATCCACACAACTGCATCTGGTTTACAGAGCATTACCTTGATCATATTCTTGGCCTCCTGTAGACAGTCAGGGCAGCCAAGAAGGTTGACCAGGGAGGTGTTGTATTTTGCAGAAATTGTGTAAACTGTGATCATTGAAGCATAACGTAGGGCTTCATACACAAACCACACCACAGGTAGTTTCAGAGTCCACACAAGAGTTTTCTGCAATGGCCCATTAATAAAAGACAACAGCAAATCGACACCTCTGAATCGATGATTTTTTTGCAGGAAGGAATAGGAAAATTTCTACTGTTGCAAAACCTTTAGAAATTTTGTCTTAATCTCAAATTCCACCCAGTTCACACATTAACTCTGCACATAACAGCAAAGAGGCACCAGACCTAAATGGTATGAATGGTAGAGGCAGGAAATCAAAACTACCAGGAAGCTCTACCACCACCTTTTCAGTGGTACCACATCTGTTAAACTATATTCAACATTGGCAGTGCCACAATACCACTAGATGCTACAAACAAAATTATAGTGATTGACATGACAGACTACTGGCATCACCAATAGTTCATGCAAGAACAAACAACATCCTTAAAGCCAGTTGTATCCCTCACCATGATTGCTCTTGCAACTATTTTTGAAATGAACTTTGTGGAGGAGTGGCAATCTTCACAAACCCACAAATTTTTCATTATTCAGAGTGGAGTATGAGGAGCTGTGTTTATGAGCCCCAATGCAATAGCCAGTTTCTCACTATGGTGACCCAAATGAAACAACTTTTCTTCTCTTTCCACATCATGCTGCACAAGTTTAGTATATGGCATATACCCCATCACACATGAGCCCTGACAATCTCTCCAGTTCTGCATGGATTTCAATCATCTGAGGGTGGTCTCAATCATCTACTACAAATGTGTGCACCTGATTATCCACTTTGATCTGGTTGTGACCCAGCTTTCTCTTCACACCCCTCTCCTTTTCTGCCATTCAACTTCCTCACAGAGATGCCTGTTGCCAGCAGCAGCATAGATGTTTGATACCAGCACACAGCCCTAAGCATTTTCAGGCTCCAATTCAAGAACCCTAAACCCAACACATTCTCCCATCTCAACATTACCATGAATCCTACAAGTGCCCAGCAAAGCCTTCCACACATTCACATGTGGTTTATGGGCTTTATGTGCCTTGATCATATTCTCTGCCTCCTGTAGGGGGCCAGCATGGCCAAAAAGGTCAACCATGAAGGTGTAATGTTCCAATTTTGGAGAAACCATCTAAACTGTGCTCATTGAAGCATAACAACACATCCCTTCATCCACCAAACCTGCATCACTACACACTGACAGAAGACAAACAAAAGTGATAGCATCTGGTTGTACAACTTCTTCACACATCTGTTCAAACTATTTAAGAGCTCACTTACCATATGCCCATGCATGGCACATCCTAGAAGTATGGCATTCCAAGAGACCACATCACATAATGCCATCTTGTTGAACACTCTCCAGGCATCCTCCATGCTCCCACGTTCTGCACACATGTCAACCAAGCAATTCCCCACTTTGACATCTGAATCCCATCCACTTTAAATGATTTGCTCATGAGCAGGCCTGCCCTCTTCAATTGCAACTACACTCATACATGCATTCAGTACTGCCACAAAAGTAAAAGAGTCTGCCACACATCTCCCTGTTGCATTTGTCGAAACAGTTCCAGGGCCCTCTGCCCTTACCCATATTTCACATGTCCTGAAAACATGGCATTCCAAGTGACCGTGTTGGGTAATGGGATCTTGTTGAACACTCTGTGAGCATTCTCCATGCTCCCACATTTAGCATACATGTCAACCCTGCTAGTTCCCACTTTGACATCTGAATCCCATCCACTTTCAATGATCTGCTCATGAGCATGCCTGCCGTCTTCAAGTGCAACTTGGCTGGCACATGCCACAAAGGTAACAGAGCTTGGGTGCGCACCTCCCTGTTGCTTTTGTCAAACCATTTCAAGTGCCTTCTGTCCTTGACTGCATTTCACATGTCCCAATATCAAGGCAGTCCAAGTGACCACATCTCGAGATGGCATCTTGTTGAATACTCTCTGAGTATCCTCCATGCTCCCACATTTGGCATACATGTCAACCAGGCGACACCCCACAAAGACATTGGCCTCACACCCACTTTGAATTATCTGTTCATGAGCCCATCTGCCCCATCTGCCGCTTCAAGTGCTCATAAACTAGCACATGCATTGAGCTCTGGAACCAAAGTGCATCTGTCAGGGGTTGTGCCTTTTTGTTGCATTTCTTGGAGAAGCTCAACTGTCTTCTCATGTTGCCCAACTCTAGCATATCTTGCAAGCCTTTTCTATTCCACGAAAAGATGTCCAATTGTACAGTGCCTGGTGCCATGGAAGCCAGCTTCGATGCCACCCATTGGGGCGTTTGTGGATCCTCAAGCCAGAGCTCGTCCTGTGTCTCCTAATGCTTGAAATCCGGATACCTTGCATTTGCCTTCTCCGATTGTAAAGCACTGCCTGGCTTTGTATTTTCAGCTCCCTCACTTGCCTGAAGAAACCTGTTTTCAAGCAAGCGGGATCTTCTGCGGTGGAAGGTACCACCAGCCTGTCACTAAGTACAGGCCCTTCCGTGATCTTCGACATGTTCCCTCGGCCTACCGGCTTCGAGCACAGATCTCAAATCACAAAAAGGCCTGTACTCAGGCCCTTCTCCTCTACCACAATCCTACCATTGCGAAGGATGTGAGAACAATTGCCGCCGAAGTGTTCCTCTCTGAACTGCTACTGCAGTTGGTCCAACCTTTCCACCCCAAGTTGTTGCCAGCGCTCTGCTGCAAGCAAGAAGTCACCAAATATGCAAACCGGCGCGACTCAAGTGTGAGCCGATGGCGCACTGCCATTACCACGAAGCAAATCTCATTGCAAAACTCAAGCCATTTGGATGTTATTAGGAGAAGGGTCTATCACTAGATCCTTTCGGAATTTTCGGTGCCCCCACTCAGCCTACCAGCCTTGGAAACACTTCTTTTCTGGATTTTCTCGTCTTTCCTTCGTTTTTTTTATAAAGTGTTATGCCCTAGAGCAGCAATCATTCCTGCTTTTTTTTTTTGCCATTCTTTTTGTTGTCATCATCGTCCTCTGATGTGCGTCTTGGGCTTCCATTCGCTTGGACATTAGTGTCTCTTGTTGTTGGCCTTGCATACCATATTGTCTTTAGATTCATTATAGAGTATAGTAGCTTAAGGGATTTTTATAGGCCCCTAGGTAATAATAATAATAATAATAATAGGTCTATTTTATTTTTTATATGAGGATTTTTGAAAGATGATATTTTGGCTTGACTTGAAACTCGATCTTAGTTATAGAATTATAATAATATCTTGAAGGATTTTGGTTTCCTTTAGAGGTTTTTTTTTGAAGATTATATTTTTTTGCATGGTGAAATATTTGAGTTTCCATAATTCTTCTTTTGCCTTAAGATACTTTTTAATGTAAATGGCAAGGCCCCAGTGTGACACACCCCTTGTTTCTCTTGTGTGCCAGAGAGTCGGTGCCTTTATCATTGCACTCTCTTGATTTTGTGCCACTTGTTCTTTTCCTTCTTCTTTTTTTTCTTTTTTTCTTTTTTGTGTGGAGAGATGTAGCATTCATGATTTTGCAGTTTTCTTTTGTGCCACTTACTTGTTTCTTTGTTTTTTTTTTGGTTGTTGTTTACAAGAAGTCGACGACACTACTACATTGCTACAATGCTCAAACATGTGAAGTCCCCAAGGAGGGTCCCTTACCTCCACACTATTACATTGCTACAATGCTCAAACATGTGAAGTCCCCAAGAAGGGTCCCTTACCTCCACACTATTACATTGCTACAATGCTCAAACATGTGAAGTCCCCAAAGAGGGTCCCTTACCTCAACACAATTACATTACTACAATGCTCAAACATGTGAAGTCCCCAAGGAGGGTCCCTTACCTCCACACAATTACATTGCTACAATGCTCAAACATGTGAAGTCCCCAAGAAGGGTCCCTTACCTCCACACTATTACATTGCTACAATGCTCAAACATGTGAAGTCCCCAAAGAGGGTCCCTTACCTCAACACAATTACATTACTACAATGCTCAAACATGTGAAGTCCCTAAGGAGGGTCCCTTACCTCCACACAATTACATTGCTACAATGCTCAAACATGTGAAGTCCCCAAGGAGGGTCCCTTACCTTGCATAAAGTATTTTTGAAAAAAATCAGGAACTTGGCAGCCTAGGGCACTATAATGTATGAAGCCCTCGCACCAACTTAGAGAGTGGGTTACACTCTTGGCCTTGGCACATGCACATCTAAGTCCCCCTTTTGCCTCTTTGCTTTTGCCCACAAACAAGAAAGATGAGGGCAAAAGCAACAACACATCCTTTTGTGAGCACATGTTGGCAGTTTCAGCTGCTACCTAAAGAGGGAGAGGCAAAAACTGAGTTTTTTTACACCTTTTTTTATATATAGGAGGATTAAATATTAGAACCCCCTTTTTTCAATCATATTAGGGTTTTTTTTTTCTACAAAGTACTCAATTTCAAGGCTTAGTTTGTTTTTTGGTTTTAACATATTGAGCTCTATGATATTTTTGGGCTTTTAATATTTTTGTGCTTTCTGTTTTTGTGAGTGTACAGCTTGCAACAAGTTTTTATTTTTCATATTTGAATTTCATTGTTGGTGTTTGTGATGAATTCAATGACAATTGACATCTTGTTATTTTTTTTATTTTTTTTTTATTGTGTTGAGATTTTGAAATTAATTGTCGTAAAAAGGAAAGATTGGTTCTAGTGAGGAATTTATTTTTGGAGTTCAAGGTACCATTCATTTCCATGTAACGTCAATTTTTCTAATTCAATTTTAATTTATTGCATACCTAACATGTACATGCACAAAGATTGTAAAAAAGTTTCAAAAAATAAAATAAAATGATTAAGAACCCTACCCCTAATACATATTTTTATATTAAGGATACACTTACATTTTACATCATATAAAGACAACTTCAAAAATGTTTAAATAAAAAATCAGTTAAAATAACCTTAATGTGTATATGTACACAAAGATTTAAGGAAAAACATTTTAAACCCAAAATTTGATGAAAATAACTTCAATCTCAAGTACATGCCACTTTAAGAAGAAAAGTTCTGAGAGTCCAAGTGTTGTAAAACAAAAATGAGTTTTTGCACTTTGAAAAGTCTCAATTAGTATCCAACATAGTTGATTTTTTTTTAATTATGAAAAATAATAATAATAACTTTTTTTTTGCCCTTGTTGTTGTATTTTTTATTAAATAGGATGCATCTGCAGCTAGGAGGCCCAAAATTCATGCCCAGGGGCTTCAACAATGGGGAAAGGGGGAGGTTGCCACTTGAGCCCCCCATTTGCCCCTTTAAACTATGCATGTGCCCAACCTTTCTGTGAACCCATGTCTAGAGAGATTCACAAGTATAAGCACATTAAAAATAAAAAGGATTTTTTTCCCAAAATGCTTTATGAAATGCATACCTAGTCAAAGAAGGTTCAAGTCTTTTTATCTTAGACTTTTATCTTCTTTTCTATTTAAAATTCTTTTGGAGTTTTGGCATATTTCATGAGTTGGTTTAGTGTTTCCTTTTTCAATTTTATGATATTTTTTAAGGCGCAATCATCCATAACGATAAATGCAACCCATGAATAATGGTTTCAAAATGATAAAAATGTACAATTTAACTCATGTGCCACGTTGATAGTTGAAAAAAAGTCAAAAAAATCACAAATCATTATAGTGGAATGTGTAAATGAAGTTATATGCTACCTTAATTCTTCATATGCTACCTTAATTTCCACATCAATAATTTGAATTATTAAGAAAAAACTAACGTAATTTCTTGTGTAAGTGTAAGATGCAACTTATGAATAACATTTTCCACTTGATATCAAACCTTGATTTTATTTATGCTGAATGTTCATAGTTGAAAAGTTGTTAAGAGAATGAGTAAATAATATTACCATTCTTGCAAGGAGTCTAATGTTTGAAATATTTTGCATGTCAAATTTTTTTCCATATTATAAAATTCAACATGGAGGAAAAAATCTAGTGCTAGTGAACAACATAGTCATTGTTTTCATTATGGAAATTATGCACAAACAACTAGAAAAACATTTCACTTACTATTTGTGCACAATGATAATAAATCAAATAGTGGTCAAAATTGGATAGGTAGTTGTAATGGGTGGTAGTGAAAAAACCCAAGATTTCTTCTTGTAATATTATCCATGATATAAAATCAATTTATAGTCAAACTGTACTTATATATGAAAAATTTAGTGTTAAACGGGGTATTTGAAATACAAATTATAAACCAATACCAAAATGACATGTGTCATGTGCAGTCCTTGGAAAAGAACTTTTACTTTGGCACCCTTAGTTCCTTTGATTGTGTTTTCACCTAGAAGTATAATTGTAATATGAAAAGAAAACAACACATTAACACTTTAATAATAAATAATTGTATAGATAATAATAATGTAGTTTTCTCATGTGCAATCATGCAAATTGCTACATGAAACATGGAGAGAATTTTCAACATTATTCAAATCTTCAAATGCCATTACTTTAAAAATGTATTTAAAAGACAAATTGCAAACTCTAAAAATGAGAGAGTATGAAAATGTTACAAAACATATTCATTTGTTTCAAGCATGTTTTGAGCAATTAGTAACGATAGGTGCACTCATACTTGGTGATGAAATGATACTCTCAAAAATGAAAACTATGTCACCAAGTTATAAAAATTGTATTAATTGTTAAAGAAACAACCAAATTTGATTATGTGATCCAAAAAGGTTGAAATTTTTTATGTAGTTACAATAATAATCAATAAAAATAATGATTCCACATGTTACATTGGAGCCAAACAACACATTTCTTATGAAATAATAAACTCTGCAACATGTGAAATCATGTGAAAGTTATGCAACATGTGAAAGTTGGCAAGTTGTGTTCTTTGGTGATAACACATAAAATAGTAGGACACTGATAATTAATTACATTGAATTATTTGATAGGATGATAAGAGAAAACCTAATGTACTCCATGTTCTAGGTCTTTAAAAGAACATGTTTTTTATCAAACAACCCAACAAAATTGGTGGAAAGATTCAAATAATATCAAGCATGTGCACTTTAAGAAACAATTTGAGTCATGTCACAACAAAAGGTAATGTAGATTTTTATTTGGTACAGATTGAAAGAAATAATCAATTGAAAGAAAGATGGAATTGTTGCCATAGCATTATCAATCACCAACTAGGCTTATCTATGACACCTACAACTAGGCCACAACAATTAAATTAAATTAAAAGACACTCAGAATGTATGTAAATTAGGAATTGATCCATTTAATGCATCTGAAATTTCCTTATGTAAATGTTGTTTAAAAGGCAAGCAACATAGGAATAAAATTCCCAAAGTTGGAGCCATTCAAGAGGGATGCATCCATACTTGGATAGATCACTAGCACATATGTGGTTTGCTACAAACAACAAAACATTATGGTTGCACTTTTGTTATAACTTTTATTGATGATTTTTAAAATATACACATGTATGTTCAATGAAGATGAAATTTGAATTAATATTTGATAAATTTCTTATTTATAAGGATTTGTGGAAAGAAAAAAGAAAGAAAAAAAACTCAAGTTTTAAATTCAAATCCACTTTTGAATCTGAACTTCTTTTAGGCAAATATTACACCAATTCTATCAACCCTAACATCATGTCCCAATCAATGAAGTAATTATGGAGGTGGATACAACAATTAGCTTGATCAACTACAATCATTAATTCAACCTAACCCACAATATTTACCAAAAGTACAAAGCTCATCATAACATGATGATTAAATGCCAATATTCTCACCACTTTTATAAATGAAAATAATTTATCACATCAACAAACCTTCAAGCCAAAACAATCAACCTCCTTGTTCTTTTCCAATAAGAACTAGACTTAAAATAAGCATACAACATGCACCAAGTAAGTTGATTGAGTCCACCTCAAACAAAGAAAAAGAATTCATTCACATCATAGAACTATTGTTGCTCTTGCAACAAACAATCCTCCTAATTCAATGTAAGAGGCTTTGAATGACAAAAGGCCATTGATGATGCAATTTACTTCTTTAAACATAAATAAACATGAGAAGGCATCATTCTATTTGAAAATCAAATTACTATAAACTCAAAATGGATTTCAAAAATTAAAACTAAAATTAATGGAACTATCAATAAATGGGTGGGTGGGGTCAGCACATTATAATGAGCCATTGATGCCCTCTTAAATGAGTGCTTAAATTGTAATATTCTTGAAATATTTTTAATTACCATGATTTTAAGTTGAAATTAATCATTATTATTTTTCTTATGACCCAATAAAATGTTTCGTTATACTATTATGTTAAGGCTGATATTAAAATTTTCCCAAAAATATTTCATTTTCAAAAAAGTCTTTTATAAGTGTAAAATTGGGTTATTTTATTCATTATATTTCAAAAATATTCAAATGTTCACATAACGTATTATGAATGTTGTTATATAAATAAATCCAAACATTTCAACACCAATTTAAATTGTCATTTTACAACATGAAAATTAAACAATGGTTATAACCTTTTAAATGCACATTAACATAAATGGACCCAAATATAAGGTGCATTTAGTCACCAAAGGTTTCTTTTGAAAACAAGTCTTAACACATAAAATTTCTTTTTGGTTCTAAAATGTTTTTTTCAAAGTCCATATTGTAATGTATTTGGAAATGGGCATAAAATGTGAATATTTTGATGATATATAGTTTTTTCAATTTCATGTCATGATGTTATAAGGAAGTTCCTTAAAAATAGATTAATAAAATAATCAATATTGATGTTTAAAAGCACTTTTTAAATAAATGAAATTTTAGGACCTTGAAAACTCCATAACACAATAAATTAAAATCATATTGCGTTTATTCAATGCACCTTTAATTTCTTAAATATCAATCATGCAATATGCCAAAGTTTCAAATACATAGGACTAATACATTGTAAGATAAAAGTCCATATTCATCAATTTTGTAGGTGTGCCAAAATTCAAAAGTTCATTGCTCATTAAATATTCATGAATTTGATGTGTTTTTTGCATTATTGCAAGACAAATTATGGTAGATTCACATAAATGAATCCCCATTTTGTTATTTCAATGACTTTTCAAAAATATATATATTTAAAAGATATGTGAAAATTACTAATGTGAAGTCCATTTAAGGTCACTATAATTTGCTTTCACACCATAATATCTTGACAATCAAATTAAGTTTTTACATGGTTGTCTAACCAAAGATGTAAACATGCAAATCTTTAAATATCTAAAAACACCTTCAAATTGACATTTGGTTTATAAGCTTAAAATGTAAGTCAATAGCTTCATGCAATCCTCAAGATCATGGTATCAATGTTTTGACAACCATTTAATATCAAAACAATTTTACTACCTTGAATTTAATTCTAACATTATATTTCATGAAATGATGAAGAATTTATCATCAATGGGTTTTATGTCGATGATTACATCGTCATCATGAATAAATTAATGTTGATTGGACATATATTTAAAAGTGTTAGAAAAAAAATTAAAAAATTGATGAAGGTGAATTACATAATTACACTGTTCACTTTCAAATCATCAGAAAACCACCAAGAATGTTGAATTATCATGCATCAAAACAAATATCTCACCTTTATGTTGGTTGAATATCAAATTTTTAATTGCAACCAATATTCCAATGCAATTTGACATTGGATTAAACACAAACACTATCTATCACTTGAAAAATGAAAAAATCAACCAATTTAAGTTATTTTCATTCCTAACTTGTAAGAAGATTAATAAACACCATTGTCAACAACAAACAAAATTGTTCATTTGTTGTAAGTAACCTAACACAATACCTTGTTAACTTTAGTGAGTTCATATACAAGTTTTAAGGAGGACAATGTGTTAAATCAAAAGAACTTTATCTTTTGGAATCAAATATCAAAGATGTATAGGTGGAAACATCTTACATGCTTATTTTATGCCAATTAGGTAAGTGACAAAGACACATGTTGCTTTACATCAACATAATTTTTATGTTAGTTGGAAATGTTGTCTCTTTTGCAAGTAAAAAATAATAATCAATTGCATTATCTTTAGCAAAATAAAAAATGAATATATGGCTTCGGAAAAAGTCATTCTAGAAGTGATATGGCTTCATATCAACTCTTATATGCATCAGGCTATCCATAGAAGGAATTCACAATTATATATATTCTAATAGCCAAAATACCATTGTTTCATTATTAATCTGACATATTGTAGCAAAAGAAACTATGTTGACACTTAACATCATTTCACATAAGAAAAATAATTTGATAATCAAATTTAAGTAAGTTACATATTCAACATTATCAAATATGAAAATGGATATTTTAACTATGCCATTATTATTAAAAAAATCTTACCAAAAATAAAATTTGAAATTCAATCAAAAGTTTAAGCCTTGATGACAACAACTCAAGTATATTGTTTACCAAAATAAGGATTTCATTCATTATGTAAGAGTAAATGAATTTAATATGCATTACTTCAAAAATGAAAATCTAAACCCTTCATCATCAAAATTTAGATTAATCAATTAATTAACATTTGGAATAGGAAACAATGTGATTCTTCATAAAATAAATCCAAAACTTATCTAATATATCTTAAATAGACAAAAAAAGTAAAAACATACTTAATTACATTGAAAACATTGAATCTAAATTATTCAATAATAATGTCACAATCTTAGCCTTGAGTTCGCAATTAAAGCAAGGGCTTACAAAAGTGCAAGTCAAAGTGAAGCCCAAGAGTCACATTTTGTGTTCCTGAGAATGTAGAAGAGTGTGAGGGAATGAACCCCCACACTCCCAAATGAGCTCCCACTTCGTGAGTTGGAGTTCCAATGGATTTTTGAATTTTTAAATGGTGATTAAAAGGGTCAAAATTCATTATATTGAAGAGTTCTTTATATCATTGGAAAGCTCTTGGAATCCAGATATCTAAAATGGGCTTGCATGACCCATTTGGGCACTTAAAATAAATTATGGCAAAAAAAAATCAAATTGCCAATTTGACTTTTGACCACTAAAAGTTAAGAATCTCCCCAATTTACTTGTGTTAAAATGGCGTGCCACATACTATTGGAAATCTCTCAATGAGTGTTACAACTTTTCTTTAACCTCACCTCAATCGGAGGTTTGTACATAAAATTATGGGCCTCCAAAATCACGATAGTCCCAATTTCAGGATTTCAACTTGGGAGTCCTAGGACAAAATGACATTTGAGTGTGGCCCCTATGGCTAGGCATAGATAATATTATAAAGAGGAAGGTGGTGGTTTCCTCCAAGTCTGGGCCATGGTGAGCTTTGTAAATTCGTCTTTGCTCGTGGTTCGTCCGTGCACCAAAAGTGCTCCAACTATGCATTAACCAACTTGTTGTTTGGTTTGTGCAAGTCCATGTGAATAATTGACGTGCTTGTCACTCGTCTTAGTCCCCATCTTGGAGCTCCAACATGCCCCTCTACCCCCAAAGTGCTACAAGTAAAGAGCATGCCCCAACTTTTTATCCTTCCACTACTTTCACCTTGGACTCACATTTGAGTTTATCAAGGAGCTTGGGAGTGCATCAAACAAGGTACATTAGAGATGGAAATATTTGCATATTAAGTAGACACCCCAAAAAATAGATTTTGTCAACAATATATTAATTTGGAACTAAGGTGACACCAAAGCCAAACCCATACATGTAATAACTTGGCATTCAAGTTTAATAAAAAAAATAGCTTGTATAAAATTAACCCCTTTTGAAGGTAGCTACTAACATTATAAGAAATCATAGTTTTCAAGTTGTCCAATTTGATTAAATGACATTTTTGACTTTTTGGTCAAATGTGACATATAATCAAATAGAATAAAAGACAAACACCTTTAGTAAAAAAAGATTAGGTTGTAGTCAAATGGGACATTCAACAATATTTATAACTAAAAAATATAGATTTTAATTATCTTAGGTTATTTTGATTGGTCAATTTATTGATTGATTGTTAATCAAAATGGTAATGGTAATGAAAGATAATTTGGTTCAATAGGTAAGTCGATAGGTTAGGCTAGGTAACTAGGTTAAATAAGACGATAGTTAGGCTAGGTAGTTAAACTAAGTAAGTAGGGTAGGTTGTAAAATAACCAAGGGTAGCTAAACTAGGCTTCCTAGGTTAGTTAGAAAAAAATGGCATTCATAATAGGATGACATAACTTATTCTTTGTTGAAGATGTGGTGCAATGGTTGAAGATTTGGTTCTTCACTATAAAGATGAAGGGTTCAAATCCACACATTTGCAAATTATTTAATTAGGTTACCTAACTTGGCCATGAAGTTTAAGTGCTTGGTCTAAGTTTTGTTAGGTTCCTAACATCAGCATTTAACTTAAGTTAATAAGTAAGGTAGGTTAATATGTAGTTTAGGTTTTTAGCCAAGGTACTTAAATTAGGCCCTGTTTTACTTACCTATTTATAGGCCCTACCTATATATTGACTCTAATTGCCATTCATTAATTGTCATTTTGATTAATGACAATCAAAATGACAATTTACATTGACATTAACCAATTGCAACACTTGCACTAATGCCATACACAAGGGCACAACACTAACTAACAAGGCCATTGTCTCAACCAAACCTAGCACAAGCTAAACAAAACTTATTAACATTGGCATAATTCAAATAAAAATAACATGAACCATTTTACTTTTATACTCCCAAACAAAAACCTTCTTTAAATATGAATATAATTTGGAAACGTTCAACAAACAACTTCATTGAACAAATCATCAAATAATTGGAAGCTTTGGTTTGCAAGGTGAAAATGGTGGTCAATTACAAGACTTTGATGGAATAGTGGAAGCTAGAGAGGTAAAGTAAGTATCACAAATACGTTTTTTAAGGCAAGAACAAAGAAAAAAAGAGCCTAATGTAATGAAAGAGATGACATGTTAGATGAGACCATTGGATAAAAAATATGGATGAACAAACTCAAACTTGTATTTAATGACCTAGTGAGAGTATTAGAACAATATATGGTGATATATATGTATAGCTTTAGTGATGCAATATATAAATATTTAGTTTGTTATTCTTGTGACACAACTTTTCCAAGTTAATAAAAGTTTGTATTTGTGTATATCATTCAAATATCGACATAGTTTTCTTTGTCATGAAATCCTTCCATAGCAATATGATTAAATGCTTGTGATTATAATACTTTAGTGTCGTGAAACAATAATCACACAATTATAGACGTGAGATAGTGTTGAAAGTGGAGTTGAAAGAAACACAAATGAAACAAGAACAAATACCTCTATAGTACACATTTGGATTGGCAACGTTTTGGCACTTACATGGGATATCATCTTATAAGCACCTCTCATTGTTGGTTCATCTTTGATATTAATTACTATAGTCAAAACCTTTTTGCAAGGCACAATGTACACACAAATAACATGGCTACCACTTGCTAAGACTTTGAGTGCATTTTGGGGAGATGTTCTAAGTTGAGAGAGCACAAGTATTTGTTGTGCATTGTGGGACAATTCAAGGCCATTGGTTCTTCATCAAATTCATGAACATCCTCAACATGTGAGTAATCCAAATTACATGCCTTTTCTTCACGAATGCACTCATGTTCACTCTTGCCAGCCCTTACAACTGTTGGCTGGAGCACAAACACCATATGTGATTCATCATCATCATCATCATCATCATCATCTATGCCGCCATATTTTTCTTTTCTAACTTTGGACCTAATTCTACCACCTTCATTGTTCCTATTGAAATTTTACCTTGCAAGATTTAGGTCCACTCTCCATGGCTTTTGTGTTGCATGCAGCAAAATTGATGCCATTGTGGTGGGTGCTTTCATTTGCAACTACATAGCACAATCAAAGATGACCCTAAGCCTAGCAGGTCCAAACCCTAGGTACCTACCAGGCATTGGCCTTAGGAATATCGTTTTCATTTTGCTGTCCCTTAACTTCGTGGGGCTGGTCCTTTCTGTAGGTGAAACTCGTATGGGCACTCTGCCAATGAGCTTGACTTGGGGGTGTAAAAAAAATGTCGAACATCCCTAAGAAGATTTAGCCAAATTTGGCTATAAATCAGGAATAAAGTACAAATTTTCAATAACCCTTTATTATTTTTGGCTACACAATGAAAACCACATATATGAATCTGACAAATGTACCCCCTTTTTTCCCCTTCACTTCTAGCAAATGAAAACATCTGAAATCACTTTTTATTTTAAATTTATTTTTTGAATCTTCTTAAATTTTTCATTTTGGCGATAGATATATTATCACCAGTAAAACAAAATGCTGCCACAATTCATGGAACTACCATGTACATGATGACTACATAGCCTCCGAATATGTAACTATGGCAACTGGTCAGTGGGTAGGAAGGAGAGGGTCACAGCCAGCCTTCAGATTGTGGAGCTCTCATGGGCCCATTAGGTACACCTTGGGTGAAGCACCACCTAACTGCAAATGTTTTTAGGTTGCTTTTCAATCATGTTAAATGTCTTGACCTAAAAGGCATCTCCACCAAGACATTGCACAACATATCTTGAATGAAGATCTAGTTAAAAAAGTTTCTTGACAAGTTCAATTAAAAATGGCCATATATAGCCTATGGCTTAATATTTTTGCTCAATATGTTGTTGATTTGGCAAAACTCATAATGGAGTTTAACACTTGCTCCAAATGTATTGATTTGTCTAGGTGGTTTGTTATTAATAGGTTTTGAATAGTGTTGTGTGTGTCCCCCCCCTACCAAATCCCTTAAAAACATTTGTGTCTTGGGATGCAACACAACTAATTAATATGGATTGCAAATAGACATAATTATTAAAAATATGTAATACTATATATAGATATATATACATTTACATATTTACCCAACATTATGTAAGTGTATTTAACAAATATTTACATTGTACTTGTGGAGATGTAAGTATAAATGGTTTGGATGTGGAAGTGTAAATGATTTTAAATTTACATGGGATTTACACATTGTATTACAACTAAATAATCTTGGATGGGGATGAAAAACTGTTACATAACAAAATGTTGAGTACGGGTGGAGGTACTCTATGAGCAACAAGGAAAAACAATCAAAGAGATTGAATAATTTACAAATATTCGTTGCCGATTGGGGAGGCCTATAACAACATGACTCTAAAACATGTTGGAAGGAAATCCCATCTTAATATTCGCAAGCATGAATGATGTAAATCTCCAAAACTTATTGCAATAAAAGATTTACAACAAAGAGAAAATGAAAGGACATCAAAGGTTTTCAATTAACCTAAAAGAAACAATTCTTTTTATTCTTCGAAAAGCAAAAATGAGTACTTTAGTTACACATCTTGAGTTGTAACTTAGTAATGGGATATTCAAAATATTGATTTGCTAATCTACATGTTCGTGGCTTCAAGTTTGAACTTGGCATAAAACAGCCACTTTGCATTAGGCAACACTTGTTTATATTAATGTTTCAAAATTAAATGATTTTTCAAAGAATTGTTGGTTTTGGAATTTTTAATATTTTGGAATTAAAGAATTGTCTGTTTTGGTCCTTTGATTTTTTTGGGAATGAAACAATTGTCAATATTGGTTATTTCAAAAACCTTAAGGAACTCAAGGTTTTCATGAAAGAATGGATTAAAAAACCAACAATTTTCTGGTCAATTATTTGATTTTTTCAAGTTTTTGAAGACTATGGTTAACATATCAAAACTTGGTCATTGGTTGTTTGAGAACTATGGCTGGAAATCCTAAGAACATCCTTGATCAATAATTGTTGAGGGTTTGTTTTTGTTTCTATTAATTGTTCAACATTGGTTTATATATACGTAATATGGGTTGTTTTTATTTTCTACCTATTAACAAATCACAAACAAGTTGTTAGTGGGTAGTAAAATAAGGAATTGATCCAATCACCATGGTGAACTATGGAACTAAAACTCAATAGAAAATTGTTTCTTTGACCATTTACCATCCATTTTTCATGGTGCATTAGTGGGTAAATTGAGTTTTTTAAAGTTTTGATAATCATGGTTATATAATATGTTAGGTGTGTTGTGTTGACTATTTGGTTAAGTTTTAATTTAGGTTATTGTAATTAATTGTGTCTTAGCTTGAAATTAATTTAAGTGTGACTAAGTTCGAATTATTTTTTGTTTGGGATATAATCATAATTGTGTGTGTTTCAAATCATTAAAGTGATTTGGAATTTATAAAGACTCCAATTTGTTATTGTAGGTTATTTTGTGTGGTTTTATTGTGGCACATTTTGTGTATTCAATTTTATGTTTTAAGCTTGGATTTTTAATGTTTATTGATAAATCATATGATGTGATGCGTGATCTAAAATAATTTTATGTTATTTGATTTTGTGTGGACAACAATAATTGTAAGTGTTGACATGGTAACACACAACAACCAAAATAATTTTTTATTGTTTAAAAATGATGGTTTTGAATTTGAAAAAATGCCTTGATAACTACGGGGGTTTGTTTTGGATTTTCATATCTATCCGACATGGGTTTACATATTTACATGTATGTAATAAAGGTTGTTTCATTAATGTTGACTTATTATTTTAATAAAAAAATTGGACCACACAAGTGATCGATATTGATATTAAATGAAATTGGATAGTAATAATTGATTATCCTTATAAAGTGGGTTATTGAATAACCAATTGATCATCTTATTATCATGGTGATTATTAATTGATTATAAAGTTTTTTTTTTCCGCCTATTATTGGATAACCTACTTGGAGGATAATGGGTCATTTATGTAGGTTATCAAAAAATAAAAATTAAAAAAATAGGTTATTAGTAATTGATTTGATATTTAAATTAAAATTCAATAATTGGCCAACATTAGTACATTTTTACTAATGTTGATCAGTTTTTTATTTTTACAAAATTGTTGGGCCTAAATTAAAGTATTTTGTAAAATGAAAAACCTTTTGGTTTTAGGTTTCAAGAATGTTTTCAAAACTTAAAACCCACCAATTTTGGGGTTGGGTCCAATTTTCTTGATCATTACTTCCGGCTTTGATGGGTCTAACCTATATAAAAACTTTTGATTTCAAGTTTAGAGTTGGGTTAGTTCTAATTTATTCTTGGGGATGGTTCCACATTTGTTTTTTAAAGCAATTTTGATTTAAATTTTGTTTTGTGTTCCCAAAATCTTCCCACCAAGCTTTCAAAATGTTCCCATGGTGTTCTTGGTTCCCAAAGTTACAAAAATGTTTTCCCAACATGTTCTAAGAGCAACAATAAGGAACAACATAAGGAATATCATAACATATTTATGTAATAGTCAACTTAATGTTGACATTGGAAAGACCATTGTATACTAAAACTTAGGGCTAAAACCAAATACCCTAAAACCTAAAAACTTAAACCTAAGACCTTCACCCTTACCTCAACCTAAGATTTGGACCTTGTAAAAAATCCTTAAAATTTGCTCGATTTGTTATTTAATTGGATCCATGTAAACCCATTGGGTTTGATTTTTAATTTGTTTTAGGTCCACCTAAACTTGTTGGGCTTGATTTTTGACCAATTTCAATCCATGTAAACCCACCAAGCTTAATTTTAAAACCTAGATCTAGACTTGGTTGAAAACTTAGAACCACCCAACATTGTTTTTTTTACCAATGTGGAACAATTACCAAATTTCTTCCAAACCCTTGCCAAGTGTCAAGCCAAGGATATACGTGCAAAACTAACAAGTGTCAAATTCCCAACTACTTCAAACCCTAAAGAAATATTGTGCAAGTGCCCATCCCCACCTCATAATTGCCATTTGTCATTTTTTAAAAAACTTGTAACCATACTTGATTTAGAATGTAAAATGATAGGAAAATATTTGGCAAAAACTTGAATACCTTATTAATCATATACCTAACAATGATACACATGTTAGGGTTAAGGTTGGTCATTTTTGTTGTCTCTTTCATCTTGGCATTTTTGCAATAATCAATTGTGAACATTGTTAATAATGGATGTTGCATGTTGCACTTCATTTCTCCTTTCCCTTGAATGTGAGGTTCAAGCTTTAAGAGGTCTACAATTTCATCATCATGCAATTTATTGGTAGCAAGAACTATTCAGTTTAACTTTTTGTTTGCTGTCAAAAGTATAAAAGAAAGTAAACAATTTTAGTTTTTCTCATTCTTACATTGTATGCTAAAAGTTTATAATGGTTATGCTTTTGAAGTTTTCTAGCTTTTTATTTGAGTCTAATGTTTTTCATTTTGAACTTATTTTTTGTCACCTCCATTACAAGCCCATCACTTTCAATAAACAACGTTTGAAGGTTGAGGGTGACACCTTGCAATTTTCATCATCTTATCACTACACTTTGAAGCAACTATGTGCAAAAAGGAGGGAAGGCATGAAAGCCAAATGCCGAAAAAGGAAAACAAAACTAAGGTTGCAAATTGCAAGCTCTATCAAATGTCACTAAACTTTGGCTTTCGTATCTATACCATTATTTTGTTTTCTCACCTTTCACCAAATCCCTTTTATCTAATTTTTTTTCACTGCCCCACGAAACCCCTTATGTTTACATTTTTTGGGGTGATAAATTATGAGCTTTAAACAAGTTTTATATGAGTTCTTCAAGTCCTATCATAAATAATACATATTTGTCACCCAATGAAAAGATGATCCCAATATTATAAGCCATGATAGAAGCATCAATGTTGATAACCTATTACAAGCAAATGGAAAGTCACATCCTAATGAAGTTATTCTTGTTCTTAATGATGATTCATATGTTTGAAATTTTCACATGACAAATTTATAAAATTAAGTAGTTCACTAAATCGTCATAATTGAAACTCACCAACATGGGTTTTTTTAAAGGTGAACAATAATCAACCAATAAACCTTTATCATAACTAAATAAAACGATCCATAGCTGCCATAATGAAGTCATGGGTCTTGAAGTTTTAACATTATGCACCAAGTTATGAAAGTGTATCATTGCTTACCATAATCAAATGGCATTATAGCCATGAAAAAACATGTTGAGATTAAGCACAATGCTTAACTTAAAAAAATCCTTGAAAATGCAACCGATGTGGTTGTTGCTCCATTTGCCTTATGAGCTAACCAAAAAAGGGCACATGTGACACCATCTATCATTTTTGGGTGTTTTTTTCCTTTAATTAGTTCAAAAAATATAATGAAACCCAAGGTGGTTTCTTGGAGGATTTGATGATCTTTGTGATTAAGGGCTACTTGCCATGAAAACTATTGAATCCATTTAGTTCAAAAGATTTGCATATAGGTTATCCCCAATGGTGGTTTTTTTTAATAGGTAGGTTTTGGTGGATGAAATTATACTTATATTGGTGGGAAAGACTATGGTTACGTATGTGTAGTGTGCTTTGGCAAAATGTTTGTTAGCCACATGCACATTTGAGTTATGGAAAGGGACACATGACATTTTTGTTGTGGATACTAATTTTTTGTTTAGTAAGTGGGAGGCCAAATGTGTGACTATTGGGTTGTTTAAGGTGAGTGACACTAATGGTGCAACTATGGTTCCAAAACTACAACTTCTTGATAGGTTCTCCTTTATTCATAGGATCCTTGCTCACGCCAAGGATGAAAGGTCAAATTTGTAGACTTGTGAGTGTGCTTTGAATTTCAATGTTTCATGTCCAAGCTTGGGTATGTTGAAACTATTTAATTGATAATCTTTGGGCATGCCTTATCAAAAGTTTGCGAATATGTGATTATGAATGAGAAAGTGGCCCACGAACTATCCTATGCATCCGTAAATAATGTTCAACTTGATATTTAAAATTATATTACTTGGCCAAGGAAGTTTAGGAAAGGGAAGGAAAAAAATTGTATACATTCTAATTTGAGGCCCAAAAAATTGAACACATTGTCAAAACAATGTGACTGTGACTTTTATTTCATTTTTTCTCACCAAGTTTTTATTAACATGTTTTGAAAATTTGCTATGACTATAGATTTTATTAGGGTTTTATTATTCCCACTAATGTGGTGTGAATTGAGTTTTTTTGTTGATTGTAAGTTTACAACTTGGTTTTATGATTTCAAGATGTCTTTTGACTTTTTGAATCACAATTATATTGTGTTACAATTAACAAACTATAATAGTACAAATCTACATTCCTTCCCCACAAACATGGCTTATTTGCAAAGTTGTTATGAAAAGTTTAACACCCATTGTAAGAGGTTGTGTGTTGAATTAGAGTTGAAGGCACAAGCCCCTTGGGAATGCCCTCCATTGTGTCATATGTACATGTTAGCAACTTCATGAAAAACTTTCTCACCAAAAGGTTCTTAACTACCTTGTTAAAAAAGAGGCAAACAAATTTGATGTTGAGTTAGATGAGTTCATTTCCTTTATGAAATGCCAAATGTTAGAAGTCCTTTTGCCTTTCCTTCTTTTTTGCATTTTGTTGATAAAAAAAAGGCATAACATGTTGGCTTTGACCATGCATCCCATTTATAAGAATATGTAGTTGGTGAATATTTATTTGGGTTGTGAAAATGTTGTGAATTAATTGTTAGTGCATATGAAGAATAATTGTTAGTTCCTTTACTATTGGAGGCTTACATGTTGTTACCCAATAGGGTGCAAGGCCTTAATAATTTTGCTTCATTTATGGATTCCAAGGAGTATTGTTTTAGCAATTTGACACAAATGTAGACACATACAAGGACATCATGATGAAAACTTGGATCATTCCATTGTTATCATGTTGATATGGAAATTTGCAAGTGTGTTTTGTCATGGTGGTAGATAGAAAAACAAGCAAATTCCATTGTGGTTATACTAACACAATAGATTTTGGGCATCCTAGTTAGCTATATCAAAATAAAAATAATATTTTTGATTGGTAAAATTTTCACAACACTTTGAAGATATTGGTTTCAAATTGACAATTTGGACAAACTTATGTTTGTGAACGAAAATTGGCCAAATGATCTTTGTGTTGGTTGTTTGAAACTTACAAATTTGGCATCTATATTTGAAGTTGAATTCAACTTGACAAAGGAATTGGACACTGAATTTGTGGATGTCATTGAAAGTGAAACGTTTTCCAATACCCATGACACTTTTTGATTTGTTTTCAAATATGTAGGTGTCTAAAGTTTATAGTTTTTTGCTACATGGTAGTTAACCAAATATATAAGTCCTTATACATGTTGGGGCATATTCACAATCAATGTGTCATTTTTTTGCCATAAAGAGTCAAGGACTTTGTTTTTGTTATCTTCTAAATGGAATAAATTTAAGTGAGGGATATTGGATAATTCAAATTATCATAATTTTTATGGTGGTGGCAATTTTTCACATCCGTATGTAATTATGCATAAATGTTTTGTTAAAAACCTATAAATGCAACAAATGAACACATAAGTTTTTATATACAACTTAACATGTTTCCTTGCATGAAAATTTCCTACACATTTTGTTGGCCCTTGGGGCCAAAAATTCTAAGTCTAGAGAATAGAAAAAATCAACCAAATGGAAAAAAAAGGAATCATTTTGCTTGTAGCTCTTTTAGAATGGATTCTATAACTTTCAAAATTCTTATATCCTACATTATTTAATCAAATGCATTATATGAACATTGTCAAACATAGATGTATGCATTACTTATCCATGAAAGAAAATTGAAGTCAATTACATTGTTTAATACATTCTTTTTTATTCCTTCAAGACGAAAAATTACAATTAAAACATGGACTCAAATTGTTTTAAACGATTCGAAAGGACATCAATATTATATCCACTATATTATTGAATCTTTTAATTAGATGAACATGACATCATTCTAGTTATAGTCATATACCAATCCACTATAATCATGAAATATTAAATATAATAAAAATCCAAAATAATCCTTTGTAGTCCTTTTTTCGTTAGACAGTCCTTTTGGATACCCTAATTGTGAATATGCCCATTGGGTGTCCATGAATATGATAAAATGATTTTCATATTAAGATTTTTGCATAAGAAAAATTATGTGTTTCCAAATTGTGAAATTTTTATTATGGATGTCAACACCATCGAATTCATTCATTCATATGAATGTTCATTTATAACTTATAGTTAACTTGTATTTAATTTTTAATTTTCAATTCATTTTTATTTAATTTTTGGTTAGTTTTCAATTAAATTTTAATTAATTCATAACTAAATCTCAATTCATTTATAATTCATTGTTAATTAATTTTTACATAGATGGACATGGGCCACATGTAAGTTGGAAGTTTGTTGAAAAGTTTTTTTGAGCTAGGTGCGTATTGAGTGTAAATAAAGATATAATTTCACGTTACTTGCCATTTGTTCAACATTAGTTTTGGGTACATATTTTTGTTATATTGTTATGTTCTTATCATGTTTTTGTAATAAAGTTTTTTTTGCATCGTCATCGTGCACACATTGTATTTTTGCTTTTTATTTATTTTAAAACTTCATAATTTGAATTTAAGACTAAACTTGTTTTCATTAATGTGATTTGGAAATCTTATTGTTTAGTTCTTTTTGTGCCCATGATGGTTTTCCTACTTTTCAAATGTCTATCTTTTTTATTTATTGTGAGGTTTTTTTGGTTTCAGGTGTTTTTCATTTGATTGTGAGGTATTATATCTTATTTTTGTTTTTGGAGCATCTATCCTTTTTATTATGAAAGTTTGCCTTAATTTTTGAAATTGTTTTGCTTTTGAAATTTGACTTTTTGAAGTTTCCTTGTTTTTAACGTCTATTTGTATTTTGAGATTTGTAGATTAGTATCTATATATCCTTTTTTGATAGGAGTTGGGAATATTTAAATATGCCTTTGAGGTTCCATCGTAAATTATATGTGAAACATGGAACATGAAAAAAACGTGAAAGAGTGGCTTGAAATAAAATCAATCGAATACCAAAAAACTATCATTCTAATTCATATTAGCATTAGTTTTCAAAA
The DNA here is from genome assembly GCA_963921925.1 of Sphagnum tenellum. NCBI lineage: Eukaryota > Viridiplantae > Streptophyta > Sphagnopsida > Sphagnales > Sphagnaceae > Sphagnum > Sphagnum tenellum. Next base: position 5,620,914 of record OY998158.1, read on the forward strand.
AACTAGGTTCATAGTTTAGAAGTTAGGAAAAAAAAAAATCTGTCGTAATTAAAAAAGTTACCATGAAAATTTAAAACTTTGAATGTTTTGCTATTGATTTTCCATTTTGCAATCTTTTTATACAAGACATTTTAAGACCCCAGGGAAAAAAATCATCAACTATATAGCGAAGAGGGTTTCTCTCAAAGAACCAAGATGTCTCTTATGGAAACCTAATCTCTCTATATGAAGGTAGTTTGTTTTTGTTTTGTAGTTATGAGATCCACAGAATTGGGATGCTTGAGATCATGTTCTTGGTGTCTTTGGAAAGCTCTGGACAAGGAGGGGTGCATGGGCTTGGTTCCATTTGGGATGCTTGAGATCATGTTCTTGGTATCTTTGGAAAGCTCTGGACGAGGAGGGGTGCACGGGCTTGGTTCCATTTGGGACGCTTGAGATCGTGTTCTTGGTGTCTTTGGAAAGCCACCAGCACACCATGAAGGATGGATGGAAAGTGATCAGGAAAGAGTTTTCTGTTGGGTTCCAGTTCCCTAGCTAACTATGGTGGTTAGCGCGCAGTTGCTTCTTTTTAAAAACTACCTACCTACTAACAACCCACAAGCAAGCAGGTTGTTAGTAGGTAAGTGATAAAAAAATAGTCTTTAGCTTACCTATGTAGAGACCTAGTTATTACCTATTTTCCTACCTGTCTACCTATATATGAGACCTATTTTCTTACATAATTGGTTACCAGGGTTAAACCATATACTAACTCAGTTGAGGTTCATCCACAACTGAGTAATGACAGGCATCCAGTGGATGGTGCGCTTGTGGGTGCTGCTGGTTCACTGTGGCCCTGAACTGACTACCTAATTAGCTACGGAACTAGAACTCAACAGAAAAGTGTTTCCTGACCACTTACCATCCATCCTTCATGGCGCGGCGCTGCGCTGGTAGGTGCCCGCAACTTCGGCGCAACACGCTAGCTTCCGACGACAAGAGCTGGCGCACATTCGCGCACACCTCTCGAGAAATGCTTCTTCCCACCTCCCTCGCTCTTTCGCTGAAAGTCCTTTCTGGTTGCTTTCTGTGTTTTTGTAGCAAGTTTTGAGAAGGGGAGTTGAGTGTTGCTCTAGGGGACGAAGGTTTGGGGGAAGACTCCAGTAAACGTGTCACTCTGGAAGCCGGAAGAGCGATGGCGCTTTGGTTCCAGACGTTTATCCGGCCATGCAGAACCAACGGCAAGTGATCTCGTCGTCGTCCGGAGTTGTGGCTTTGGAAGGAGAATTTGGTGGCGGCGTTGGCTGCTCCTGGGCGGGGTTGAGTCCGCCGCCGCCCCTGGTTTCACTTGTGGAGTTTCCGGAGCTGGAAGTAAAGAGGAGCAGGAAGAAGAGGAGGAAAGAAAGGAAGCATAAGTCGTCGTCGTCTGCGGCGGCGGCGGCGGCGGCTAGGGATGGTGCTGTGTCGCGCTCTGCGGCGGGAGTCTGTGGTGACGACAGTGGTCCTGAAAGTGAGTATTCGCTGGAGAATGGATTGAATTGGAATGATGTAGAGGTCTGGAAGCAGGAGTCACAAGATGAGGTCTGGAGGGAGCGGCCGCAACAGATGTTCCTCGACCACGAGAATGATGTCGAGGTTTGGAAGAAGCCGCAGCAGCAGCAGCAGGTACGGCGGGAAGAACAAAACTACCTTGTTCATGGCAGCGGAGGTGGTGGCAATAGTAGTAAGAGAAGCATCAAGAAGGAGCGTAGAAAAGAAGGAAAGAAGGAACAGAGGAGGGAGATTTCCTCGGGTACTGAGACGAACACAGGAAGGAAACTCAAGCGAAGAAAGGAGATGGAGACCGCTGTCCCTTGGACGGAAGAGATGGTGCAGTACCTGTTCGAAACATACGACGACGTACATCGCCGTCTTTGGATCGAGAGCCGAGGGAAGGTAAAGAACCAGAAGAAGTGGGACCCGATCATTAAGACGATGCAGGAAAGGTTCCGACGAGAGTTTACCAAGAACCAGTGTGAGAGTAAGTACTGGAAGGTGCGGAGAGAATGCACAAAGTATAAGGCGAAGCTGGAGAAGAAGCGCGGCGCAGATATAACTGCAGATCATTATCCTGGGAACAACAACGGTGGTGGTGGTGGTGCTGTTCGCGAGCTCTTGAAGCCGAAGTTTTTCGACGTATGGTTTGAAGCTGCAGGGAAGAGTACTGCTCCGATGCCTGAGATCGAGATCTCCTCAGGCTCGGTAGAGGTGATGACGCAAGGGAAGGTGTCACACGAGGAGCAGCATATCGGGAGTGAAAAGGAAGAAGAAGAAGACGGCGAAGAAGAAGATGTGGATCGTCGTCGTCATCAGCGCCACAAACACACCCGCTCCGGGTGCGAAATTGTGCAGGAAATGCAGCAGGCCATCAGCATGCAGCTTGAAGCTTCTGAAAAGCGTGAGGAGGCCCTCAATATCAGGGCAGAACTCACGATGGAGCTACTGAGACAGCACATGGAGCGAATGGAAAGAACAGGGATGACTGTGGAGGAGGCCAGGAGACGGCAGCTGCACATGATAGAAGGGGTGGATAGCAAGCTTGACCGGCTTGTGCAGGGCTTGAATGAACTCAATGGCAACATTGGAGCTCTTGTTGGCAGGCTGCAAGCTTTTAACCAAAGATAGAGAAATTCACACATTCTGAGTTTTCAGCATTCAGAATGCAATTGCCTACTTTCTTGGAGGCCACCACAAGTGAAATCCGCCAGCCTCCTGTCCAGGGAAGCCACATAGGTGTTCTGCATTTGATTGGTGCAAGAATATGCACATAGATGCAATTTGTTTTGCGTTATGTAGAATTTGGTTCCATTGGGTTAGAGATACTGGTCTTGCATAGTTTTTGCATGTGAATTTGCTATGTTGAATCAGGTTTCTTTCAAATGGGGACTGAATCTTCAGTGCATTTGAATTTTTTTATTGAAGATTAGATTGAGATCTTGTCCTTGTTGCACAACTCTGTATATAGCCTGGTTGTTGAGGAAGGTATGTCAGACACTGACTTCATAGATGGAGGGGTTCATGATTTGAGGGTTTTCTCATTTCTGAGAGCCAAATCAGGTCTCCATGAACTCTTTAGGTTATGATTTTGGAGGAGGAGCTATGAAGCAGAAATCTTGGAAAGAAAAAGAAAAAGGGAAGAGTGTGAGCTTAGTCTATTGAGGCTTCTACATTTCTGATAGAATTAGACATGGAGACAGAATGTGTTGGACACGTCAACCATTGTCAATTGTTTCAGATGATCACATGGAGCCAAGCATGAGATTCCAAGCACTGGTTTACCATGGGAAGTTGGACAGGAATGAGCTTAATATATGGTCTTGCCAATTTGTCATTCTTAATATCTTACACAGGTGGCTTTTATTGTTCCAGGGGCTATGAAATCCACAAGAAGATACTTATGATTTCCGGGTATGACCAATCTCTTACTCCGGAAATATCAGCTGTCTGTGCGAAGCTGATATTACTTTAAGCTTAATCATGACAGTTTTTGTACCTTTTTGTCTATCTGAAGTGATGTTGTTTACTTGATTTGGTCATTCATCTGTTGCTTCCTTCCTGGCTTGTTTGACCTTTATGTTAAGTTCTATAATCTAGATCCTGAGTGTGATGTAATCTTGGAATGTGGTTATCGATCCAGCAGCTGGTTATTGATCCAAAACTTGGAACATGCAACTTCCAAGAATGTTCACAGTTGCTCCCCTGCCTTAGCTTCTGGCAGGATGGCAGTCTTTGGAATGAGGTGAAGATCTGTCTAACCATTTGGGTCCCGGCCTTTTCTTTGTGGCCATATTGTATCTGCTGCTTTTCTGGTTCCTGAACATTGTGCTCCTTTTTCTAGGATCCTTGATACTTCTGGATACCTATAACATTGCTTCTGTGGTACTTCCTTTGCTACTGGCACTCAAAAACTACATGTATGCCATTGCTGAGTGATGTACTCACTCTTCGTCAAAGAGAAAACTGTAGCATTGTGAAGCAGTTTTGAAGTTTTTTTTATGGATGCTCTCTCTTCAGCACTGTTACGAAGTTTGAATGCTTGACTTAATGCCAAGCTTTGTCATCTTTATGTTGTCCTCAATATATCTCATTGGCTAATCTTGAGATTTTTCTAATATGTCAAACCTTCTGTACACTACAGTGTTACACTAGTGTGAGCAGTGTGAGCATCATTAGGAGTACAAGGACTTTTAAAAATGTTACAGGGGTTTAGGACCCAGGTAACCAGAATTTGGGTGTACATGAATTCTGGTACAACCCAGACCATGAGCATCAGTCCATGGAATGCACTGCTAGAAATTTCATTTCCTTGGACTACAGTAGGAAGAAACTGGAAGTTTTGTATGCATGAACATTCTAATACATAATATTCTTCCTTTGAAATCGAAGAATCTTCCCCTGGAATGGACTGAATCTTGCCTGGTTAATGGAGCCTTCAAATAGACTAAGAAATTTCTGGCAATGCTTTATGGTATAGGGAGTAGCTAGACAGTTAGCACATTGAACATGTCTTAAAAACCCTTTTTAGCTCCCAGGTCAGATTCTAAATGTATACAGATATCTTTACAGTTTTAGATGCTGAAATCAATGGGATTTATTGCATTTAGATTAGAAAGATGGATTCACTCCAGCAACTTGTTGCCTGTCTTTGTGAAGATTTGCTTGGCAAGTGGTTTTAAGCTTCTTGCTGGTACTATTCCAGTGCCATGAATTGATGGCCTTGGTACCAACCAGATTATAACTGAGAATGGAAGCTGCTGGATTGCAGGAGCAGCATCAAATCCTGTCTATCAAAAGCCGATGAGCAACGTCCAATTGGTAAGTCTCTGTTGAGGTAGGATTGTTCACTGTGGTTCAAATCATCATTGAGAGCTTTAGCATGCCTCTATCATTGAGCTAAGATTGTCCATTTGGGTCAATATAATTTGAGAGTTTTCCAACACTTGACAACATCCTCCAATGTTGTTTAATCCACAGTTATTGCAATTCATCTTCTTTTGATTTCTTCCATCCCCTGAGGTACTACTTATTTGCTACCACTAATCTCATCCTCAGAATAATTCAAATCTTAGAAGTGAAAGTGTGTCTTTCCCAAAAGAGATCTTCTTCCTCTAGCTACTTTCTCTTCTTCTCAAATCAGTTTCAAATAGATAGAAGTTCCTTGGATGTAAAAAGCACACAATTTGATTGATTCTGCAAGCTGCAAAACTTTACAACACAAACGTTCCAGCATTGGGAAAAGTATACTGATTTGATTTGACTGACTATAATGCGAGGTGAAAATTGACAATCAAAATTTCCTTGAATGGGAAAACACGAAAAAAAAGATTAAAAAAAGATATATGTAATCATAAATTTGTGATATCGAAAATTTGGTGGAATTTTCCAAAATATTAGGAAAATTAGTCGAATTTATACTAGAGAAACAAAAATAAATCCCGATTTATACTAGAACTTGGAATCCCTTTTGTTGTGAGCATTCTAGGTTTTTAACCTTGTGACCGGCTTGTGACCGGTTAAGGTCATCGAATTCAGATGCCGAACCCAAATACCAGTAACTCCCGATGTGCACATCCGCTCAAAATGCAACCGGTAATAGCCCGTCGTCGTCGTCGTCTCCGTCGTCGGCTGGGTCGCGAGATCTTGCTCGACGAGAGACTGGCGATGGCGGACAACGAGGGGGTGTGAGGCGAGTTTGTAACGCGTGAGGCTATGGAGGTCGCCTCGCGCGCGGCCATTTCTCGCTGGAATCTGTTTTCACGGCCTCTTTCCTTACTTCATCCTGAGGATGTCCAAATTCGTCGTCATGGCGTCGCAACGCAACTCCCGTTTGGCATGCATATGACCACCACCCCGTCTGTTATCGCAAGCTCGGATTCGGTCGGTACCAGCAGTCAATCCGATATCCTGCTGCGCGCTGGGCCCAAATTTGGAGTTCTTTCGAACTCTGCAGATTTTCGTGTACATGAGGAGTGTCCAAGGTAATAATTGTCTTCCCCTGCCGCGTGTTTATTGTTTTTTTTCTCCCCGGAATGATTGCCGGAACAAATTAGGGGGTGTTATAGGGTTTTGAAGATTCCGTGAGCATATTTCCATTTCCTTTTGCGCGGGACTTGGAGGAATTTACAGGAGTCTTTCAGGAATTTCAGTATGGAACATCATCAACGTGGTTGACGATGTTTTCTCGTCCTGTGGTCGCTCGAAATGTCTGGATCCCCTTGGATTGTTTTGTACTGCCTGAAGTTCTTCTCAGGGTTTAAACTTTAAATCCTAGACCTGAAAGGGTTTTGTGAGTCCATCCCCGTTAATCAAACATCTTTGGAACATACCTATTCAACGCAAATGGCACATGGTTACCGAATTAGGTCAAAAAGCAGCATCGTCCGGATCGTCCAAATTGGTTGTTTGCTGCCTCTCAATGTTGTGCCACATTTTTTTCGTGCAGGTATGGTGCATTTAGAAACAGAATTATATGGGAAAACCAAAAGGCATTTGGAGATTGCTTCAAGGAGAGGCATCTCGGTAGCTTTAGAGTCATGAATTTGGCAGGAAGAGGAGGAGGAGGAGGCACAAGGGGAAGCAGCAAGAAAGGGACTGAGGATATTTCCAAAGACTATTATCGAGTTCTAGGGCTTTGTCGCCATGCCACTGCCCCTGCCATCAAAACTGCATACCGACAACTTGCCCGTCAGGTCCTTTGTCTTTTCCACTGGCTATATTGCTAACAGTACTTGGACTAAGCAAAAAGAGAATCTCTGCTGACTGTCAATGTTTTGGACTTAGGATTCAGGGTCTGACCTAGGGTGATTCTAGGGTTTTGCAGTTCAAGGTTGGAATTTATGACCATATGTCACAATTTGGCACTGAATTGTATCAATCTTGCTGCTGTATTTCCCTTCAGTCCTTCATGTTGTTTGAGATACATTGCCAGCCTCTGTATCTGATTGTCTCCTGTTGCATAGCTAACATCAAAGCTCTGTCAGATGTCTATCTGCAACTGCAAACTTTTTAAGGTGCAGGACAGAGTGCTCCATGTCAGTTTAGAGTATGCTCTTGGGACTGAAACTGTAATGACAGAAGTGGCAGGCTGGTCTGTGCAGTACCATCCTGATGTGAACAAGGATAGTGATGCTGACAACAAATTCAAGAGCATCCGTCTTGCATATGAGGTGCCTTCTCCCCTCCATCCCCTCTCACCCTAATTTGGTTTCAGAATTTAAAGGATATTAGGAGCTGTTTACAGGTCAGTGAAAACCTAGTGATGTTCCTGAATTTGCTTCCCACACCATGCAAATATCCCAACTGAGGCAGATATCGGTAATTCCCACTCTCAAAATTAAATGATCAAATTTGTTCATGTCTAGTTTGCTTCCAGAATGATCATGTGACTGCAGCTTACTTTCAAAGCAGGTGTTATCAAATGAGGCCAGCAGGAAGACTTATGACAATGTTTTACGAGATCAAGCCGATGTACTAAGGCAGAAACATGTGGTTCAACAAAGAGACATCCGGAACAAAAGATACTCCAGAGCACGATCAGGTCATCATGACAACATGCGGAATTACTCAAGAGTCACATACAGTGCTGTTGATGGGGATTACTCAGGTTTCACAATGACATATGATGATTTCAGCAGAGGCCCTGGGGCTGCAGGTTTTAGGCAGAAGGATCTGGATTTGGATGAAGATGTCATCTCGAAACACTCTAAGCAGGGAACTAATTGTCCCAAGGACTTGAGAATTGAGTGGGAAAAGGTAAGCCGGGAGGTGGTCCTTTTTGTTTGGGTCATCTCTGCACTGTGGCATGCCCTTGGAGCTCAAACTGCTCTGAGTTTACTTGTTGGTGTAATTTCACTTTGGCGCAACTTTGCTCCTGGATACAGGGTCGCATCAGCAGTTGCTTGGTTAGTGGGAGGTGAGAAAGGTCTGGGGTTGGCTGTTGCAATTGCAGTAACCATGCGGATTTTTGGGAAGGTGTACCATATGGCTGCTGCCACGTTGGTATTGGCGCTTTGGTTAGGTGGTGAGTTTTTGAAAGCAATACCCTTACCCCAGGGAGCAATTCTAGTTATGGCATACAAGTGCATATGTTTACAGTCCAGTTATGAATGATATGGTGTACCTTTGTTCAAGAGGCTGTCTCTTACCTGTCTTATTAGATTATTGAGATAATTAAAATCTTTGCAAGAGGCTACTACATTGTAGTAGGGAACTAAGGCATCCCAAAATGTGCTGAACTTTTAGAACTGCTGTCTTGGCAGTCCTGTGGTTTTAGCTTTCCATCCAGTTTTTTTTTAACAATAGGTTTCAATCTGATGCATAGCTTATGTATCAAAGTTGTAAAAAGTTGCAAGAAAGTGTGCAAGCTTCAATTTCTTTAGAAGCTGTACACAGGTGGTGGTGGCATTTGAATAGTCTCACACATGATACTGTCCATATTTGCATGTATATGTGAGGGGCTCAGGAGACAATGAACACTGGATGTGACAAACATTGGTAGAGGCCTGAATGTACACCCATAGCAGGAGAATGATGTCCCGCTAGTTCATGCCCCTTCCATTAGCTGCGCCAAAAATGGCAAAGAACATGGGTAGGCAAAAATAAATCTTGCAGCGAATCAGGTGAGGCAGCATGCACCCACGTTTCTTTTGTGAGAGGGTGTGGGTGTTTTGACTTTGGTTGTTCCAAATGTGTTCCTCAGCATCTTCCCAATAGCTCCTCACTTTATGCCACCTCCCATGTCCAAGGAGGAGTGGCATCTTCAATTGACCTCAATATTTTTCCTCTAAAGCATAACACATAATTTAAAGTCGCATGATGGAAGGAATGTTAATTCTTTAAAAGAAAGACACACTGACATACTTTAAATCTGTTACTTATAGTGTAACAAGGCTGATCTTAGTACACTTAAAAAGGACTTGTTCGAGCTTCATGGTTTGGATTGATGCTTGATAGTTTTGGGGTTCAAAAATTGGATTGTAAATTGGGACTGGGTGTTTCTATTGCCACAAAGATTGCTTGATTTTGTTAAGGGATGCCTGAGATATGGGCCTCCAAAGCCAAAGCAAGGGGGTCGTTGTTAAAAACAGTCCTCACCAAACATCAGAGACCCTTATTATAATACAAATGGATTGTTATCAATGTGCATTCCAGAATTGACACATGACCAACAACTAGCCCATTGCTAAACTTTCTCAACCTCAAAACCATCAAACTCATTATAAACTTGTGCTTCGCACTGCTATGCACTACTAGTGATGATGAGATTACAAAAAAGAAATAATGGTTTACATTTGAAAAATTGTATTTTCAGATATATATAGGATTCAAATTGTATAAAATATTGTTCAATTACCATCCATAGTCACCCCTATTTTTAATTCATTGAAAATTTGGAAAAAACTAAGGTGGATAAACATTAAATCAGCTAAGCAAGTGAGGGTTAAATCCTTGAATTAGGTACTTAAGGGAGAAAATTTTATTGAAAACTAGCTTAATTTCAAAGAAAATAAAATGTTAATCTCTTGAAATAATCTCAACATATTCAAATGAAACAATACATATTTACATTTGTATGAAATTACATGTAAACATGTGTATGAAATTGGAAAGACACTAAGATTCAATTTTTTTTGAAAGGACATGAAGATTCCAAAACACATTAGAAAAAATAAAAAGATTGTTTTTCGTTCAATATCTTAGGATCCATAAGGACATTTTGAAACATTACAACTTGTAAAATGTTTATTTTCTAAAAAAATTGGTTTGGAATCAACCTCTAATAAATTTGCTATTTGGAATTGTTTTTTTATACGACCTACGACTATAGCCCATCCCACTTAGCTCCGATGAAATCATCGTCATTGGAATTAATGTTCATTTTATTTTCAGTGAACCAAATCACAAGTTGTAAAAAGGAAAAAATTGAATAGTTATGGGATGAAGGTTTGTTCCTAAAGTTTTAACTTCTTGACTAGTCTAGCTGCAATGTCCCCGCACAAAGAGAAAACATAATCTCATCATTGTTCCTATTCAATAGTGTTGGGGCATGAGCTTGGTTTGTGATCTAAAGTTGAGCTTCCCATTTGCACACATTTTTTTTCTCTCAATGTTTTGCCTTTGAGGTACAAGTGGATGCCTAGGTTGATGGTCATGATCATTGTAATTATAGGTGTTCATAACATGCTATGGTATTTCCATAGTTGTTGAGTTGCTAATGCCATTGTGGTTTTCTCTTCTTTGCTAAGGATCATGGTCATGGTCTTTTCTTTTTTATTGGTGATCCTCAGCATGGTATTTGTTGAAACTAGTGGTCCTAATCATAGTTGTTTTTTTTTTTTTTTGGGTTGGTGATCATCATCGTGGTTTTCATTGCAAGTGATCTTCATCACATTAGTGTTTTTGTCTTTCCTATTGGTGATTTTCATTGTGCTTGTGCTTTTGTTTTTTTTTTTGTTGGTGATCTTCATGGTGTTTTTTTTAGCTAGTGATCTTTATTGTGGTTGTGTTTTTTATTATTATTATTATTGATCCTCATCATGGTTGTGTTTTTCTTTCTTCTAATGGCAACCCTCATTGTGATCTTCATTGTAATTATGATCATCATCGTGGTAGTGGTCTTTTCTTTTCTATTGGTAACCCTCAATGTGGTTTTCATTATAATTGGTGATCATCATTGTGGTCATGCTCTTTTTTTTCTATTGGTGATCCCCATCATGATTGTATTTTTTTCTTTTTGTTTCTATTCAAACTCTTGTTCTTAATCCTTATATTTCATTGTTTAGTTATGTCATCATTTTACCTTGTCATGTTGGTCATTATCATGATCTTGCTAGTTATTTCCTACTTTGCATTCTTAACCCTCCAACCCTAGCCCCCTTCATGTATTGATCATCTAATTGAAGATGTTGTAAACGTGTTGCAATGCATCCTCTTGGTTGTTGTCAAGCTATAGTTTGTTGTATAGCCATCCTTTGAGCTTTTACTGTGTAAGCAAAGTTCACAAGCCTATAACCAAGTGGATGGACTTAAAATTCAACATGAAAATTATTGCAAAATTATTGCCTTAATTTTAAAATTGCATTGGTTGATCACATTAAGACAAAAAAAAATCTAATTATTTTTCAAATGCCCTCCATGTTATTTAATAAATTTGTAGTTCTAACAGCTTGTTTTTCAATCCTTTCCCTTTTCTGATTTTATTTAATTATCTTTGTTGCATCTTTTTCAATTACTTATTGTTGCATGATGTTCATATATTGGTTTGAAATCACCACATGACTTTGAAAATAGTTGACTAACAACTCCCTATTGTTTGTCCTTCTTGTAAAAAGGTGACAAGGAAATCAAATTACTACCTACAAGTGCTACATGGGTAAAATGCTTAGTTTTCTCTATTTTTTATTCCAATTTTGATGTCTATTCATTTATATGTTCACAACCAAATTTCCTACATTAATTGTTTGTTCCTAATTTGTGATTACAAAAGGATCATAAGCATATCCACATAGTATTTAGGGTGATTTTGAAACAATTCACTTTTTTAAATTCTAGAGTTATAGGTGGTATTGTTGTTGTTATATTGATCAATTTTATTCCAACAAATTATTCTGCCCATTCCATAGTTTCAATTTTTTCATATAATATTCCATCATCCTTTTTTCCATCGTTCTCATTGGTTGTTAAGCCTTGTTTTCTTTTCCATGGCCTTAAGGTTAAATGGCCAAATCCTTGTAATTTTAACTTTAAGATTATTTTTTATTTGTCAATATTTGGTCTATTATTTTATTTGCCCACCTTGCTAGGGTCAATATCTAGTTTGTTGTAATTGTTACTAACCATTGCATTATTTCTCTTTATTTTGAAAATTGTTTGAAAGGTTTTAAACATGTCGTGTCCAAAGGTTGAAGTGCATGGCTAATATGCAAAGGTAAAGTGATCATATATAACCTAAACTCTTGTGATTACTTAATTGCTTCTTAGGTTCCATGAAATCCCCACTCATCTAAACTAGCACATGCTTATTGGTTAGAGAGATTCCACCTAGTATTGACCTCTTGGAAAAAAAAAACTTATTTTTTGAAAAGATAATTAACATCGAGGTTTTTGTTTACATGGCCATGCATGTTCTTGTCTTGTAGAATCATATGTAATTATCAAACAACCTTTTTCTCCTAAAAATATATATTCATAGTTTAGCCCATCTAATATTAGATCTAATTTTTTATTTTCATATCTACTATTCAACAAAAATGCACTAGGTACAAAAACTTTTAGGAACTCTAGGAAAAATATGAAAAGATGGTTTGATCTATATACAAATCTACACCAAACCCTTGGAAAAGTTGTGTTCATTTTGATGGGAATGCAATATGTGCTCCATCAAGGAGAAATTGGATGTTTTGTCGTCATTAATGTTGTGATTTGGGAATCCATAAACTTTTTGCAATGCTTGGTGTTCTTGTGCCAAATTGTGCATTGGGTTGTAGTTAAAGTTGTTACATTTATCGATAGTTGTCTCCTATTTAATGTGACACACATACAAGCATCACTAGACTATGTTGTTCCATATATACCAAACTTTGGCTTTTATTTGATTGTGTTCAACCAAATGCCCATCACCAAACAAATTGTTTTCCACCCAAAACTTGGGCCTCTATAAACTAGCCTATTTCATAGCCCACCACCAAACACTACCTAACTTCAAGTGACCTTTGTGTGCACATATGATCAAGCATACACCCCTGGCCAAACAAAAAAAGTCATATCCTTGTTCAAAAACTTCTTATTTTCAAAACACAATTGTTCACAAATTGTGTGTTTCATCACAGGCAAAAGCTAGTCCATTCATGAGATTTTTGCACCCTCTAAAATAAAATAAGCTCACCTTGCACTAACTATATGGGCATTGCTAATAGGCCAATGTTTGTTGAGGGGTGAAGTTACCCTATTCTTGAAATTTTGAACCTTGGAAAAACATAAGCACAAAGATGAATAAAATAAGATTGAAATAAAAATTACAAACTTTTAGATATATTGAGAATAAGACTTGCATTGCTTAAAATCGCTTTATTCATTCATTCATTCATCATCTTTGATTGTAAAAAGTCTTGGTAATTTTATTAAGAACAAAACTAGAAATGATCATCATTAGCCATGAATAATGATGAAAGAATGGATGAAGTGACATTGAGTGACAATTTCTTTTTATAAGATCTCAATTGTTTAAGCAATTAGCTTAGATGTAAAACTTAGTTTAGGTTTTGCAATTTCTTTTACCTTTAAAATATATTAAAATTGCTATCAAACCAAAATTTTGAGTTGAAATGTGGTGGGAAAAGAAAATTAAAAATTTGGCAAACAAATTTCCCCCAAAAATAATGAATAAGTGACAGAAATAATTGACTTTTCACATTTATGTGCAATTTTGCACAAAATTTAGGCGAGTCATAATTCATAGCCAAACCAAAAACAAAAATATTTTATATAGACATATCTTTGAGAAATTTCATATAAAAAGAATGAACACAGAATATTTTTTTAAATATAAAATTCTTTAAGAAACTACTAAAAAAAAGAAAGATTATTCTTCAAAGTAGTGTTTTTAAGAGGAATTTTTGTTTTTAGCCAAAGTGGCGATCACCCATAGGAAGATGTAGGAAAAGTAGCTATCCTTCCTTGGAAGATTTAGCCAAATTCTGGCTATAAACCATATATGAAGGATAAAACTTGAATCATCCTTCTATATTTCGGGCTACACACAAAAAACCAAATACAGAAATATGGCGATTCTTACTATTTTTTTTCTCTCATTGTTGCCAGGGTTTTTTTGTTTCAAAATTCTCAAGTAGGTTCACTGGCCAGAATCCCCAGCAGTAATTAGCATTAAATGGCGACTGTCCTACTCCATGGGCTGTGTAGCAATATTACGAATGTGCCAATATAATTGGCGAGCTACGAAGTGCCTAGGTCTGGATGTGACTAAATTAATTATAATTTTTATTTCGAAAAATGGCGGAAATAATCCCTAAAAATCACAATTTGTGAAATTTCGCCAGAAAAAAACCCTCGGCTTCTGGCGATTGAAAACCTATAAAATCACTTAATTGTAATTTTTATTTCGAAAAATGGCGGAAATATTCCGTAAAAATCACAAAATCTGTATTAAATTTAATGTTTTCTCTTTTCTTTTTTTTTTCAGTTTCTGAAACACATTCGCCAAGTTGTGAAGTTTCGCCAGAAAAAAACCCTCTGCTTCTGGCGATTGAATACCTACAAAATCACTTAATTGTAATTTCTATTTCGAAAAATGGCGGAAATATTCCGTAAAAATCACAATTTTTTCCTTTTTTTTCATTTTCTGATTTTGTTTCGCCAAGTTGCGAAATTTCGCCGGAAAAAAAAACCCTCTGCTCCTGGTGATTGAAAACCTACAAAATCACAAATTTTCCTTTTTTTTCATTTTCTGATTTTTTTCCCCCAAGTTGCGATATTTCGCCAGAAAAAAAAAAACCTCTGCTCCTCCTGGTGATTGAAAACCTACAAAATCACTTAATTATAATTTTGAATTCGAAAAATGGCGGAAATAATCCCTAGAAATCACAAATATTCCCCCCGCCCTTTTTTTTCATTTCTGAAAAACAAAATAGATGGAATGTCGCCAAGTTGTGAAATTTCGCCAGAAAAAAAATTAAACCTCTGCATCTGGCGATTGAAAACCTACAAAAAATCACCTAATTTTCGAAAATTTCAATCTTTAATTTGGCTTTTTGCCGAAATGTTTCCCAATAAATAAAAAAACCAAAGGAGTTCGAAGTCTTTGAGAAAGTACGTACTGAGCTTCTTCTTCCCCAAGCTTTTAGCACACACCAGTTTTGCCACAAACCTTGTGCTGGAAGAAGAAGACGACGAAGAAGAACGCCGACGACACCTATCCTCTTCCCTCGGTGGACGGCAAGACGATGATCCAAGAAGAAGAAGAAGTAGACCAGATAAATTGGTGGTCAGGAAGAAAGGAGGAGTACAAGAGGATCTAGGTTAGAGAGGAAAAAAGCTGAGAAGCTTGAGGATTTTTTTTTATGGTTTTCAGAGGGAACCTAAGGCGGAAGATTTACAAGTGTGGGAGGATTTTGGAAAGCACAAGGGGATCGCTGTTTAGGAAGCAGGAGAAGAAGAGGAGATAGCGTAGTTTAAAGACAGACACAGAGACAGAAACAGATAGAGGAGAAGAGCAAGAAGAGCAAGAACAGAGGTTGAGGAAAAGGGTCGTGGTTTTGGAGGATTTAGGAGGCTGTAGAGAGGGGGAGTTCAGGGTATGGATGGCGGTGGCAGATTTCAGAAAAGAAGCCAAGCTGCAAGTGAATTGAACAACACGGCACAGGCACAGGAGTGTTGGATCGCCGCCACGGGATCGTCGGCGGCCACTGATTTTGCTGCTACTCAGCAGGGTTTGTCGAGATCGTTGGATCAAGCTCTGAGCGTGCGGGATCATCATGTAGCAAGTAGAATTTCAATAGCAGCTGGGGGGGCGCAGATTCCACCCTATTGGGATAGTAGTGGCAAGGCCGGGGAGAGTTTTGTTGCAAGAACAGTTGTGAGTAGTCGGTCAAGTGCTGTCCTATTTCCTCCTCTTCCTCGCGCGAGCTTTTCAGCAGGTGAATGAATATCTGCCTTTTCTACTGTGTTTTTTTTTCAGTCTGCAGCTGGAGCGTGTTTGATGGTCTTTTTTTGGTGATGTTACGAAGAAAACCGTAAACCCATGCCATTCTTTGGTGTTCTATGATGAGCTCAACATAGAAGCCTGGGGTGGAAAATTGCTGCATGCATGGATGTTCACATCCTTAAGGTAGATAATGTAGGAGAGGAAAAAGATAAAAGCAGGTCTTGAATTTGTCAAGTTTGCACCGGACATGTTTTCATGAGAGAGAGAGAGAGAGAGAAAATGGTTGTTGTTACTACTGTGGTCTCTCCTACAGAGCATGAGCATTTTAGCAGTTTCAGATGACAACTTCTGGGTAAGTAATATAGTCTGACACCATAAAGGACCTTGAATATTGACATGAGCTAGAATGGCTGAAGAGGAGGAGGAATTTTGGGTCTAGATTGGGAGCATCCAAAGGATCACATGTTCATATTTGTCCTGCAAGAAATGCAGGCAGAAAGCAAGACCATGATGGCAGAGGAATTTTGGGGTTGGAAGACCACTAGAGAATGAGGTCATAGAGAGCATTGGCTTGGTGTGTCATCAAGGTCATGTATGGCCACGGAACAAGGTTGCTCTCTAGGGGCGACAGAGCAGGATGATACCTTGGAACTCCTTAACCTTTGATAGACCTTCTTCTACACTCTTGGATCACAGATTAGGTGGAAAGTCCTCCTGCCTTGTCTTGCAGACTGGATCACAATCTTATCAATGCTTAGTGGATGCGTGATTGATTTTGGAATCATAAATGAACTAACTTGAGAAGCCCGTCTTATTATATCTACTACATAAATTTGCACCTGAATCCTAGCTCTAACCCTAGCACTTTTGCTTGGGTAATTCTTTTGTGTGCAGGGCTCTGGTGAGTTATTGACTAGCAGTATGCTATTAAGCACTCTGATAGGTGAATTCTCTCCACTTCATGGGCTTGGTTTGGGTTCCAACTTGATTGGGTTCATGCAGAGTTCTCACTTGACAGGGATTGCTTTCAGGTGAGGTCACAAGATCAAGTACCCGACAATGCAGGAGTTTAGCAAGCTTGTGTGTAGGGTATTTAGGAGAACATCTAGAGGACATCATTGATGACATACATGAAATTGCTCCAGCATTTCCTGTTGAAGTGAAGGTAACAATACTACACCTTCAACATTTTTTCCCAATCAAAATTGCACTCATTTTGGGTTGAGGACCCATGCAAGTGAATACCATGTGAACCTGCATTCAAAAGTTCAACAAATTTTGGAGCTATGAGGTTTATGATTCTTTGCAATGGTGCCACGCATAATGTCAATGTGTACACTTGCAGGGCAAGTTATTGGCAATTGCCAGACGAAGGAGGTTGTTGTGCGATGAGTTGCTGGTTGCCCTAGCAGACAGTTCATGGGAGATTCTTGATGTGTCAGGCTCTGCTGTAACTGATGCTTCCATTGAATTTGTGGCGATTTTGTGCCATCGCCTACAAGATGTTGACATAAGGTATAATCTAGATACCCAGAAGTACATAAAGCATGAAGACTGTACAGGATGTGGCTTTTGCACATTGTAGGATAAGATCATTGTACTTTGTTGGTGTCATGCATTGTCATGGAAGCCATCAAGTTCTAACAAAATGATGTATTGGTTTGGTGTCTGTTCAGTCATTGCAGCAGGCTTACAGCCAAAGCTGTGGAGGCATTGGTTCAGCATTGCTCTGCCTTGAGAACTCTCAGATGCGGGTAGATCCTTCTGCTCCCTCTTGTCATTGTTCTGCTGGACAGAATAAAGTCTGTCTAAGTAGACTTCAGGAATGCCTGGAATTGTTCCATGAGTCTATGGTTGAATGACAATATTTTCTTAGTATCTTTTGAAGGATTAAAGATTGTGTCCCAAGCACTTCATAATATCACCATGTTTTCTTTCAGAGGCACACCAAAGAGTGACATGACTGCACGACGGTCACTAAGCTATATATTGCCAAGATTAGACCACAAGGAGGAAGCTGAAGAGAGCTGGGAGAACTTGGATACTAAGTCTGTTGGCAAGGGTGCCCAGGCCTTGAGGTGGCTTGTCTGGGTATGCCCCCAATGTCCTTATCATTTGTGTCTAAATCTCCTCTTCAGTTCAAGGTTGCATAGAAGAGAAAGAAACCTGACAGCAAAAGTGGCCATGAGAATCAGGAAGAGTAAACCTTGAACTAGATTAACAACCTACCCAACCTTCATGGATGTTTCCTAAATTCTGTGGGTTTTATCACAAAGGAAAAAAATTGTAGTCCTTGAGTATATTTTAGGATGGCATAGTATGTGCAATCCTTGATCCAATTCTAAGTTTTTCAAGCATCCTTACATATCTTTTTTGCCTTCAAATGTGTGTGCAGCCTTCTATTGATAGTAATTCAAAAGAGCTTTTGGAGATGGAATGTCCAAGAATTGTTGTCAACCCGGTTGCTTCTTGGAAAACATTTGGATTAATTCCACGAGAGGCACAGCGTGGGATTGTATTGGACAACCCACTTATTGAGGACATTGACCCAAAAACATGGGCTGTTGTGATCTCCTCGAGGCCTCAAAGAAGTACTCTAAACAAGGATGATGGAGGTCTCTCTGTAGCAGAGCGCTTCCGCCTTGCATTTGTTTCAAGAGATGAACGACTTGCACCAAAGAGAGCTAAAAATATGAGACAAAATCAAAGGAGAGCAGACAAAGCATGGCTCAGTTCAGACAGTGAGGCTAAAGCCCAGGTCTGGGCAGGAATTGCACGCAGGTCGCTCAAACATTTGGCTATCTGATGTCTAAAATGCATCTCTTTGTAATGTACATCTACTCTTGTTATGGGAGCTTCAGTTTACCTGGCATTTGGATGCATAGAAATCCTGGTGGTTGAAAGTTGTTTGATGGGTCTTGCAAACAAATATGTATCGTATGCACTTTGCATGAATCCAGTACCAGTGCATCTAGTTCCATGAAGTATTTCAATCACAGTAAAACTGAAAGTGTTAGATTTTAGGCAAGCTGATGTAGTTATAAATTCTTTACAGCAGGCACAGTAGAGGCTTCAGCTTGTCACAGGGTTTAATTTTGTTTACAGCCGAATTTGTTCTGCAAAGCCATTGAAAGAGGAGAAACTAGATTCTACTACTTCAGTTCCTTTTATCATGTAAACAGCTTCACGAGCTTCTCTGAAGAGTACAAAACTAGTTCCTGATTAATTTGTGTATAGCAAACTCGAGAGTTATGATTTGAAAAAGACCATCTCAATTTTGGCTCTTTGTTGCAAGTGCTTAGTAGATGATTAAAACAGAATAATCAAATATGGTACGTCTTTCATAATTTGTATATAACAAACTCTATTGGGTGTGCTGATGAAAAAATCTGTATTTGTTGTGCTAGAGTAGCTGAAATGAAAGCATTATATCTGTGTATTTGGAGCAATGTCACTATTTCACTTTCAAATATTGGACAAAATTTGTTGAGGGAGTATATAAGTATCACATGTGAGTCAAATCAATGCAACAAACCAATAAAAAATAATCATTTTCCTTTTCAATATCTTTTAAACATTCAAGGTAATCTTTTGCAAACTTACAAAGGTTGAGCCCATTTTAATACCATTGTGATGCTTAACTTCCACCAAAATTTGATATACATGCCATTTTCTTACAACCAAAGTAGCGCAACTCTTTTGTGAATTTATTAGGAGCCTTCCTCTGAGTTTTTGGCTCCTTTTAGATCTTTGCCCAAAACCAAATGACACCATCCTTACAAACTGACAATTAGCACTTCTTTGTTGAACATAACATGCCCAGTGACATGTTACATACCCTTAATACCCATAAGGGGTCCAAAACATGCATAACATGGACATGAAACGTGACTAGGTACTTAAGTATTTAAGGCAATAAGCTATTAATTTTTTTTTTCCAGGTGAGTATTTGAGAACCAATCCTTATGCATAACCAATGATTATTAGCAAAAAAAAGAAAAAAACCAAATGAATTGGTGATTGAAGGTATTAACATGCCAAAATCATTATGTAATGCACAGAATGTAATTATAATAATTTTATATGAATTATGGTGATTAACTATTGAATACATTTGATATTGGCATTTTATTTTTATTCATTACATTCCTTGCTTTGAACAAAATTCTTTCAACATAATCTTGAAACCCTTATTCTTTCATGACCATTTGCCATCATAAGAATGTTTTGAATAAGGCTATTGATTGTTTTCATCCTTTTTTTTTTGGGTTAATTTTTATATATTATATTTGAAATTTCACATATTTCATGTTTAAAATGCATAAGCAATTGTTCGTTCCAAAATGTACCATACTTGTGTAAATATATTTATCTCTCCTACATATTCCCACATGGTAACATAACATAAATGACGATATATTTATTTATACCTTAACCTTGTGAATAGGGTAAAATTCAGCATTTATCTTACCCTTACTCAAATTGATAATTTTGCAAACCCTATATGCCTTTATATAGATCGAATTTTTTGTGAAGCCTACATATTACATTTTTTCACCCAATTGATACATTTTTGAAAATTTATGTTTACCCCTAATTGGTTAACACTGTTTTTTTTTTCAAATTTAGTATGTAGCACAATTAGCTACTTTTAGCAATTGAAGTATGTCAAATTGGCAATCCATTTTATTTTTTATTGATGTGTAAATGGCTATGTATGTCAAAGCAAAGATAAAAACATGCTACAAACTCAAATTCAATTTGAATTTGAATTCAAATGGTATGAAATTAAAAAGGTAACCAAATGCAATTGTATGTAATTGGCAATCAAGCGGGGTTCAACTTTCAAGCTAGAAAACTTGGCATCCAAATTCATCTCCATGTAGAAATTTTGGTAACCAATTGTAGTTCAAAGGACAACCACATGCATAAAATATTAAACAACAACTAACTACTATAAAATCTCCTAGGGGATTTTTGACCCCAATCTTGAAGACCTTATCTATTGGACTAGGGGATCACGAAAAAAACATAACATAACAATAATTAAAAAATGCACGTGAAGTTCAATTACAAAACTGAAATTACATATTCCATGATAGACTTCATAACAATCAAAACAACAAATTAAATTGAAATGAATCAAACAATGTATCATTCCAAGTGGAAAAAATATGAACAACAAGAATTGTATAAAGGAAAATGATTAAGGTTTAAAGGTTTGCTATTGCTCCAACTACACCTTTTTTATTTGTCAAACTTTGCAAAACTCCAAGTGCTCATTGTTATAGCAAAAGGAAACATGTAAACAAAAAAAGTTACAAACAAACATTTTAACAGCTAAATCTAAATGCATTATCAACCTATTCCTAAGCTTATTCTTCATGAAGCCTATATTTGAGAAACACCTCATTTTCTACATTACCCATAATTAACCATGGGCATTAACAATTTGATGAGTTTCAACCACTCAAAGAGCCAATGGCAAAGGAACTGGTTATTGACCAAGTTGCACAAATTTTTAATGTTTGAATTATAATCCAAAAAACGCTTCATGGTTGCATGGTAGTTGAGAAACATAACGAGTTCAAAAAAAGATGATCATTACATTAACAATGTTTTGTCAAACAAGGGTTGGATGAATATTCCATTTGGGCCAATAGTTTTTTCAAAGTAGCAATATGTTTTCAAAATGTTCAATTATACCAAAAAAATGTTGTTCTACTTTAGGTTACATCCAAAATTATGGCTAAACCATTCCAATATATTCACAATAATTTGAATTGAAAATCTATGTTCTAGATTTAAAATTAGGCCAAAGTAGTGAAAATGTATCACATGGATTCAATTACATTCAGCCAATAAACCTAGAACCAAAACACAAGCACCTATTTATCAAGTCTTGTTTAGAAACCATGTGTGTGTAAGAAAAAATAAAAATCTTACATATTCCACACCAAAGCTAGGTATAAAAATCCAAGCCATGTGTAAAGGATCATAGGTGTGATTTGCAATTGTAAGGAGGGTTTGAAACACTTCATTTACATGCCCATAACTTGTAATTAAATATTATACACTTTCTAAAAATCCCTTTTACAAACTTTGATTACATCAACAAAATCACAATTGAAAACATCACAAAATTGGACAAATATTGACAAATATTGCATGCATTTAAGCAAGTGCAAGATACAACTCACCCAAAAAAGTTTTGACATCATACAAAAGCGCCAAATTGGATTTTTTTGTGGTCCATTGCTTGCTTATTCATTAAACATGTGCACAATTAATAACTTGTACTTTCCTAGGATTCTCTTTATTAAAAACATTGAAATCCACTATGTTTTAACATTACATAAAGCCTTAAAAGGCTTTTTGTTCCAAGATCAACTTGGTTATTTTTTAAGAACTCTTAGGGCTTTGAGAGTAATAGTTATGAAAAAATTGTAATAGTGACGTGATTTTTGTAACCAAGGACAATTGAAACAAATTATGGATTGTCAAGTTCATTTGATGTATAACATATAGTGCACACATGACATGAAGGGTATATGTTTTTCTTTCAACTAAACTATAACACTAGTTTTTGGTCCCTTGAATATCATCACAAATTATATGTTGCAATATGTTGCAAAACAAATCAATTTGAAAGCTGAATCAAACTCCAAAAGACCACAATATTTGAGTTAAAAATCTACAATTACCTTTATTAAATTGTCAATGTTGGAACCTTCAACAACTTGTTACAATGTCAAAAGGATTCCACTTGGTTGGTACTATAAAAAGCTTGGTTCATTCCTATTTTTCAACCAATTGTGGATTTCCATCTTTGAGTATGTTATGAAAGGTTGGAAATGTATTTGTCAAAAAAATTCTAGTGCATTTGGAAGGAACCTTTTAGAGTGCAACATTCGTTTGCAAAGAATAGACATTTTGAAAAGTGAAATGCCCACCTCTTTGTTTATTTTTTCAGATTGATGATGCTAAAGTTTGAAATAAGAAGGTGGATTTTGTATGTATAATTGTTGATGATTTTGATGCCAATTTGATGACAATTTCAATATGTAAATGCATTGATTCACTTTCAATGAATACATTCATATGTGAAACATTTCCTTTCACTTGTTTGGTTAATGCCTTTTTCAAAGATTTTGAGCTCTAGTTGGGTTGACTTGTTGTAAGTATCATTAACATGGTATCCATTGATTTATAAATCACATAAAAAAAGAGTTGCAAAGTAGCCATGATAATACTTTGGATTATTGCCTTGACATTGATATTGGGATGATTTGCAAATTGAAACTTGCAAATCTTTAAATGAACATGACTTGTAATATCTCTTACATGTGAGTCAAGTGTGAAATTGGGAAGATGTTAAATCGGCCAAGAAATTTAACATTTTCACAAGTTGAAAATGAAATGTACAAGTACTTCTTACATACTTGGGCATGGCTTGATTCATGCAAGAGCAGGCAGGTTCTATGTTTGTGGGTTGCTTGATGCAGCATTTGAACATTTGAAGAACAAGGGGTGTGTCACACTATGGCCTTGCCATTTACATTAAAAAGCATCTTAAGGCAAAAGAAGAGTTATGAAAATTCAAATATTTCACCATGCAAAAATATAATCTTCAAAAAAAAACCCTCTAATAAGAGAAACCAAATCTTTCAAGATATCATAACTCTATAACTCATCTCAATTTCAATACAAGCCAAATGATCATATTTCAAAAATCCTCATATATATATATATAAAGAGCTATTATTATTATTATTATTACCTGTGGGGCCAAAATCCCTTCAGCTACTATACTCTAGAATGAATCTGAACAGCCCTCTTCCCTGGTACTGAATACAAGCCATGATTCTGAGGATGCTAATGAGCGGTTTGTATCCTCATCAGCAGTGTGCTCACCACTTGGATCACCAACAGAGTGCAGAATTGCATTTGACGGATCTGAAGTGGCTAGTGATATGAATGACAAGCTCAAGTTGTTGAAGGTGCAGCATGCTAGTCTTGGCCAAAATCACATGTCAATGGATGCTGACATTGTTGTGCCCACCTTCAAAGCAAGACACAGGCAGCAGGAAACTTCTTCACTTGGAAATCAGGGGGAGATTATCATGCATGATATAAAACACCTTTCAAGAATACTTGACATAACACCACAAATGGCTTCTTCTACTTCTACAGAAGAATCCATTCTGAAGGAGTGCCCCTGAAAGGTCTACAAACAGTGGACACTGGAATGTATCAGCATCCGAAGAGGATGAGAAACTTCTTGTTGGGTATTCTAATTATATAGCAGGACATGATAGGTCAGGGCTGGATATTGCATGCTCAGCAGTCCCAAGTCAGAGTGCTCCTTGTCTCATGCTGCTGTCAAATGGTTTGTTCAGTAGCAAGAAGGTCAGCAATGGGTGCTCTAATCCTTTGATTCAGGAGCCATTGTTGCCTACAGCTAATGATGGGCAGAATAATCAAGAGTTGTTGATAGTAAGTGAAGCTCTGGTTTGTTGCATGATGTTCTGGATGGGCCTTTTAAAAACGATGGAATGCTGGTGGAACTTCGGGATGGCTATCAGGATGACAGCATGAGCTTGTTCTCAGAAAGTGGTCTGTCTGCGGAGCAGTCTTCCAAACAGTGGTTCCTCGTCCTCCTGTCAAGAATACCCAACAAAAGTATCACCTATTAGGAGTGATCGCAGATCCTTAGGATGGCAACTGCCACAGATTCGTACACGGAGGTACACTAATGGACCCATTGTTGCATCCACTGACAAGCCTGGCACAAAGCAGAACATCTCCCTCAGAGGCAGTTCTGTACCTGAAGGTGAGTGAGCAAAATGCCAGGATTCAAATTCCAGTAGTTAATTTGCAGCTCTTCTCAAGATGTAGTTTCTTGGTCTCCCTGTAGTGTTCATTCCAGATTGTTCCCAGTTGAACAATTTGCATATGTAAAAGAAATTGTTTGGCTGCGTGCTTGTTGCAAACATTGAATATCTTTTGCTGGTGGGGGAAAATTTGCAGCTTCACAGGATGGTGTTTCAGAGAACAATGATCCTTCCGATGCTGCCCTGAAACCATCACTGTCATGCAACATATCAGCAAGTAAATCATCAAAGTGATGGATTTGACAGTCTACATTTTCTCTCATTTTTTTTCCCCGCAAATTGGGTCTAACTTCTGGTTTGCCTTGTGTGTCAACTCATCTCTTTTTGACCTTCCATATGATTTTTTAGACGTCCTAAATGTACATCAACTCTGTATTAGTATGTTGACCTCATTCAAGATGACATCTCTCACACGAGACACATCCAATGCAGCTGGTAAGCAGTGAACAAAAACGGCATAGCAGCTTCCTCTTGTTTGGATTATGTAATTGGGCTTTTGACAACACTTTGTATCATTTTGATACATGAGAAATTCTGAACTGGTTCTCTTTTTCACTTCATCTTCAGATGTTTCTGTCAATTGGAACTGGAACCAAACTTTTAGTTCCCTTGCATACCCTCTAGTCTGTGAATGTGAAATCTGTGGGAAGCTTTTTTTTATGACATTTCTTGTTGCAAAGTATGAGGGAAAGAACAAGCTTCTCATTGTGTAGGTGACTCTTATGGCAAGTTTGAACCAGCAACAATTCAAATAGAAAATGTTCCATGAACTTCTATGAAAATGAACTCATCATATCATGTGGTCAACATTCCTCAAAATGTAAGACCAAATGAAAACTCACCTAATCAAGCAATCAATCAATGGGTAAGTAGCATTGTCTATCCAGAGAGGAGCATTGATGAGCAGTGAAGCCCACCCCCTTTGAGAGCAGCAAATTTGGTGATCAGCACTGTTGATGGCATCAAACCCCTCCCTCCAATTTCCTCCCAAGTTAAAAACTGTAACCAACCTCATGAGACAGATCTTGATGTCATGTCAGAGAAACAATCAGCAAGCAATGGTAACCTGTGGGAACTTCTGCAGGTAGTCAGAGATGCTTGTTTGTTATGATGATCCTCCTCAAATCATGGAAAAGTCCATGCCAAAATTTCCTTCCTACTGAAAAGTTGCAAGCACATTTTGGTACCTTGGTGCTTAGGCACCCTGACAGGGTTGGTTGTTTCTTGCAATCTGGATAGTGAGGACTTGATAACAAAGCACATGTTTCAATGAAAGAGGAAAAGTTGAACTTCAGTTTCCAAAGTCAAGAACCCAAATGCATTCTGTGTTACATCACTACACAATGCACATTGGAGAAAATACTGGATGAAAATCGGCTAATGGTTGTTCTCCATGGTACATAGTGCAGAACTAACCTACATTCTAGCAATCATCCCAAGCATTTTTACAAGATTGACAGCTTTGCACAT
This sequence comes from Sphagnum tenellum, assembly GCA_963921925.1. Taxonomy (NCBI): domain Eukaryota; kingdom Viridiplantae; phylum Streptophyta; class Sphagnopsida; order Sphagnales; family Sphagnaceae; genus Sphagnum; species Sphagnum tenellum. The sequence goes on from OY998158.1 coordinate 5,646,954, forward strand.
CTAGCAAAAAAAAGCCTAGACCAACAACTTTTGCATATTCTCTGGAAAGAAACCATTTTTCCATACATAAGAGTTTCTTACCATGTGTCCTGTGGATGCAACATGACAAATTGTTCCACCTTTGAGGGCAGTACATACTGTCAGATTGCTGCAAAAGGTGGAATCTTCAATCCTTTTGCCTGTAGATTCAAGTGCTTCAGTCAGTCAAAACAACAACATGCAGGCTGGTACAACTGTTTCAAACATACTATTTGGATCAAGAATGGATGCCAATTAACCTTGGAAGAGTTCATCTGTGCTGGAAAGTACAGTGAGTGTGTGCCAAAGTGAAGAAAGCTTTCATATAAGAAGCAATGATGTGCATTTGATGGTGAAGTCTGCAGATCTAATAAAATCAACAATTGAATTCTTGTTCCTATCATGAAAGTTGGAAGTCAATGTATGTTTTGAGGTCATACAGTGGTTGAGATCTGATGACGTCTTGTTGCAGCTCCTTTGCTAGTCTTTCCTCTTCAGTCTCTATCAAGACTTGTACAGAACTACTGTGGCAAACATCCACCATGTTGGGCAGCTCTACAGGCAAGAGAGGTGGGTTCAGCTGTGTTGGGTAGAGTTCTGCGAGCAGCTTTGGGTCTGGATTGAGTGACTGGAAGAGCTTCATACCAAACTGGCCCTGTCAGCAGACGCACAAAATGATTTAACATCAGAATAGTGAATTGCCCCTCCTGACGCTGCATGTCAGGAATTGGGTGCTTAAGCCTCTTTAGTAATGTGCTTCAGAGAGGATGTGTTTGTCACGTCACTTTAAAACTCTGTCGTTTGGTAAGAGAACCAATTCACTTGCTCAAGAGAGATCTGCTGATGTTTATAGTGGATGGAAAGACAGTGTTAGTATTGAAACAAAATTCTTGAGGTAGTGGAGCTCCATCACATCGAGTGGAGAAGCTAACTAGCAAACCAAACAACATCTTTGAAAAAATACTTGTGACAAAATGGAACATCACTTTGGAGAGTATAAAACCTGTACCTTTGAATTTATCAGCTTGCAAGCAAGTCCATCAATGGCAGTCACTGACAACACAGTCTGGTGTACACAAACGCCTTGAAACATCACTGAATAAACTTGCATATGAGCTTAATTTGCAGACATCATATTGGTACCTGAAACCACAATTTTTACTGAAGAAGAACTCCTTTCCACCCAAGCTCCTAATATCAAACTAAGGAGAGCAGTGTTTCACAGTTTACTCTGACCTGCAGGCAAGTTGCATCTATATTAGGCATACCTGCATGTATGCCTCGATCAAATCATCCACACCAACGCCAATCCTGTTAAAGTCTTTGCTGTCCATCAGCAGTAGTCGCTCTGTTTCAGTTCCCCATGAACCATCTAATTGCTGCACACCAGTTAAAAGTGGCTTAAGATGCCAGCAAATTTAACTTTGTCTCAGTTAATTGCAAGGATTTATTCTTTTGTTTTTTCATGTAGTGCATGCATCAAGAGAGATTCTCAATAAGAGCATACAGGTACATCAGTTGTCATGGCAGTATCTCGAGGAAAGTTTGTACAACTTGTCTTTGGTCCAAATTTGTGATATAAATTTGTGAATGAACAGAACCTTGTGGGAGGATGCCCTGGGTAGTATATTGATTACCTTAAATGACAGGTTAGTGCCAAGCACATCCCATGAATTTGTCCCTGCATCCAGTTTTTCTGCCAATGGAAGGCGTGCTCGACGAGCATAGATGGCAACTGGAAAGAAACCTTCTGGTGATGATCCAATCATAAACCTCAAATCTGCAGCATATATGTTTCCTTTGAGGTTTGGGATTGTCCCTACATGGTACAATCTCCCACTCTGACTCACAGAACTCCAGCTATTATTTCCGATCAGTGCCTGCACAACAACCCATGGCTGACATACTTCTGGAGTGTGCATAGATTTGAAGACATATTGAAGGACATTAAAACTTCCAAAGCCATTTCTAGTTGTACATATCGTTTTTCATCCGATCACTGGAGAAATTATTGAAGGAACTGTCACAGAGAAAACATGATGGGAAGCTTTGCTTCTATGAAACAATTATTTCTTACTGTTGGAATTGAGAGTTCTGTATGTTGCTGCCTGTTATCAGTGTATGAAGCAACAAAGGATGTGACCAAGCAGGAATAAAATTTCAATGTATTCTTCTTCACCTGCACAATGAAGCGATCATAGCGATGCTCAATGCTCATGAATGCATGCAGCTCTTTCTCATGAGTGATAGTCCACACACCTTGCCCTGCATTCGCATAGGGTACCTTGACAACTGCGAGGCCGCCCATTCTGCCGACCCAGAGGGGCACCTCTGGTTTTGTAACGTCCCAGATCGTCTCAGGGGTGTGAATTGTCAAGCCTGTGTGGGCGATTTCTGCGTTGTAAATATCATAAGCTTTGGCAGCAAGCATCTTGTTCCGGCCACCAGCAAGGCATGCGAGGACTGGGTTGAAGACGAGAGTCCGAGTGAGGGGAGGTAGCCGAGTCCATGGCCGCTGTGTGACGTAGCGGAGAGCAGCTCGAACTGGCTCCCATAGGGGACTCTCTTGTCCGTCAGAATACATGCTTACACATGCTTTCCCAAATTCGTCGGTTACGGCTGGCGATGTGCAGATCTCGAGGACACCATCCTCTCTGCATCTAACCTTTGACACAGAAAGAGAAACACTACTGTACACTCTTCAGAAGATCATCATCATCATCCTTTTGAGTCGAGGACCAAAACTGTCCCTAAGCCCTTCTAGATTTACATTATTCTGAAGGTTCCCGGCGAGTTGAACTTACTCACCTTTCGGTCGAGATCTTCAGCATAACAAGGGACCAAATAGACAGATGTGCGGATCTCGAGGACACCACCCAACCTTTCATACAGAAAGAGAAACACTACTGTACACTCTTCAAAAGATGATGATGATGATGATCCTTTTGAGTCGAGGATCAAAACTGTTACTAATTCCTAAACCCCTTTTAGAGAGAGATCAAATGATTCTTAAGGTTCCCGGCGAGTTGAACTAACTCACCTTTGGGTGGGGATCTTCTGCATAGCAAGGTACCAAATAGACAGGCTCTCCTGTAAGGTCGGCAAGAGTAGCAGCATAACCTGAGGCCTCCATCTTGTTCTTGTCGTAGAGAACTGCGAGCTTGCCTTGTGGGAGAGGGTGTCCATTGAACTTTCCGGCCCTCAAGGTGGGCATGACCGACTTTTCCAACAGTGTGCGATACCCAGCTTGCTCCGACTCCGACGCGTCTTCGTTGGCCAGCGGCATCGATTTCTGGCCTGATGGACAGGAATTCGTCTCCACGACAACAAAGCGTTTCTGACCCCGATCCGTGGTTGTTGAGAACAGGTCCGCTCCTCCCCATTGAAAGTACCTGCAATGCATCCATGCATGGAGCATCAAGTTCGCCATTCACATATGTGTGCATCAGATACAGTCCCAATCCAGGCATTGAAAATCCTCCTCCAGGCACAAAAAACTCCACAGAAAGCTTGAATCTCTCGAGTCTCGACGACGCCGCCTTGCTTACCGTGTGGAAGCTTTCAAGACCTTGGCCACGGCTGCAGGGTTAGCCTCGGGATGCAGATGGCAATAGCGCTTGATGATCCGGTTATTGCCCAGGGACAAGAAGGAGCGCACTAGCGGGTGGATCTGTGCGTTCAGCACACGTGGGTAGAAGTGCTCTGTTGGCTCAAACGTCCCTTGCTCAATCAGCTCTACGTCCTGACGTGACCGATCGTTGCTTGAACGTGGTGGACCTCCAGGCGACAACGAACAAATTTCCTGTATAGACTTCTTCTTCTTGTCTTCTGTCGCCGCCATGATCCTCTCCTCTGCGCTGCTGATGATGTTACATTGCCTTCAAGGATTCTTCTAGAAGGAGCTCAAAAGAGTCTGATTCAATGCTCGAACAATTGCGATCGGCTCTATGATTTGTGCATATAGAACATTGACCGTGAGTGCGGAAAGAAGTATTGTACGTCGAAGATGTGAACTCCTGTAGATCCGAAAATGAATCACTGCGGACATCGAGGATGGGATCAGAGATTTGCAAGGAATTTGGCCTTAAGCAGCAGCAGCAGCAGCTCTGGAATTACAAACTGAAAGAAAGGAGAATCAGCGGCAAAGTCGATGGAACCCTTTACTTGAAGAGCAACAATTTTTGCGTTGCGTCGGGGGATGGATGCATCGGAAAAGACTTGTAAGTCCCGGGCCGTAAGATGTGAAATCCTGTAGATCTGAAAATGGATCACTGCGGAAATCGAGGATTGGATCAGACACTTGTTTGCAAGGAATTTGGCCTGAAGCAGCAGCAGCAGCAATTCTGGAGTTACAAACCGAAAGAAAGGGGAAGCTTGTGTCAAAGTCGATCGATCGATCGATCGATCGCTCAGTCCAGAAAATAGGTACGTAGTACTTGAAGAAGAAAAGAAAATTTCACGCTGCGTCACCGGGGGATGCATGCAGCGCGATTGATTCAAACAAGCTTGCCGTGCACTGATAACAACAGAACAGTACCGATTTAATGAAGAAACGCATAAGAATGAATCGCAAGCAGCAAGAACTTTGAAACGTAAATTGAGAATTGGGAAAAAAACAAAAAAAAAACGAATAAATTGTAGTCCTGGACAGACAATCAGGAGATGCTGTTTTCCGCGGCGAGAACGAGGACGAGGAGAGTCCAACAAACAGTCGACATTGTTTTCCAGGGAAAGCAAAAACAGAAAGCGACGCAGCAAGAAACTTGAGCGGCCACGAACAATGACTGCCGAACAACAAGGGCGAGAGCATCGTTAAAATCTCACAAACATTCCGCAAACCAAGAAATTATCAAGTAACAAATTTACAGCTGTGAGGAGCTTCAAACGAACGCACGAAACTGCACTGACTTTACGGACAACAACATTTTCAAAGCAGCCGAAGAACACAAAATGCACATATCACGCTTAAAATCCTCCAGCTTGAATTCAACAGCAGCACCTCGACTTTCTTGAAGCAGCAAGACTTTGTTTCACCGATTCTCGAATTCCCGCTCCTGCAGCGTTGCCATCAAACAAAATTTCTCTCAGCACGGTGCTGCACAGCCGACAAAGAAACAACAGTACATCAGAAACAAAAAAATAGTTCTATCAATACAACAACAGAACCGCAACAAAAAAAATTCAGGAAAAAAAATTTTACACCTGCAGCAGCAGCAGCAACAGCACGAAAGAAATCCCACTCGAATTGCTGGCCGAAAAGAAAAAAAAAAACTTGAACAGTCGGAGCAGCAACGTGGTGTTCAAACCTTAGGCGAGAATTCCGCAAAGCTCCTCCCCTCCCCTCCCCTTCTTTGCTGCAGCAGCAGCCGCCTCTCACATCTACTACAGTGATAGATTTCAGTTCTCCCACAGATCTAAATATTCGTGAGTATAATAATACGAAAGAATACTAGATTACACAAATATCTAAAGAAAACGTGTCTGCCCTACTTACCGCAACTTCACTGGCACCACAAAGCTAGCTCCAAAATCTAAAAGAGAGCTAGATTTCATCGTAGAAAACAACAACAGATCTACGAATCTTGCGTAGATCTAGATTGAGAATCATAAAATGTAAGGAAAATAAAGTGGCTAGGAAGTGGCGATCACCCATAGGTAGATTTAGCCAAATTTGGCTACACGCTAAATATGAAAGTAAAATACTTGAAACATCTCTTCTATATTTTTGGCTACCCTACTTGAACCATGTATAGAAATCTGGCGATTCATTCTTAAATTTTTGGTTGAAATTCTGGTTATTGAAAATTCTCAAATAACATTTGATTTCAGAACTTTTCATTTTTAATTTCACTTTCTGGCTAAGTGTAAAAAAAAGCTATAATTATTAAAAATCAAAAGTGCTAAAATCATGTGGTTTTTTTTTAGATTTTCAATAGCCATATTTTGAACCAAAACTGAAGAAAGATTGCCAGTTTTTTATACATGGTTCAATAGGGTAGCCAAAACTATACAAGGATGTTTAAAGTATTTTACTCTTGTATTTAGCTTGTAGCCAAATTTACTAAATCTTTCTAGTGGATTATCGCCATTTTTGGCTACACACAAAATTGACCAAAAGAACACTGCCTCAGGCTGCCCTTCCAAGCAGCAACGAGAGATTGCGCGCGCGCGCGAGAGAGAGAGAGAGAGAGAGAGAGAGAGAGAGAGGGAGCGCGTGCGTGCGAGGGAGGAATTGCGATCGTGCGTTGGTTGTATGCATGGGAGGAATTGTGTCGCGGATTGGCAGAGCCATGTTCCGGGGACTGGTGCGGCTCTGCTGCTATGCGCCCTCTCCGAAGTCGACGCTAGAGAGTCGGGGACCCGGCCCGTATTTGCGGCAGCAACGTCGCAGCAGCATCTGCTTGGATCAACAACAACAACAACAACCAACACGCTGCTGCAAGTACCAAATACCAAAATGCGTCAATGATCCCAGCAGCCTCTGCTTCTGCGATCTCCGTGATGAAACTCACATTTGCACTGTTCAAGGGTACTATATGCTGCTGCTGATCTCCTTGATGATGATCGGGTTCCCTCCTGCTGCTGTTGCTCCTGTTGCAGGAATCATAAGCTATGTGCCGTCGAAGAAGGGGATTGACGATAGTTGGCAATGGTGGTGCAGATTGGTGGAAGGACAACAAGCTATCATAGAAGACTGTGAGGTGCATTTCTCTACTTCCGTTGTAGCAAGGTGAAGAATAGTCCTGCCATCTCTCTCTCTCTCTCTCTGAGCATTGGAAACCGTAATGAGGAAACCCTAAGGTTTTCTCCTCTCAAGACCAGTAGTAGTTTAAATGCACGAAGATCTGCAACGTAAAGAAGGCACAATTGATTACAATTTTTATTGTCGGAAGTTTGACGCCATGGATTTATTCTTTCTTTTCTAGCATCAGAATCTCTCTTGACAGACTTTGCAACTTGACACTGAATCCAGTGTGTAACCCTTAAATGTAGGGTTGCAAGATCTTCATCTTTGGGAATTGTGCTTCATTGACACTTGATGGCTGTAGCAATTGCTCCGTGCATGTAGTCTCAATTGATGGCAGGTCTGACACTATCTTACTGGACACTTTCTGACCTTAACAGATAGATGTAAGAACAAGAAGAATCTCCATCTCACTCACTGTGCACTTATGATGGTATTGGCAGTTAGGGTGAGCACCCAACAACAGGAAAACTGTACAACAACAATTGTTTAACCAAGTTCAGAAAGAATCACTTTCCAGTGATAAATCAGAAGGGATGCTACTGCAAAATCTTATTCGAATTTGCAAAATGACAGTGTTATGATTCACACAATAAGAGCAAGTGAGTGTGCTGTTTTGATGTGTGGGGGTGACTGACAGTGTTATGATGCGTAATTGCTGCTTGTGCACATGCTCCTTCTGTTGCCGCCAATTCCGGTATACCATTTGTTCCCTTACAAACTATGTTTTATTATGATGCACTGCTTCCTCTTCAAAAAATGCAGCACAGTTTTGATTAGAGGCTAGAACCCAGCATGGAGCAATCTTGTTTTGCACTAAGTTCTCATCTATGCAAATTGTGAGATTTTGACATTCTGCATTTTTTAGAAGTGTTCACACTCAAGATGCATCTGGTGTAACAGCTTGTATACCAGAAAATCAATCTATTAGGAGATGTACCAAATCAGTGTGACTCTGGGTTTCAATCAATGTAGTGCAGAATGCATATCTTGAATCCACTGTGCTAATTGATTGTTGTGAAGCTGATTCAGGGCAAGAGAGTGTGAGAGCTGTGATGTGAAGTTGTGCTGCTACACAAATCCTGTCATTGAGACTTGCCATAATGTTTACCATTGACACCTTCAACTCTATTTTCCTTTTCACTAATGGTTTCTCTCTGCCAGTTTTTTGCACCTTTCCTCATGTCAGAATGATATGTGTTTGATACAACTGTGTATAGTTACAGAGAAGTTATGTTGGCCGTGGAAGAGCATCTTGGTTGCAGCTGCTGATAGGAGTGTGCACCTTGGCTATTCTGTGTTTTGGTAGAGCAGTTGAGGTTTGGATGCTTAGACAAAAACTCTATGGCCATTGCAGGTGCAGCCTCCCTCCTCCCCCCTTGCTCCATATGTGTACCATTATCTTACGCCATGCGGGCAGTCTCACTAGGGGACACTATCTGCACATGCTCTGCATACATAACTGGGCATCTGTGCATTTGCTCTTCACAGATCTGACACCAAATGCAGAGATGTCTGCAGCTACTCTTGCAGTATGGGATTTACCTCTTGTACATTTTGCTGATGTTTAACTTTTTTTTTTTCCTGGTTGAGATAGATCAAGTTGCAACAATGAAGGTATCAGATTGGAGCAACCAGTGGACAAAAGTATTTGACTTCACTGAAAACCCACCTACTATGCACTGGGGATTCCTACCTGAGGTATGCTTCTGGCCCTTCTCTCTCTATGACTAATCTGAAGCTGCAGATGCAGGGGTGACACTCATCCTTGACCATGTTAGCCTGAACTTGTTTAACTCTCTCTCTTGGCTGACCTTGGTTCCTTCACTTTGCCTTCATGAAATACCTGCATGAAGTTGTGTTCTTTTACATGGAGGTCAATGAAGATGACAATCCTCAGTTGGAATTTGTTATGACTGATGCAGACATGTCCTGATCTGAGCAAACAGACTGTTCTAGAGGAATGCTGGTATGTGCCTTGGTTATGATAGACCTTGTAACTCTCCCATGAGTCATGAAGGAACAACACCAAGGTCTAGACATGGAAAAAATGTAGTTGATTAGCATCAGATTGTTACTCAGAAACACTCCCTAAAATGCAAACTGCAAAACCCTGTGCAAGGAAACCAGATACTTAAGAAGCTGGTGACCATTTCTGAGTAGGAAAACAAAAGAAACATGGAAATATTCAAGAAGAGTATTACTTTTCTTCTCTCAAGGAAGAAGGGTTGATAACAAGAAATAGAACAACAGACATATATAATTGTTGTGACAAAGGCAGGAATGTTTTGTGCTTTGCCTGGAGAAAGATGCAGCTCTAGCTTATGCTTATGCAATTGCTGCTGTTTGGAAGGTATGATGAACACATCCAAAGACTTGGGCTTCAGCAATTTCCAATCCTCAGTCCCTCACACTCTTAACCAATGTCAAAGCATGGTTCTGGTAGTAGACTGAGGAGTTTTCAGAGTTTCATGGTTCACTGGTTTTGAAGAAGGTGGGGCAAATGCCTAGCTTTTTTCTGATTGTATTGAAGGGTGCTTGCACCCCGAAATAATGGAAGTAGTGATTGGTGTGGGCACAGAACCTATGTGTCACAGGATTAAGTAGACCTGGAAGTGTAAGCTCGGAGATTCTTACAAGCTTTCTGTGCACTCTTGGCATCCATAGTGACAAATTGCAAGTCTGGTTGCAAATCCTGATTGCAGGTATGCGACATGATGATATGCACCAAGGTCACTAGTAGCAGGTTGGGAATCAGAATGTCAGAGGGTGATTGCATGAAGGCAAAAGTCTAGGGATCATCATTCATTGGTGCAAGGGAAGTAGTTTTGTTGATACAATTTGAAGCTGCATCCAGCACTTGGAGATTTGTGACCCAGAATTCTCATCTTGCACAAGCAAGAGCATCATGACCTGATGATTAACATCTCGCATCTTTGATGTGCAGCAAGGGTGATAGCTATGGGCATCGAAGGACCCAATTGCAGACAACTGCTTGATGCTGCAATCCAAGAACTTGGCAATGACAAGGCTCACTTCTTCATAACTACAAACTTGAAAACCTCCTCCCAGCAACCAAATTGTAGCTACTTTGCAGCTAAACCTGCAGGTCAGGATATGTCAGGGAGCAAGTGTCAGCTCCTCCTTCGACAATCTCTGCAACTTGAGGGATGAGCATTTCACTCTGCATCACAACATATGCTGATCTTGTTAATGGTTGCATAGTAAGGGATTCTTAAGTTGTGTGATCGATGTGGCTTTTGACCTTTCATTGAACACACAACAGATACAGAACTACAAGATCCAGTAAGACCAACTTTGAGGATCAAATCAAAATGTCTCATCTTGACAGATTCTTCTTTTGCTCTTATCTCCTCCTTTCCACTGATGGAGGGTTAAAATGAAGAGGGAAGCATGGGCTTCTTGTGGAAGCAGCTTGTTGGGAAGTTTGTGATGAGCAGACCCTCAAATAAGGTATAATGATTTCATTGGCTGCAATGTCAATGACAGTAAAAGAGAAGAATCCTCCATCCTCCTTGTCTGCTCCTTCGGTTATCATATGTTTCCATTTCTTCCTTGACCTGTCTCTTGAGTGAACGTGCAATCATCTACATCACTTTGCATGTTGTTCCATGTTTCTGAGTTCATATTTTGCATGATTTTTAGAAGAGTGGAATTCTTGATTGTACATTTTGCTGAAGTCATGTAAAAATTTAAAGCTTTTCCTCTGCCACAAAACTGTATGCCAAGCCATTGATCTTGTCTGAAATTTGGGTGGTGGATTCACTGAATTACATCTTAAGTTTTCTAGACTACAGCATTTGGTTTACCAGTTTTTGGCAGCTTCAAAGAATCCTGGCTATGTGTGTCTTGAACCGGAGGAATAGTTGCATGAATTCTTATACTCTTTAGCTTTACTTTCTTGATCAAAATTCATCTTTCATCCAAATTGCACAACCATGCAAATTGCAGATTTTGCATGCATGTTTAGTTTGGGATGCAATTGGACCAGGTGTTGTGTGCTATTAAATTGGTGCCCAACACTATCAAAATTGCAAATTCACACATTAAGATGGGTTTACACAAGCAAATGACGACTGCAGAAAAATAATGTTCTGAATTATATTAAAGACACATGAAAGCCAATTTGCGAGTGAGTGACAACTAAAGACTTGGTCCTACTCTCTAGGCTGCTCAAATTCATTCCTTGAGGAGTTCCAGAAGTAAGTGCCCACCGAAGGTTCAGTGGGGCTGAGGGTGCTTACTTCTGGAACTCCTGTGCCACTTCCTTAGAAAGACTTGTCTTTGTTTTGTTTTGATGCATTTTGTGTGTATTTGAGAGAGAGAGAGAGGAGGGAATGAGGGGAGTGGATGGTAATATGGTACACAGCATAAAAGCTAAAAAATCAATGGTCCTATGAAAAAATGAAAGGGTACAAAATTGTTCCTAGGTGGCCTGAAGAACACAATGAACAAAAGCTCTTGCTCCATTGTGAAGGCAAATTAATTTGTAGCTTAAATGACTAGTATCCTTGCTAATCCTTTTCTTCCATTTACCCCTAACCAGGTTCCTGCAAGATCTCAAGTAAACACAAAACAATTTGTTCATTGCTACTTGTATGACAGCAAACTCTCCATTGGGTCACATGGAAGTGGCAGTAAATTTGTTACCACTCACTCCATGTAGCCTTGTTTGCAGTAGCAACTTTCACAAATTTTTTTTCTTTTCTTTACATATCTTGAGAATTTCCATAGCAGATGTGCTCATTTTCCTGCTTCATCAAGATACAATTGACACTCCAGAAAAGTCTAAATAAGTAGATGCAGTGGAAAAGTTTTGTAAGAGCAGATGGGTGGTGCAAGCTAGGATGTCTAACTCAGTGCTCAGGTATCTTTGTGCTTGTCTTCACTGAGATGCTACACCTGCCTTACACCAGCTCTTGGAGGTTTGGAAGTACCCCAAGGAGGTGCAGGTAATTTGATTCTCTGTGGTGGTTGTTCACCACCGTTTGTTGTTGTGTGTGGTATAAATTCACCTGAAATTATGCATGAAGATGTGGTGTTGAACCCATAGGCAGAGGTGTTGTTGTTGACATCTTGCCAACTAGTATTGTAAGTAGGCAAGTAGGTGGACATATTACCTGGGTGCATCATTTCAACTTCCAACTCCTGGGTAGCACCCTCACTACAGTTTGCAGCACTCCATTTAGACAGATCTTGGCAAGGATGATGACAGGATTGCCATTGAATAGCTTCTGGATGGATACTACTAATTGCACCAGACGATGCGGGCTCAGGAGGAAGTGCTAAGCTGCAAGGAGGAGGAGGAATCATGGCAGTGTGCAAACTTGGAGTTGGAACCCAATTTGGCATACCATTAGTGATATATCCTTGCATTTGAGCTGGATATAAGCAGCTTGCTGCGAGGAGCGGTTGTTGTTGGCTGAACTCATTGTCATTCAGAGAAGACCTTGATGAGTCCATCATATAGTTACGTTGATCTGGCAGACTTGACTGGAGTCCACTGGCAGCCTCCTGAGTTGCATATGATTGAGAAACCAGGTGATTTTCCTCTTGTTGCATGTAGCCGGCATTTGATCCTGCCATGCTGCCATCACCTACAAATCAATCCAGGTATGGTTTGTCAATGATCAGGATCACAGGATGCCAATCATCATGTTTACAGTATCTTAAGCTCTGGGGCATTCACAAAATCAGCCCTGTAAGTATAATACTAGTTAGGTAGTTAGTACCTTGCAATGAAGGATTGACATCAAGACTTCTCTCCCCATCATACTCATGAATCAAATCCTTCCAGTTCCCATTTGCCAGTGCCTTCACGAGTTTCTCCACTGTTGCCTGTGTGTCAGTCATTCCCATGATTTCATCCCATGATCAAATTTGGTGTCAATTGACACAACTCTGTAGTCTTCATTCACACAGCCCAAAAACATTTGCCATATCTAGAGATAAATGCTTAGAGTATTGCTGCTACATAGAAGCCAAGGTATAAAACTGCAAAATAAAGTTTCTACTGGCCTGGGAACAAAAGCAAACAGTAGAAGGTCATAGCTGATGGAGTCTGCAAGGATGTGAGAATCATCATCGTTCTTGCTTTTTTTTTTGTTCCCTGTACCTTTTCTTTGTGATGCAAAGAATCAGCTGCTCGATGCTCACTTTGAGAATTTTCTTTGATAGCAACCCATTGGAAAATGTTGTTGAAGATGATGCTGAGACCATTCTGATGTATATATATATGTTGTTTTGACCCAGATGGACATGTCTGGGCATGCTCGACTGTTGCATCCCAGACCTTTGTGGACATTCCATTGCCCAATATCTGACAGGAATCAATCACCATGCAGCCAGCAGCAGACAACTTCAAACACAGTAGTCCCATGACATTATTCTAAGGAAAAAACGAAGTGAAAAGTCCACAAAGAATTCTTCAATGGCCAAATCCGAATGCTCTGAATCTTTTGGAAAAGATGGTGGTTTTCGGAAAATCCTCAACAACAAATTGAAATCAGGATAAGGCTTCAAAAAGTTGCAGAGATTTGGAATGGCAAGGGAGTAACTGCTGCAGAGATTTGCAAAGAGGAGAGGGAAATGGCAACTTGCAAGGGAGAAACTGTTGCAGAGATTTCCATAGAGGACAGGAGTATGTTTGGCAAGGGAGAAGAAGACACAGAGATTTCCAAAGAGGATAGAGAGAGAGCTAGGTCGATTCTGCAAACTTCTGCAAAGAGGACAAAGAGAAAGAAAGAGCTACATCGATTCTGCACAAACTTACAAATCACTGCAAAAAGGCCAGAGAGGAGGCTCCGTCCATTCTGCAAAAACTTACAAATCTTTGCAAAGAAGACAGAGGGGGCTGCATTGATTCTGCAAAAACCTATGCTGTTGAATCATGGTGGCAAGGAATAATGGGCCAAGTAAGTACCTTTCGTAGCTTCTCTGGTTGCATTGAATGAAAGCGCAGGAAGTCCTCAACAGTGAAAATGTTTGCTTGGCTCAGACGTTTGTGGAAAGCACCATCTTTACCGATTTTGTCCAACCGCCAAACCTCATCCTCCAATGAAGGAGGATAGTGCTTCTTGTATGCTGTTCATGTCCCCAAACACAACAAACACAAACAAACCCCACAATCAGAATCTCATGTTCACAACTAAGTCTTCTTCTTTCGTTTCCTGCAAGGAGGAGCCCATGGAGCACCCTTGTCCAGGTTGTGGCCGAAATTGCTTTCCTTTCCTGCATGGCGTCCATGGAGCACCCTTGTCCAAGTTGTGACTGAATTTGTTTTCTGTCAGAGAAAGAAAGAAAGATGACAGAAAGAAGCAAACAAACAACAAAATCCAGTGAAGAACCAGAGCCTGACACACTTACATTCGCCGCGATGGTCTTTGACAATGAAACGGTCTGTTTTGGCTTCTCGGATGCGTATACCTTGACAGTAGCCAGGAGCAACTTTGATGCCCAGACAGAACTTGCGACTACGAATCCAGCTAGAGTTATCAGTGAACTGGAACTCGCCAAGAGAAGCTTCTCCTTCCTTCAAGCACACCGAGAGGTCTCCTGTCAAGAGTGGCCGCTTTCCTTCACGCTCTTTCAGAGTATAGTGCTCAAAATCTGACTGCTCCCAGTAAGAAGTCTTCAGCTTTCCTTCTTCATCAGCAGCTGCAGCAGTTTCTGAAGAAGATGTTGCTGCTGCTGCAAAGTCACCATCCAAAGCCACAATCTCGAGCCTGGCAGTTGCCTCCGGTCCTGAACTCACAAGCTCCCTTGTCTTTGCATCCAACAGTTGGACTTGAATGGGTGTCCCATCCTCTGCTTCCACTTTGGAGCCTGTGAAAAGAGTCTGCGACAGCTTGTTCTTGAACACCAGTTGCAGAATCCTTTCATTGCTACAAGCTGCAGGAGGACCTGGAGCAGCAGCAGCAGCTTGAATCCTCCTTGGTAACATGGTCAGGCTGCACAGTTTTCAAACCCACCCATGATCACTGAGGTTTGACAAAGCTTCAAGATCATGCAAGCTGGGCAAAGAATATGTGTGACAAGAGATCAGCTTAGCAAAGTCTTGTTGACGGAACCTCAAGGTTGAATTCAGGAAGCCAGCAAGCTGCAAGCTTCTTGCGAGAGTGCAATTCTTCTTCACTAAGCTCAGCATGCTTGCTTACCAAGTTTCAACTCTGGTCGGGAAGAAGTTTGTACTGCTCAGCGCGTAGTCGAGCTCCTCTTTCACCACTTTGCGTAAGAGTGGCTCCAAGTTTGGCAATATCTTCTTTTGCAGGCTGTCCAGCTTGATTGCTTCCATTACAACACTGCATGCAGGCGCAGAAGCAAGAGTAGTTCGCGAGTTCTTAAGCTCAAGATTACAACAATCGACTAAGCAAGCGAGCGAGCGAGCTGATCATCATGCATGCCACCCGGAGAAGTTGGAGCTCTGTACCTGAAGAGGGTGATGCGAGGGCGCTTTGATCCGTCTCGCGGGGGGATGCCTGCAGCTGATCCTTGGTAGATTCGCTTCTCGTTTGAGGTCATGACTGCAGCAGCTTCTTCTTGATCCAGCTCCACTAGAGCGTTGGCCATCATCGACTATGGAAGGACCGTCTTGTAGACCTAGACTCGAATCTCCTCTGGGATTCTGACAGCCGACGAGACCTCAGTTGTATGGAGTGTGATCTTTCAGTCTTCTGATGATGATGAGATGTTGCAGCGATCTCGATATAATGAATCCAAGAAGGAGCAGCTAAGGAAAAGATTTCGGACTCCACGTTCTTTGCAATTGTTTCTTCAGACGGTTGCAAGAGGAGCAGCAAAGCACCAGCACCAGCGGTGGTGTGGTGTTGAGAGGTCTAAGGTTCCTGGTCAAGCTCCAGAGGCACTAGCTACTATCGTTCGTCCTCTAAGCTCGAGAAACAAGAGCTGCTCCTAATCAAATGCTGAGCCTGAGCTTATGAAGAACACGAGCATTCCCTAAGAAGATGGCGTTCCCACGCAGGAAAAAGAGACCACACATGCTTTTGAGGATTTGAGTGCTGCACGACAAAACACTGAAACCAGCTGCTTGCAACGAGCACGACGAAAAACACAAGCAACAAACAAACAAACACGCACGCACGCACGCACACGCTTCTTTAGCTTCAAATTGCAAAACGTCAAAGCAAGCACTAGAAAGAGAGAACAAACTGATGATTCCTACATGCGATCACAAGCTGGAACTCTAAACCCGGCCGAGTGTTGTTCTAAGATCAGGGCTCGCCGAATCCCCACCCCCGCAGCAGAAACTCTGCAGCACAGGAGCTCTCGCGGCAGTTTGGAAACCACCCTTGACCCCAAAAAAAAACAAAACAAAACAAAAGAAGCAATCTTGACTAGAACCGATCAAACTAGAAACCACAAATGTTAGGGAAGTTCACAAAGGGGCGGTAGAACGTCGAGACTAGTACTGCAGGCCAGCAGCTGCTCCATGATCAGTCCTCAACACAGCTTACGAGTAATTCACAAACACAACGAGAGATCTAATTTGTATAAGCTGCGTGATCTGTAGAGAGAGAATCAGCTGCTCGACGACGCATGAGATGAAATCTTTGAACACTTTAGACTGGTAAGGCGTGTCCAATCCCAAAGTTCACCAAGATCATGAGCAAGGGTAGTAGCAAAGTCAGAGCTGCGGATTTACAAGGGAGATATATATACATATGTATATCTGGAAAAAAAAAAACTTTTTTTCTTTGTCCTTTTTTCTTTCCGGGTCTCTCGTCGGATCAGTGCACGCAGGTCCTTTGTGTGTACTGCAACAACAGTGTGCACTGTGATTTCAGTTGAAGAACGTCGTGACCCAGCACCAGAAATTCAATATTCCAGATCAAATTCTAAACGGAAAATTCCCACCGTTTCCTTATCACATAACGCAACTGTTGCAGCAACAGGCTTCAGAGCTTACGAGAGGTATGCGAGTCGACAAAAATCAACGCGAGAGCGATCAAGAGAACGAGCGAGCGAGAGAGAGAGAGCGCGCGCGAGATCACGGGGGGGGAGTGCGAGAGGAAGACAAGCTTGCCAAGAAAAAACGAACACGACAAGCCGGAAAACGAGAGGGAAGAGGGCAGCGAATTATATACTAAGTCACTCCTTTACGTGGATGAATGAACTAACTTTCAGCTCCTTCTTTCTTTCATTCATTCATTCTACATTTGCCCCCACCCTCCTCCTCCTCATTATCTATCGGTAAAACCCTTTTTTCGTTTACTCTCCTCCGTTGATCCGAATGATAACGACCGCCTAATTAATTCTACGAATCGGATTCGGCCACGTCCATCAAAGCTATCACTAGGCTGTCGGGGGCTATCGGAGCTTTGTGGCCGCGTTTCACCTTTTCTACCCCAGTAGGGTTTAAAAGCGTCAATTTTGTGGTAAAACGAATGAAATATTAACCTGAAATTTGTTCTGTAAGACTGTCATTTCTCAAAATTTTACGCGCTTCTCTCCCTGTTTGGGGGGTGGGGGGGGTGGAGGGGGGAAATGGGGCAATATGTGCCAATCATGTTCCTTAAAGGGTTCTCACGTTCCCAAGAAGATGTTCCCAAAAGCACCTTCATATGGTTTGCCCAAAGTTCAACTCTCGTGTGTAGAAACTGAAAAGTTTGTCTCTAGGGGGGTCCACATTTGTTTTCTATTTTGCATATGTGTCCCACCATACATACGAACCTACATAGGTGATAAGTAGTTTGCAAATAATGAAAATTGTGAAAACAGACATGGTGAGAGGTGTCCCAGCCTTTTTTTTTTCAATTGAGGGAATTTGGCCAAAAAGTGAAATTAAATTTTTAAAAGTTCAAAAATGTAGTGATTTTGGAGGTTTTTAATTGCTAGAACTTAGAAGTGAAGGAATATATATATATATGTATATATACTTAAAATAAAAATCACCAAGTCTCTCTATTTGGTTTAAAATGTGTTGCCAAAAACATAGAAGGATGATTAAAGATTTTTTTTACTTCATATATTATGGTTAAAATCCTGCTCAATATAATCATTAACTTTTCAAACATTTTCCTTAATAATGTTTCTCTTTTGTCAATTTTGTGATGTAGCCAAAGTGGTGATGATGATCACAAGAATATTTAGCCAAATTTGGTTTGAAGATAAATCTTTTTGGGCTAACTACGTGAACCATCTAGTGAGGGATCTGGTGAATTTTCTTGAAATTTTGGTCAAATTCTGGCTATTAAAAAAAAACCTCCAAAAGCAATTGATTAAAGCACTTTTTAATTTTTTCACATAGCTTTTGTTTCCACTTTACTATGGATGATCACCACTTTGGCTAGAAACAAAAATTCCTAAAACAAACACCGGTGCTATCAAAACTAGTGTTAAGTGGGCATCAACTTTTTAACATACCGACTAATATCCAATCTTTCAAAGCATTTTTGGCTGGTAAGTGGCAGGTTTAGATGAGTGTTGTGTGGGTAGTGATTTTTAATAGAGAATACAATATGAGGTATATTAGACTTATCCATAAAAGTCAGGTGATTAGGGGGCGAGAACGGCCAGTTTCGGCATAATAAATAGGCCTTCAAACGCCTAACCAAGGAATGAAAATTTTACAAAAGGAAATAGTAACTGGGACCCAAACTAGTAGTTTTTTCCACCAATTTTGGTCGTAAACTGAGTTTCATCCTGTCTTTCCTTTTTCCTGAGCGCCTCCACTGCTGCAACACATATTTTCACAACTCCTACCTGTACAATTACTATGATTACTCTCGAAACCTACCTTGTGCACATTTCATACCCAGATTTAATCAAATTTCATTGCTTTGCGGATACCACTGAAAGAGGGGATAGGTGGCGGAAGCAGAGGAGATACCAGTCTCTATTACCAAGGGTTTCAACTTGGTACGCGCTAACTCAACAATAGTCAAAAATTTAATTGTCGGAGCTATAGTGCATATATAAGTTTGTCTTCCTTGCACTGCAAGTGCTGCCTCGTTTCAGAGGTGGGCATGTCGTAAGTGTCTTTATTGTGATCTCGTCACGGATGTCAAAAGTCCAGCCTTTTGTTTGTGTGAAATTTTGCACTTCTACAAACTTTTTGAATTTTTTTTTAAAAAAAATCCAAGAAGAGAGAAAAATCTAGAAAAATCACCAAATTTCTAAGCATGGTTCAAGTAGGTAGCCAAAGATATAAGGATATTTTCTTTTTTTTGTTGATAGCACAATTGTTCCTCAAAAAATTATGTTTATGGTAACATCATACCCAATTCAAGATCAAGAATACTAAACTCTACCCAACAAAAATCCCCCCCAAACCCCCCTCGCCCCCCCCCCTACTCCCTCCACCTCCCCCTCCCTCGAAACTAGGGTTTACAACTATGGGTCGGTAGGTAGACATTGTTTGACTAGCTAATAGAAATGAAAACCACCAATGCAATGCAAATGCCATCATCCGAGAGATAAGTTCAGTTTAGAATAAGAATTAGATGGTCGGTCGATTCCAAGTTATCCAACCCACAAAAACATATTTTTTTCCACTATTTGTTCCCTTAAATTGGGGATTTTGACGTGAAAAAGAAGTAAACAAAAGCTATCCTAAATCCTAAAGTTCTAGCCCATAAAGGATGGATTGTGCATTTGCTTGGTCAATTGAGTGGCACAATACAAACAAATATATAAAAAAGATTATCATTTTATATTTTTATTTTGGTCTTTGTCTTTCAATTATAAGTTCATTTTATATAAACAAACAGAGGTTGTTAATGGCTTTTCAGAGAGTTTAGGTTTAGGGTTTAGGTCATCACTATTTTGCATCGAGCAGTTGTGACAACAAGAGAGGCCCTTTTTTTAAGCTTGGTATTTTTTCAAGTTTTTCACCCATTTCTTTGCACGACTTGCTGCTACCCCATGGGTTTAGGTCTTAAGTTTTGTGATTTTTTCTTTTGTTTTAAAGCTCCCCATTGTGCGCATTCTGTGCATTTGGGTGCGGTCTTGTGTTTTGGACTTTGGTTTTTATTTATTTATTTATTTATTATTATTTACAATATTTAACACAATACAACAAAAAAAGAGGCGGATTGACCATTTTGGTGGTGAATTGATCCATGAACACAATTTCCGACTCCAAGAAGAAGATTTAAACAATATACAATACTCCATTGGCAAAGGGGCCACAAACATCATAGGGCATTATTATTAGGCACATTGTATATTCTTCATGTTATATAATGATGCGGTTTGAATAAGGGGACTTGGCGGTGGACTCCTCATTGGTCGACTTTTGGGACAAACATATGGGGTTGTCAAGGCGGGACTCTTTTATATATTGTACGGTTTAGTAAGTCTGGGGCCCCTACAATGGAGCAAGACAATAATATTTGGAGAGAGAGAGATGTGGGTTCGTAGTTGGTGCACAAAAAAAATAAAAAATTCTTGTCCACTTCTTGGTAGCTATAATATTCTTGGTAGCTATAATATTCGTGGTCATTTGTTTGGACGATCGAAAGTTTGTCGGTATTTCATTTTTTATTCTTTTTTTTAAAAAAAATTTCCTGGTACATTGGACAAATATGGAAATCCGGTATCAGATTCGTTCAAGGACGAACACAAATTTCTTTTTACCTTCAACTGTCCGGTAACTGTTGACAAAGTCTTCTTTTCACATCGACGACAACAGAACATAACCTTTCCCTTCCTCCAAAAGAAGTAGGTCGTTCGTCTGGGTGGTATTTTTGGTAGGTATATATATCATCTGGATGACTTTGATCAATTTTTGTTGGCAGATAACTTGTAAGAGCAACTCCACCAGCGCTCAGTATGTCACTCTGGACAATAAAATTAAATGTCTAAGTTTAGATTTGGTTTTTTTTTGGCAACCCCACCAATAAAACTGCAACCCGAACTACATATAGCAAACCACCTGGACCAATCATTATGACCGACCAATGAGAAATACTGAGCCGCACAGTCAAGGTCCAATTTATTACACTCTTTTTTTTGGAGGTGCACAACTACGATGCGCCTTTTTACCAGTCACGATGGCAAGCTGCACGAATTTGGTGCAGAAAAATCAATTCCGTGAGCTTAACCAGCACATTTAGACTTTTTGCCAATAAATTTTACTATCTGGAGTCACATACTGAGCTCCAGTGGAGATGCTGTAAGTATTGTAAGGTTTGGCGATCATCAAGGCCAGTAAATAATCTAACCAGGGTTTTGCTACTCAATTGGGTATGGGTTACACCACCACCATTTCTTTTTTATTGGCAAAATTTCGCCAGAAAGTGAGATATGAAAATGAAGAATTTGAAAATGAAGTGGTTTTGAAGGGTTTTTGAAACGCCACAAGTCAGCTTAATAAAAAAAAAATGATCAGCAGAATTTTTTTAGAATTTAATTTAAAGTGTGTAGCCAAAAATGTACAAGGATGATTAAGAATGTGTACTTCATATCTGGTTTATGGCCAGCCATATTTGGCTAACTCTTCCTATGGACGATTGCAACTTTTGCTATATTATCTTCCTATGGATGATCATCACTTTGGCTGGATAGATGGTGCATGGACAAGACACTTTTTCATTGGGTTCTCGCTTCCCGCCTGACTCCTGCAAAGCTGAGGCAATGCTTTTTCCTTCCTTCAATTTTGTGACGTTGCTCAAGTGGCAATAACCCATAATTATATTTAGCCAAATTTGGAAATATTCAAAATATGAGAGTATAAAATCTTAAGCACCCTTTCATAATATAGGCAATTGTGTGACCAGTTTTTTTTCTTTATTGGCAATATTTATTATATTTTTCAAAAACAGGGAATTTTTTGACAGAATATTCCTTTCAGAAATTACTTTTAGCAAAATGGGCGAAAATTCACTCGAAAAAATCATTGACTGAGTGAGGGGTCCTAAAAGTGCCCGGGGTTCTAAAATTTGGGTTCATCCAACTTGATGGCCTCAAAACTGAAAACCGAGGTTGATGTGCTTGTTTCCGTGTTGGGTTGCACCTGCCGGGCATGTTCAACCGATGAGGCCGGCAAGCCCAGTGGGGCCACCGGTCGGCTTGTTGAGTAAGGTGGCAACCGATTCTACCACGGATCATTCCCTTCCGTAACAAATCTTCCCCATGGCTTATTTACATATTAACGCATTCTTCACCAAAGGAATCGAACCTAGAAAAAGTCCGGAAATCCCAAAAAAATATTTTAACAGGTTCTGTTAGAGGAATAAAAGAATAAACTGCCTCTAACTTACGAATAAGTTGGCTTGTCAAAATTAAAAGAATTCCCCAATCAATAGACTTACTTATCTGTAAAGTCTCGCTAAGAACAGCCAGTTTCGACATAACAGGGCAAATCAAATGTGTAACTGGGAATGAAAATTTTACAAAGCCAAAATAATTCAGGACCCAAACTTGCTTTTCCATCAATTTTGGTGGTAAACTAAGTTTCATCCTGTCTTTCCTTTTTCCTGAGCGCCTCCAGTGCTGCTACGTATATATATTTTCACTGCTCCTACATGTACAACTACTATAATTACTTTCGAACCTTGTCCATTAAATGTTGAGTTTCAGCATTTCATATTGACACTGGGTGAAAGCAGACCCAAAGACAGGGTGAAGACAGGGTGACTTTACCAATAAATCTTCTTCTTTTTTTTTTTGGGGAGTTGAAAACAAGCCAAATCCAAAGCAATGGTCCCCAGGCCTACTCCAGTTTTGACCCTCCAAGGTTCTCCAAAAATATATTCATTCCAAAATGTATTTGTACACAAAACTTCCAAATTATCAAAATGTTGTGGTACAATTCCAAAATTCTTTGAAAACTTCTTATTTGGTTGAGGAAGGCCAAGTACTAGGGCCCTTTAGATCGATGGATTTGGATAAGGGACGCAAAGGGTATGGCTTCCCAAAGGTCTTGGCATCATTGCCTCAAAGAAAAAAGTATTCCACAAAACAATTTTTGCCCTTATCTTAGAGCAATCTATCATCTATGGCTTCCCAAAGGTCTTGGCGTGATTGCCTCAAAAAAAAAGCTTCCACAAAACAATTTTTGCCCTTATCTTAGAGAGCAATCTATCATCTATGGCTTCCCAAAGGTCTTGGCGTCATTGCCTTAAAGAAAAAGCTTTTTCCACAAAACAATTTTTGCCCTTATCTTAGAGCAATCTAACATCTATTCAGGCACATATCATACCTGACACATGTCAAACATCTAAGATATCACCAAACAATCTCCTACCCAAATGTACACCCTCCATTGGAAATAACAAACATGTTTATTCAATGGTCAAGATTGGAACCCAAAAATGGGCAAAAACATGTTTGGTGATCAATGCCATAAAGTGTAGCTAAGCCCTAATTATTTAACCCTCTCCAGCATGGCGCCGCTCTAGAACCTACCACCCCAACACCCATTCCCTTTCCTCTCCCCCCATCCATTCCAAATCTCCTTTGCCCTTTGCCCTTCTTATTGTTACCAAAAACTTTGTTCATTGTGTAGATTTTTGTGACCATTCTCATGGTGTTTATTGTGTGTTCAAGGCATTCTCCTAAAGTACAAGCAATTGCAACTTCTTAGCTTTTCTTTTAGATGCTTAATACCTCCAAGTTGTTTGTGGGGTGCAAGTGTTGGAATGGGTCTTCTTTTGGTGCGTGTGTTTTTCAAAGTCCTCTCTTAGTGTTGTAAAGGTGTGTTTTTTGTGATCCTCTCTCTTGGTGCTCAAGTTGTGTGTTCTTCACAATCTTCTCTTGGTGTTCTCAATGTTTGTTTTTCACGGTCTTTTCTTAGTGTTCTTTGTGAACAAAAAACCTTGTTGGTGATGTTATGTGGTCACCCTCCTAATGTTTCTCATGAGCTAAGAACCTTGTTATTATTACAAGGTCATTCTCCAACTATTATCTAGTCACTATCCTCTTCAACTTTGAACTTTAGCTAATGATCCCCTTGAGTTTGGAACCTAAACTGCTACTCCTCTTGAACTTGGAACTAGATCACCTCCCATTCTTCCTAAACTTAAAACCTAATCAATTGCTACTCCCTTTGAGCTTGGAATTTAATCACCTATTACTCTTCTTGAACTTCAATTTTAAGTTGTAGCTTTGAACCCTAATATGATATTTTTTCTTGTGAATGTTTGGTTTAAGGCTTTGTCTACCCACCCTACCAATGATATATTATCTAGTTCAATGCAATTCCTTCTAACCATTGGTGTGTCTCTTTCTATTCTAAAAGTAGTCTTAAAAAGTTTAAAGCAAGCCATGTCCAAAGGCTAAAGTGCATGCAATGTATGCAAAAATAAAATCACCATATCTAGCCCAAACACTCTTGCTTGTTCAATTGCCTTTAACGTGACATGGGATCCATGTCCATCCAAGATCAACAAATGCCCATTGCTTATGGATATTCCACTTGGTACTGACCTTTTGAAAAAGACAAAAATTCCTTGAAAAGGAAGGTTGTCATCCATGCCTTTGATTGCATGGCCATACAAGTATTTAGTTTGCATAATTGTATGGAGTCATTGTGTATCTTCTCTCCTTTGAAGATGTTAAACCCAAGTAATATAAACCAAATTACAGTTTCTTGGAGCTTGAACAAATCTATTTCTCTTGTGACTATTTGTATTATAACAATGAGAAGTTCAAGAAGTTTTTATATTATTGTTGGGTGTAGAGATTTGTAGTTCATCTATTATCACTTTCCTATCTATCCCTTTAGAGTCACCCCTAAATCTTGGCATTCTATCTTTGCTTTGATTATTGTAAGATCTGATTTTTTATGTTCAAGCTTGTATTCTTCCTCTCTAGCTACTATAATGTTTGTTTTATATTTTTCTACCTCTTGTGGCTCATGTTTGACTACTTGAGGTTTACTCCTTGCTCTTCAAGATCTCCTAAACCAACTTTAGTTTCTAATCTATGTTTCTCTCAAGCCCATATGCTCTCAAAATTCTAATGAAAGATTTGAGATTACGATCACTACTTGGAAGCTTTGACATGTTGAGAAATGTTACAATGTTGTTTGAAAAAATGACTTGTGCATCCATATGTACAACATAGCCTTGTGAACCTTGTGATTGTGGTGATGTTATTTTGGTGAGAATGGGGTGTGCACCAAATTGGGGGGAAACTAGAAGTTCTTGCCCAATTAATGTGTCAATTTGAATATCCGTTGGATTCTAGTGATGTTTTGATCCTTGTTGTGTGTTATTTAACACGACCTACACAACCCATCACCAAACTAGTAATTCAGATTTTCAAATTTAGATTTTTGTAAAGTTGTTCCAATTCACTTTAAACCAAATATTAAAAGTAAATCTTGTTTTGCTCCTAATATATTGTTATGTTTTTGCCATTTTAATGTTCAATCCAATGCCCAAAACCAAACTGTTTTTTCCATCCCAAACATTGGAACCATATAAAACTCATATAGTTTTCTCCCTTCACCAAACACTACTAATACCCCCATGTTCCCCCCTTGCACATTGAAGAACAATTCACCACCCATCACCAAACATTATTACACAAAAAAAAACCCCCCATAACTTATGTAAATATGCATGCTTAAAGCCCTATGGCTAAACCATCAAATTTATGGCTAGTGAGAATGGTGAAAAATGTTGAACACTAATGTTCACCACCTAGGGTTTGGTCATAGGCTAAAATGACAATGCTCATAAAAAATTTTATGATCCAACATAGGCCAACTCTTGCACTATGTGGGTGCTCAATAATTGACCATGTTTGATGACAAATGTGTTTACCCTAATGGGAGAAACTAGTGAACCCAACGTTTTTGTGATGCCCTAAAATTTTTGCCAAGAGCAAAATGACTAAAATGAATCCATCAAACACAAAATAGCCTCAAATGTTGTTTCCAAAATCTATTTCAAAGGCATTTTCATAAGTTTTTTTTAGGGTTTATGGTCCCTTGTCAATGATATTTTTTTCAAATTTCTCTTGTTGGGAAATTGCCTACCAATCCAGGAGGGATTTAACATAAATGACAATAAGTTTTTGGAACATGTCCAAATATTTTCAAAACTAGTTTAAAAGATGTTACCAAACTAAAATCAAAGTCCATATGTGGGGGGAATTCTTATTTTTGGTCACAATTTAGAGTGTTCTCACAAAATACAAGAATATTGTGATAGAATATTCTCTTTTAATTTTTTTTTCTCATTTTGACAAAATTTCACACCAAAAGGAAAACCATGTTCACTATGTATAATTTTCTTTCATGAAGTTTTGCATCCTAGCAACAAAAGAATGTGGAGGTGCCAATGATACAACAAAGCACTTTTTTATTGGAAAACATGGGCCCAAGTCAAACACATTATGAGGAAAATACTTATAAAGTGGCCATAATTAAACAATAGGTTTGAACATGTCCTCCAAAACATAGGAGGAATCTTAATTTCAAAATAAATTTCTCAAATGGTGTTATGACTTGCTACTATGGTGTAGTTTGCATTTTGCTATATTCTTTCAAAAAATCAGATTTCTTACTTGGTTTCTAGAGGCAAGCCAACCTCTAATACACTAATGGGATACGAGGGTAGATTTCAAAACAAATTTCTCAAATGGTGTTGTGACATGTTGTCGTGGTGTGGTTTGTGGAGGCAAGCCAACCACTAATACACTAGTGGGAAACAAGTCTACACATGTGATGGGTTTTTTTGGTGATGCCCTAGAGAAGGAATGCTCCAATACAAAAGGTTCCTAATCTTGTTTCAAAACTTATTTAAAAGGAGAGTTTTCCAACTTTCTAAATTTTCATATGGTGTTTGTCACGATAATATAGTTTTTCCATTTGCTATGTTCCAAAATACTTGAAATTTCTAACTTGGTGGAAGGAAGCAAACTCAACGCATGTGATAAAATGTTTAAAATAGCATTATCAACAACTATTTTGATTTGTTGGTTGAAAGTACACTAATCCTAAAGGCATACTAATCGTGTTGTGTGTTTTTGTGATTTGTTATAGGTATCCAAACTTTACAGGGCAAAGTACCTCAACAATGAACCAAGGAACAATGTTAAACACCTTAAATTTTTCAAAGCTCCACAATAGATTAAAAGGGGAGATGTTTGTGTGATGTCAATGTTGCTTGAAGTATGTGTGTTCCAATATTGCATGTGAAGTCTATGTGTTTGTGTGTGCTTTTGGGAAGGGTCCATATGCCATCTATTATGATTGAAGGTGAATGCAACTTGTATGGGGTGTCCAATTGTCTATGAGCAATAGGGTTTCTAGATTGTAGAGAGTAGGTCATTTGGCATATCATGTTCGAATTTGGATGTTATGTTGGTGAAACTAAATGTAACTTGTGTGTGCCTTATGAAGCAAAATGTAGCATGTTGTTTGACACAAAGTTGCTAGAGTCACAAAGTATTGGACAATCCTTTCATGCAATGTGTGGACCTTGTGAAGCTAAATGCAACATGTTATTTGACACATACTTGCTTGATTCACAAAGTATTAGATAGTCCTTTGATGCATTGTGTGTGACTTGTGAAGTTGAATGTAACATGTTATTTCACACATAGTTGCTTGAGTCCCAGAATATTAGACATTCCTTTGATGTAATTGTGTTGAGTAATCAATGCAATATCAATTGTGTGTATGTGTGGTTACTCTAGTGGTTTTGCTTACATGTGAATGGTTTGAGAGGCTCTAAGAGTGCACCTTGCACCGATCATTGCATCTATGGGTCAAATTGCTAAGGTTGTAGTTGTAGGCAATCGGTTATTTGTAGCATGGCATCAATAACTTCAACTTGCCGGAGTTTTTCATCACCTCAGCTACAATTATGTAATTATGTAGGAGCAGATTTTGGTAGTTAGTATTTAGTCATGAAAATAAGATTAGAACATAAATATAATTTTTTGTTAAACCAATTTTTGTGAAAGTTGTGTTTTACAACTTCACACTTTCATTTGTCACTAGACTAACTCATTTTATTTTTTCTTTAAAACCATCTTAGTTATGGCCATGCTTGCTCTAATGCACATGCCCAGGTCTACGCTTGATGGGCATCACCCTTTTCCATGGCTTTTATACATGCCCTTCTACAAAAGTAAATGGACCTATGTCTATGACCAAAGGGTTTTAAGTTTGGTAAAAGTTTCTTTTAGACCTAGGCTTGTGAAGCTTCATAGATGGAATTTTTTTTTATATCATATCTAACGAGTATGCTCAAAAATAGATACCCACCCAACACTCTTAGTTTCCTTGAACATCATGTGTGTCTAGAGTATGTTATCACTTCCACAAACTTGTATTTTATCATTGTGCAAATGCATGGCACTGTATGACATGTGTATTTGTATTATACTTGTACACTAGTGTCCTTGGACATCACTCACATGTGCATGGAATGTATTACTCCTACAAAATTATATTCTAATCCTATTGTAATTGTATGACATTGCCTGATGTTTGTACTTTGCAAGTGTATTTTATTCACATGGTAATTTCCACAAGCCTCATTTGTATCACAAACTTGATGGCAAAAAGAGAGCATTTTGACCACATCATTTTTTATTTTGGGTCCAAAGAAATCTTTCTAAAGAGCATCTGGTTTTAATTCAAGAAAAACATGGAGAAGAACAATTTTCTCAATCTACCCATCTTTTGCTTCTGCGACAAACCAAAACCCAAGAGCAAAGGCGGCAGCAGCACTGACAGACATCAAGGCAATCCCCCCTTTTTGCAGAGATCTACTAGTTTGAGCACTCTTCCAGGTTCCCAATCTCACAATCAGCAGCAAAAACCAGACCTTGCGTGTTCCCCTCCTCACCTCCTCCTCTTCCTCCTTGTCCTTCGCTCTTCCATGAACTTGGACATGCCAGTGATCCAATACATTGCAACAGTCAATACACATTGCAACATCACAGTGGAAGAATTGTCTTTTTGAACGGAAGGGTCCAGACTCCAAACCCAGAAATTATTTTGGTTTTCTGTTTTCCATAGAACAAAGTGAAGCTGCAATACTGTGGTTTTTCCCCCTTTTTTGTGTGTTTCTGAAGCTGGATTACTTACAGGGGGTTTGGTCCCAAATCAGACCCACAAAATGCAATAATATTGCACAATATTGATGTGCACAAAACATACTGCTAAATCTTGGCTACATACCTTTTGAATAAATCGTACAGTGATCTTGAAACAGGCTCCAAATGGATTTGGTTTTCTGTTTTCCATAGAACATAGTGAAACTGCAAAATTGTGTTTTTTTTCTTTTTTGTGTGTGTTTCTGAAGCTGGGTCACTTACAGAGGGTTGATCCCAAATCAGACCCACAAAATGCAATAATAGTGCACACAATTGATGTGCAAAAACCTTACTTCTAAATCTTGGCTACATACCTTTTGAATAAATCGTACAGTGATCTTGAACTGGCTCCAAATGGATATCCACGGAATTTGATTCGTTACACAATTGAGTCAAAAGGAATCAAGACCCAACTTCAAGCTTAGCTTTCTCCAACTTATCTGTGTCTTGGGTTTCTGGTGGATACTACTGTTGTGCACAACTGGAAGGAATTTGTGTGTGGAAAGATCCTAGAAAGAATCTGTATCATAATCCTGCCAGATGTCTGCATCAAGTTCTTGACTGGCCTGTGACAAGAGATGGTCGCCACCGGGATGATGCAATGAGGAATTTGAGAGTGGGACACACAGTGAGCTTGGATTAAGATCCAACATTAGATCACCAAGGCCTGCCCCTCCTCGCTGCCTTTCCTCCTCCATGAAACTTCGCAATTGTTCTAACGATCTTCCCAAGTCTGTGTTACCACTACTGTGGTCACTGTTGGCTGGTCCCTTGGTGACTGAATTGAGTTTGTTTGAATGGCTGTGACTCTTCTCAACTGGTGAAACATCAAAAGATGTTGAACAAGGGACCTGATGGAGGATGGCATGGAGACTTCCTTCTTGCACAACACTTTCAAGGCTCTGAACCAATTCTCCTGGCAACCCAAAAGTTGTCCCATCCTTGCTAAAGGTGTCACCTTCAATCTGCTCTGCCATTGCTGACTGGGCTGATGATACAGACTCCACATCATTGCAGAGGTTAGTCAACTTGCTCGGAAGAGATGGTGTGTTCTCTGAATCAGTGGAATATCCATTATCAGCGCCACTGGCAGTGCTCTCACATTGCTCCTGGTATGACTCCTGGGACTCTTTCTGAAGTGGTTGAGCAACTTGTTGTGTCTCCTTCAATTTTGCAACTAGCACCCACATGCATCCTAAGTCATTCTCCAAACTGTCTTCTCGTTGTTTGGCTTCATCCAATTGCTTCTGTAGCTGAGCTTCTCTCTCTGCTCTCTCGGTGACACTATTGACAAGAGTGGCCTCCTTCTCTTTGGCAGATTTGAGTTCCTTCTTCAGTTCATGTATGGCTTTATGTGCATCATCAAGCTCCCAAATATCTGGATCCTCATGCTGGGTGCTGCCACTTCTGGTGGTTTCACCACTCCTGCCACTAAAGTCCTCATTCCCACTGCTTAAGCCATGACCATCACCTTTACCGATTCCATTTAGCAGAGGTAACTTTACTTCCGTACTATCCTGTGCTTTTTTGGCCAAATCAGTTTGTAGTTTTGCGAACTGATTCTGGAGTTTAACATTTTGGAACGTGAGTTCTTGAGCCTGGACCAACTCTTTCTCCAGTTTTGCATTCTGGAAAGAAAGCTTGGTCACTTCTTCAGCCAAATTCTTGAGTTCAACAGCAGCTCGTGAAGCAAGCTCTTTGGCAAATGCTGCCTCATCCACAAGTTTCACGCTCTGCACCTGTAGTGTACCCTTCTCCTCTACTAACTGTATTTTATCCTGCTGCAATTTTTCTATCAATGCTGCCTGTAAAGCACACAAAAGAAAACACCTTATGCACAACTACCAGCATGCATCTATAGCGTGGCTAACTTCCATTGCTACCCAGGTTTAGGATTTAGGGTCTGTGAGAATGAGCATGATGGGATCAGCACAGGAAACTTCGAGCCTGTGCATGGAAGGATGCATGTGAAATTTAGAGCTTATATATAATACATTAACTGGGATGTAGAAGGAAAAACCTGCATAATAAGCTGTGATTGAAGATGTTGATAGTTGTTGTCACCATCATTCAAGGTTAGCCTTGAGATACGGTCATTTCCAGAGCCATTCTGCTCCACATTCCGGAGTTCACCGGATAAACCACCAGTGTTCAGCCAGCCTCCAATTTCTTCCACGTTGTCAACCAGCAGGCTTTCAAAACACCTGCTGCTTCGATTGGCCTTGGCCTCCAGCAGACTCATTTGCAGCTCCTGCTGAAGTGATTCCATTGATTCTCTCAACTGGTTTGTCTCTGCAGTCTGCCAGTATATACAAACCTCAATCTCAGTTTGAAGAGAGAAAACATCCACTTTTTTGGGCCATGTCTTAAACCTTAAACCCTAAATAGCTTCTTTCCAGAGAGATATGTCTGTCTGTTGATGGCAACCAACCTTCGCTTGTAACTGTTCTCGCAGAATGCGATTATCAGCCGTTCTGATCTGCGCCCAACAACACAAATTCAAATTTCACCTATATATATCATTGGAATGCTGTGTTGTTGTTGTACTATGTAACAATTGTGGGAGACAACACAAAATTCTAGATATTTTTGGGTCAGCATAGGAAAGAAGATTCTGCAAGATACAAGGAAGAAGAGAAATCAGATGTAACAAACAAAGCAAAGAGAAAATTCCTTTTACCTCAAGGTCAAATGTTTGTTCATTGAGCTCATTCATTAGCTTGGCAATTTGCTGTGTTCCACATGCCCCAAACAAAAAAAGGAAACTTTTTTCAAAAACAGGACATACATGCACAACGAAAAAGATTTTTCACAGCAAATAAAGATGAGACACAGACAGAAGTGCCCAAGAGGTGTCCACAACTACACATATGATTCCTGCAGTATCTACTATGGGTGAGAACCCAGTGTTGGGTGGTTAACTGGTTTGGCCAGTTAGAATTGTTGGTTCCAGTTCCAGTGAAACAAACCAGAACTGGGTCCAATTGTGGATCTAGTTCTGCAACCGGAATCCAACCCAGAACTGGAACCAGAACCCAACCCAGAACCAGAACCAGAACTAGCCAGAACTGGAACTGGAATTCATGGGGATTCAAGGGAAAAAATTGAGCATTTACATACTTGTGATGTATCTACAGGAACCAAACTAAGGTGAGGTGTAGGTGAAGTCTTGATTTTCTGCTCAAGCATCCGCATTTGCACCCGCTTCTCATTGATATCTTCCTTCATCTTCTCTATTTGAACCTTCACACATGAATGTGGCAAAATTACTCCTTGGCTATCTTATGGCAGATGCATATGCAGAAGAAGCATCTAAGCATGATCAACGAACTATGGAGAAAGCAGCCAGAGCTTACTTGTAGTTGGGTATCATCTGAGGAGTTCATGGCTTGCTCAATCAACCGTTTTAAAGAGCTAGTACAGAAGGCAACCTCACCAGCAAGCATTTTGCTTTGCTCCTTTAGCAAATCTATTTGATCTTCCATTGTTGTACCCACCTGCATTATAGTCCAGTTTGAGATTCAGATGTGGAAGATACATCTGCAACAAGGATCATACACTTTTACTGCCAGGAACTCTCAACTCCAGTAAATTGCAGTGTAGCAAAGTGATCTTCCTTCCATAGTTCTTATGGACTAACTACTGCAAAACCCTAACCCCTAAACTGCAAAACACATTTGCAAGGCCACAGGGCAGCTAGGATTGTTGCCATGTGCTTCAAGAAACCCAAGCTCCTGAAATCTATGTTTGAAGGCAAAAAACTTACCAACACAGGCTTTCCACATCGAGGAGTTGCACTGAAGAGCTCTCCTGCTTGAGTTGGTGCTGTGAATGGATCAACAGTTGAAAGCTCATCTGCTCTGTTACGGCTGAAAGAGCTTCGGCGAGCTGCAGCTTTGAAGTCTAAACTTGGGCTGAATTGGCCTAATCCATTTGGTGATCCATTTGGCAAGTGTTCCAGTTCAAAGCTCCCAGATGGAGTGGAGTACAGGCTATCATTTTTCTGCAGCAAAACACAATTGTCAACTTGGATTGGATAAAGAAGTCATGGATCGTGAATGAAGGGTTTAGGGTTTAGGATTTAGGGACTACTGTGAATAGAAAGATAGATAGGACAATGATGCCAAAAGCAACAATAAGGACAAATTTCAAGTGAGGAAAACTATGAGACAAGCAGCAATGGATAGAGATTTAAAGCCTTGGAGGGCTGTGCAGCCACTAACCCGGAGCTTGAACCAACCCAGCATGCCACGCTTTTTTATGGCCTTCTTCTCTTGTGTTGTGGCATCATCCATTCCAATAGCATCTTCACCCTTGCATTCCAATTGTACCTCATCAGGTCCAACCTGGCTTCTCCCTTCATCATCATCAAGTACTGAGTCTCGCCTCTTCTCAGGTAAATAAGCTAGCTGCAGTACAACTCATCATGGTCAGGAGGGTTGTGTGAGAGAGTCAAACCAAAAGATGCCCTTTTTCAATACAGAAAATCTTTAAGCCCTAAACCCTGAAGGTGTGAACCAATATTGCACAGCTCTCTATATCAAACAGTTGCCAAAAGCCTGAAAGAGACATGAACTCAGAAGATTAAAAAACAGTCCCTGGATATATCAGTGCCCAACAATATTCATTTAAAAATTAGCAGGAAAGTGTATACGTACCTCTTCCTCCCCAAATGAATGGCGCCTTCGATGCATACTTTTATCAACAATGGGAGTAGAAGGAAGAGTATTCTTAGTGGACACTAGAATTAGCTTGGTAAGTCTCTGAATCCGGCCCATAAGGGCTGCCTTTGCTTGCTCCTCCTCTTCCAACCGAGATTGCATCTTCACTTGTCCAGCCTCCAACTTTTCTCAACCCCAGACCCCCACAATTTTAGACATGAAGGTGGGTTCCATTTTTTCTTGGTTTAGGGTTGCAAGACCCAGAGCATAATAGACACACAGCCCACACTTTTAAACTGCACACTCACCTGTTGGCGAAGATGGACAAGGTCCTCCTGGCTCGTGTTGACAATGAACGGCTGCTCAAGTATGCTATGTTTCAGGTGCTCCAGCTCAGTCTTTAAGCTAGTGATTTCCTTCTGGTATTTCTTAATTAATGATTTCTCATCCAGTATCTGTGTCAATCAAACAGAATTTATCAGCACACAAACACTAGATACAGTGGAAGGCAATCATTTCTGCACCCGTTTCTTAGATGGGAAGGTGTCTAGTCTTTTGTTTTTCACTAGGTGAGAACATTCTTGTCTGGCAGTTTAACCTCCCTGAGAAAATCCGTGTGACCAAAGAAGAAAGTCAAAAGAACCATATTTAGTAAGTCAGACCCAGGAAGTACCCAGTCTGCAAAAACAATATAGAAAGTGAACAAAACCAATAGACTAATACACAAAGCCCAGTGAAAGCAGGATGCAATAAGGGGGTACCCAATTGGAAGCTGCATGAATCTCAATCCGTTTGGCACGGTGTGCAAATTTGAGAGTGTTGTGGGTCTCCTCATTATTACTGGAAGCTGGTGTAATGGTGCATATCAACTGCAGGCCAACCCCACTGTAGTGACCATGATGCAAAGATACAAATGAGGAAAATCTTGGAACCATTACTTTCAGTCACTCCACACCACCTTGTGGCCAAGAGTTGAAATAATCTGAGACCTTTTT
This sequence comes from Sphagnum tenellum, assembly GCA_963921925.1. Lineage (NCBI taxonomy): Eukaryota > Viridiplantae > Streptophyta > Sphagnopsida > Sphagnales > Sphagnaceae > Sphagnum > Sphagnum tenellum. The sequence continues at coordinate 5,681,414 of OY998158.1, forward strand.
GTACTTGTGAAAGCCTAATAAAAAGACTCCAATTGTGGCTACCAGATCTCAAGATTATCAAAACAGGAAAATCAGACAAGCTTCAAGAGATTGATGGTGTACCGAGATGCGTCCATGGCCACTTAAAGATCCTTGCAAGAGTCGAGTGAGCTTGGAGTCACGATAAGGTATGTGGGAGGCTTTTCCATCACTTAGCTTTGCTATGACCTGCACACCCATGAGCAGCAATACCTTCCACATCAATCAATCCACAGGAGTTATGGCTGAGTCATGATGTTGGCTAATGCTGAAGAGATGACATAGCCCTAAACCCTAAACCCTAAAGAGTCAGTAGGATCCTCATTCAAGCTGCAACAAGCATCTGAGGTTAAGCTTCATTTCATTTTAGCTTGTCCCTGTACAAGCAAGCACAAACCCTAAACCCTAATCCAAGAATAACATCAACCCTAAGGTATATAGAGAGGCCTACATAGAGGATAAGGGTTATGATGCTTACAGTGCCAAGAGTCAATAAGCTCTTATTGATGTAGGCACCTTCCTTCCTCCGTAACCCTGTGGTCTCTGTTTTTGAGCTCTCTGATCCCGCAAGATCAATCAAGTTCTATACAAGTTCAAAATGTCAGTAGACTATATAATAGCCTTCTAACCATGGGGGAAATCAGTTGTTAGCTCTTGAGCTCTATCACCCATTGAAGTGGATCCATATTGGAAACAACATATGTCAGTTCAAGGAACATCAGTATGCCAATGGGTGCTGCCAAATTTATATACTTTTGAACTGTTTAGTTGGCGGCATATGACTAAACCCTAAGCCCTAAACCCATACCGGCCATATAGACAGTAAAGTTTGTTTAGAATCTTATGTGATACAAGCAGTAAGAATTGGAAATGTGGCCCAATTCTTCCTTGCAAAACAGATTAAACATCAGTAAGAATAGCTCCAGCAAAGGCACCCAGGAGCTTACAAGTTGAGAAAGAGTAACATCTTTGTTGTTATAGCCCTCGTCTCGCAGGCTGCTTTCTACTGTCTGCACTTGCAATCAAGGAAAACATTAAAAACTGCCTCATGATGAGCCTCTGCAACTCTTTTTGACTCTTGATATTTGAGAAATCATTCCTTCTTGGAAACAGTAAGATCAAGCCCTTGGCATTCACCCTACATCATACTCAAGCTAGTTGTCAGCATTTTGGTGGAAAACTCTGGGAAGACTAATGTTGACCAAGAGATAAACCTTCCTTGAAAGGGTTTAGGGTTTAGGCTTGCTTGTGAATTGAACTTAGGTCTATATGCACATCATCTTACCTAACCTGTGCACAACTATGAATCACAAAAAATTTATAAGTAGGTGTGTTTTGGGTATGAATCTCAGCTGACAGAAGAGGAATACATAAATGTTGTGGCAGCATGTCAGCCACTTTCCTGTGATCCATTACCATGATTTTTACACAGATGAAAGCTCGAGGAAAATATACACACCATTGTGAAGATTGTATGACTCCGACTGCTCAGTAGATTGAAATTGTTGGAGCCCACATGCCTGTGCTCTGCAAAAAGTGTCCAGAGATGTCAAGAGACATGGTGGGAGCTGGCATGATACTTATCAGAAAATGGAAAATGATAGAGAGAATACATATCCAACAAGTTTGCTGAAAAGTGTGTGCCTCTGAGTCTTAATCTAATCCATGATGCTCAAACCAGACTAAAAAACAATGTCTGCAAAGGAGATTTTGTAGAATGATAGTACCTTCACCAGCAGCAATAAGGGAGAGAGCATGAGCTGGTGAACACACCACTTCCTCCTTTATCCCTTCAACGTAAGTGCCTTGCTGTGAGAAAAACCCCACATACAGTGAGATTGTCAAGCAAATTGTAAAACAGATTTTTGTCATCCTCCTACTATTTGTTTCTCAGACCTCACAGTCAAATTATGCTATTCCATATGTCACAAAACCCAGCCTCTAGCTACTACTACAAGTCAAAGATACCTGTGTATCCTCCCGCACTCGTAGATTTTGCCCTGCTGGATCTAGTAAATCATTGATCACCTGTCACAAAAGAGATGCAGATCAGAACAATGCACTGTACCCAATAATATTTACATCAACAGAGAAGCGTTCTCTAAATCATGGACAATAATTGTTTCAGACCAATGGCAGACAGTGTCTGCACTAGAGCTTAACATTATTACCTCATTATAGATTTCAAGGTAAGAAACTCGCAGGAGAAACTCCCTACTTGGAGTCTGCCAAAACAGAAGAAACAAGGAATAGCATTTGTTGTGTCAAAAAGACTGGAGGCGCTTCATGTGATACACAGTTGACCATCAAACACTTGGTTTCATGACAAAGAAGGACCCACACAGATCTGAAGCCGCCCACCCAGATTTACCTATTCTCAGATTAGGTGAATTTTTAAAAAGGGCAATTAAATCTAAGAGATCACCTCCTTACTGAGAGCAGCTCCACTGGTGCTCAGTATGTGGGCCAGCAAAATCAAAATGGATGAAGAAAAGTCAAAACATGATGCTTTGGCTCAGCAAAATAACTAAAGTTGGATGTGAGAAATATTTTTGCAAGCTCACATATTGAGCACCACTGGAGCTGCTCTGACCATCTTGGGCAAAACAATGCAAATGGAACCAATATAACATTGAAAGAAGTTAACTGAAAGAAATGAGGGTCTACCTCTTGAATAATACTAAAGACATCCTTGATTGCCAATGGGATGACTCCTGGTGATTTTTGATCCCCCTGTTCCAACCCACCCTTTCAATCCTTACTAGCCAAAAATTATTCAGCATGCGCTATTGACACAAAATACTCATACTCTTCTCCTCACGATACATACTGGAGTTCACATTTCTTTCAGGCTGTAAAATCCTTTCAAATCTCTGTTTGTGCTGAAATTCACCTAACAATAATCCATAGGCATTCATGAACTGCACAACTACTAAGGTTTGACCACAGAAAAGGAATCATTTTTCTTGAAGAAGAGTTTGGCCCAAAGCTGTAGAAATCAGATCCCAGACTCCACCAATTTGACCTTGTGTAAAAAGGGATAATGAAAAACCTTACATGCATGGTGTGGGTCTTGCCACTACTGGTAACACCATATGCAAAAACAGTTCCTGCAGAGCCAACAACCACCAGCAGAGAGATTGTGTCTGTGATTTACTAACCATACATGAACTGTGAAAAAATTCTGACTTGCCTATCTGCTCTTAAAGTTCTTTTGAAATGATGAATGCGAATTTCAGTTTACACCTGCTCAGAGGTAATCAATCTGAGAAGGAATTTTGTCAAACTAAAAACGCAAAACCCAAGCAAAGAGATGAGCAAACATAAAAGGAAGCCAAAACACAAGAATAAGTGAATGAAGAATTAAGAGGAGAGGAAAGACTAGGAATGCACCCCACAGAGAAATCTTCCGACTACTATGGTCAGCAGAAATACAGGATGATTCAACAATCCCTGTCTTCAAGAGAAGCACTATCCTAAGATTCCCCATTTCACTTCATCAGCTCCTCTAATTAGGTGTAATGACATGTTTTCATTACCACATCCAGAGAGGCAAGCAGGCAGAAACAGCCCTAGAGGACATCTTGTTAGTAGTGGGTTTCACTGAGGGGGATCAATAGAATATTGTAGCCTCTCTATGGTTCATATGTGTAGTTGCAAGCATGGAGTAAATCCTTGCAACCCATCACCATTTTCAATGGAGAAACGAGACCCTTACCATTGATGCCTTCCATAACTCCACTGACCACCTGCTGAGCAGCTGCATCATAGACTCCTCTAGTAGTTGTGGCAGGTCCAAACACTCTATCTGCCCATACATACAACACACACCTCATTATAGCCACTGGCATTTTTGTTTGTTTATTTGTATCCAAATCCATCACTTGTGTTTGATTGAAGTTCTGGACTAAAGTTTGGAAGTGCTTCAAAGAGATAAGGAAGTGGAGAAGGAGGACATAATAATAATTACCAAAGGCATAAGCTGTTGAGGGATTCAATTCACTGCGCACTGCAGTGTCGCCATCAGCATACCAGGCAACTTCATCCCCTCTAAGAATTTCTCTTTGACTGCAAACAAAATGAGCAAATGGGTGGGTATCTGTTTCAAACTCTTTTCTTTTTCATCAATGCAAAGCAAAATGACCAAATTGGGTATCTGTTTCAAACTCTTCTCTTCTTCATCAATGCAAGCAAAATGACCCAAGTGGGTATCTGTTTCAACTCTTCTCTTCTTCATCAATGCAGAGCAAAATGACCAAAATGGACATCTAGTTTCAACTCTTCCCTTCTTCATCAATGCAAGCAAAATGACCCAAATGGGTATCTGTTTCAACTCTTTTCTTCATCGATGCAGAGCAAAATGACCAAAATTGACATCTAGTTTCAACTCTTCCCTTATTTGTCAATGCAAGAAAAATGAGCAAATTGGGTATCTGTTTCAAACTCTTCTCCACTTCATCAATGCAAAGAAAAATGATCAAATTGGACATCTGTTTCAAACTCTTCTCTTCTTCGTCAATGCAAAGCAAAATGATCAAATTGGATATCTGTTTCAAACTCCTCTCTTCTTCATCAATGCAAAGCAAAATGACCACATTGGATATCTAACTGTTTTCAACTCTTCTCTTCTCCATCAATCTTCTATCAATGCAACCAAAATTGACCAAATGGGTACCTGTTTTTCAACTCTTCTCTTCTTCATCAATGCAAAGCAAAAATGAGCAACAAAATTGGGTATCTGTTGTAAAATCTCAGCTCAGACGAAGAAGCAGAAGAAGAAGAAGAAGAATACATCCCCTTACTTCCTTCCTTACCTCAGAGGCCGAAAGCGGATCGTCACGGAGACGTTTTCTTTAGGTGGACTGCCATGCTGATGCTCCCCCGCACGTTGTTGTTGCGAGGTGGGCGTGGAAGGCGTCCCCCGTGGGCTCACTGCGCTTCGGGCAATTCCCGCCGAAACCGAAACGGAAGAAGAACCAGAAGAAGCAGAAGATGTAGGAGCAGGAGTTGAACGAAGTTTGTGAGGAGGAGGATGAGGAGGAGGTGTTGCGACAGTAGAAGAAGATGGTGGTGGCACGGGGATGTTGCCTTTGCTGCTGCTGCCGCTGCCGGGGGTCGGTAACTTTCCGGCGGAAAAGGTCGAGGTTTTGGATAACACTGAGGTACTAGAAGACGAGGAAGTCGATGAGGAAGAGAGAAACGGAAGAGACGCGCCGCTGACTCCGAAGTTCCGACTCTGGTTCAGCGACGCTGCTGTCGCTGGTCTTCTAAACAGGAACGGTGAAGAACTGGGTCGCGTCTTGGACGCCGACGACGCCATTCTTCCTGCTACAGCAGAATTGTTGCTCTCATGTGCAAAATGCCAAGAAGAAGATCATCACTCCATGCCTCTTTGTCAATGCTCCAAATGCTTGCTTCCTCTGGCGACAACAGATGAAGAAGAAGAAGACGAATTGCGTCTCTTCTTGCAGCGGCAGCAACCGTAAGCATCTTGGCATTCCAACAAAAGGCTCCTCCACAGAGGGCTGGAGCAGCAGCAGCAGCTGGATCTTAGGCGCGCCGATGGAAGAAGAATAGGCAGATCGAATCATCAAAGAGCAGCAGAGCAAGGCAGACTGTGCAGCAATTGGATGACATTGATGAAGAAGACGAAGACAGCCGAGCTGGGATTGCAACCAGAGACTAGAAGAGAGATTTACTAAATGCGAGGGAGCGCCGCAGCGGATCCGTCGCTGCTCCATCTTTACCCTTCTTCTTCTTCTTCTACTTCTTGCTTCTTTCTTCCTTCCTCTCTATTAATAACAACAAAGAGAAGCGGAGCTGCTACTCCTCCTTCCTTCGGCCTCGGCTTTGATGACATTACATTCATTAGCCGCCGCCTCCTGCGCAAGCTCGTCGGAGATTGATTGCTGCCGCCCTGTTGGTGGTGGTGGTCTGTCAGTCTGTTTTTTTTTCCTGCTTTCTTTCCTCCACCGAGGAGATTTGTCCACCACCTCCCTCCTTTGCTCTTCTTCTTCTTCTTCTTCTTCTTCAAGATTGCATTTCCCCCAAGGAAGGAAGGCACATCATGATGCTTCATTTACAGTCTCCACAACAACAACAAGAGGTGTGTGTTGTTGAATTTTTTTTGGGTCTCCACAACAAGAGAGATGCTTCTTTCTTTTCTTTCTCTCCGCCACAACAAGAGAGAGAAAAAATTCCTTGCACAACAAGCTAGTTAATGTATGATGCAGGTTTCATTCATAACATTCCTTTGCTATTACAAACAAAGTCTCCACTTGGGTCCTGGCGTTATAGATGTTTTTTTTTGTTTTGGGTCCAGAGCTAGAACAGGTTTTCTCTTTGCAATCTATGTATGTATTTTGTTGGGCATTATCCCTGATGATCTTGTTCTTGTTGTTCTTGTTGTTCTTGTTGTTCTTGTTCTTGTTCATGCAGCTCCCACAGCTTCTACTGCAGCCTCATGAAGAGCAACAGCATCTTTTCCTGTTGCTTTGAACTGATCCCCAACATATAGTTATCCATCTCAGAGGAAGTTCCAGTACTGCTGCTGTGCATTTTTTGCAGGGGTCACAGCAATCTTCCCAGTGGATCCACTGGATTTCACTGCCATACCTCATCCAAGATTTTTAGTGCAGGGTCACATACTGAGCACCATTGGAGATGCTCTTATGCTTTTTGTTGCAGCTCCCACAGCTGCTACTTACTTCATCCTCATGAAGAGCAACAGCATCTTTGTTTTTTTTTTTTTTGGTTGCTTTGAAATGATCCCAACACATAGCTGTTCTTCTCAAAGGAAGTTCCAGTACTGCTGCTGCTGTTGTGTACTTTTTCAGGGGTCACAGCAATGTTCCACCGGATCCACCTGATTTGACTCCTGTACCTGATCCAAGATTTTTTAGTGCAGGGTCACATACTAAGCACCATTGGAGATGCTCTTATGCTTTGCTTTGCTCTTATGAGGCTGAAGACTCATGCACCTCATCCAAGATTTCTAGTGGAGGGTCACATACTAAGCACCATTGGAGATGCTCTTATGCTTTGCTGTTGCTCTTATGAGGCTGAAGACTCATGCACCTCATCGAAGATTTCTAGTGCAGGGTCACATATTGAACATTGGTGGAGATGCTCTTATTGTGGCAACTTCCAATTGTTGGCAAAACTTGATGAGATCTTGAGAAAGTTGCTCCAGAGAAGGGGTCTCCTATCTAGAGAAGGAAGATAAACACTAGTGAGAAACAAGCTCCCAAAACCCAAAACCTTGAGTCCCACAACCCCCCCCCCAACTATTTTTACCTTACAAAATCATTTTTTTAAATTTAATTGAATTTCCAATGACAAAAAAACTATTCAAAATTCAATATCTCCCACACACTTTAGGTCTAAAAATTTCCAAATCATTTTCATTCAATCCTACTCCCTAATGGCTTTTCAGCAATGTTGAGTGCATGTTTCAAATTCCCCTATATTATTATTTTTGCTTTCAATGAATATTTAATGAAAAAATTTGTTCAATATTCAATAGCTTCTCCGCCATAGGTTGAAACATTACAAAACCAACTCGATGCACCCTTGATCATCCACAACTTTCCAACAATATTAAGAGCGCAATGCACTAGAGGTTTGGAAGATCTCAATATTGTGTAAGGCACCAATCGAGTTGTTTTTAAGTCTAAAAAACAAAAAAGGTGTATACAAAGTGTACGCATGTCTCATAAAATATTCATGGAGCAATTTCAACTAACATGTTATTCAATTTTGGAATCATCATGGGTATTTCAATCTTTGAAGGCTCTTTTTTTATCCTCCAAATTAAGCTACCACTTTAAATCAATAAATAAATAAATAATTCTTCATGTTGCTTTTGATAATAACCACATTCATCAACCTTGAACAACCCGATCCTCATCAAAATAAAAACTTGATAGATTTTGTTAAGACAGACAAAATTGAGAAATTTTTGGAAATTTTTTTCTCGTGTAAATTAGACTAATTTTTGGAATAAATTGCCAAGTTTTTAATAAGCTTTTTAAAAAAAAGGTTCCATCAATGTTTTGTTTTTCAGTTTTAATATGTAAGTGGTTTGGGGATCCTCCATAATAGGACTTAGCAAATTTTGGCTACAAGTAAGAGAAAAAGATGAAACTAGAAATCTTCTTATATTTTTGCCGAATGTTGGAACCTATTGCAACTTCAAATTTTTCTTCATTAGAATCTAGTACTTTGAGCCTTTATTTGCAAAAGAAACTTTTATCACCAAGATTTGAAATTTCACCCAAAAATACACATGGGTCCTCATCATTCATTAAACATATGTAATATATATATATATATATATAGTAGCAATGGATTTGTTTTGGGCAAAATTTTGCTAATTGATTCCAAGAGAAATTTCCTAGTGCATTTGGAATGCACCTTAGGTAGTCATGTCTTTGGAAAGGACTTGTGTAATTTTCCATTGTATAGTTTAAACATATGAGATTCTAAGATTAGAATAATAACAATTGTCAATACAACTTATAATTTGAAAATATTAATATTGATTAATGGAAGTTCAATCCTCAACTAATTTTCTTGATACACAAATCTAGCATCTTTTTATATTTTGGCTACCCCTGTTGGAACTTAGTATAGAATTTGGCGAATTAATATATAAATTGGCGACTAAAAAAATCAAAAGACACTAAATTCTCGCCACTTTAAAAAAACCTTTCGCCTAATTAAAAAAACCCTGCTAGTAGCTAGATGACGATTGGTTGCAATGATTTTACAGCAAGAGAGAGGGACGGGCACGGGCGCGGGTGTGGGGCCCTTGAGGCCGGTCCCTGGTCGGCTTCCTGGCACTGGCGCTCGGACCCGGGCGATAGACAAGAACCTTAGGCTGCGCGGAGAGGATCCGATCTTCGCGAGTACAATGAGCGTTCTTGCGCGCACCAACAATCGAGACGAGTGTGACGACGTGATGCAGCTTTTCGAGAGCTTTCCGAGTATGTCCTTTTAAGCTGCAGTTGTCGCTTTTGTTGCCGGAAAACAAGAAAGATTTTGTGTCAAAGCATTATTCCCATGTCAAAGCATTATTCCCACTCTCTGGCCGGATTTGTCGCGCTTTTTGTGAGCATTGATGAGCTCCAGGTTTTCTTTTCTTGAGGACTCGTCGCCGCCTTGACGATCGGTTTATTTTTGGTGTGCATTTTTTGCTTGTCTGTTAGAACAACCGGGCCGGGTAGTCAATATTGATGCGGCTTTGGTCTTCGGAGACAGACGTTGCTGTCGAGTTTGTAGGCGGTGTTTCTGAGGTGCACATAAGCGATCTATAAGCTTTGGTTGTGAGAGAGGATCCTGGATTTGGTTTTTGTTTTTCGGTGTTTTGGACGTAGTTCTTGAGGAAGAGGAAGAAGAAGAAGAAGAAGAGGAAGCTGCTGCATTCATTTCTTTCTCGTAGTCTTGAGAGGAGAAGGGATATAGTATCCGATGAAGCACTGGTGTGCGCTCCCGAGGGTAATGATGCAGCAGCGTTTCCTGAGGAGAAGTTTGTGATCTCCAGAATGCTTTTGAGATCTGCGGGTTGATAGAAGAGGATCTGTGACTTTTACTTACGGAATCTGGTGGAACGCCACTCGTGATCGGCTGCCATCATCAATATTATCACCATTATCGTGCAGCAGCTCGACTCTTAGGAGTCTGTCTGTCGTGATGATTCATGATCTGTGCCATTGCGCTTCTAACAACAACGAAGGATCGAGAGCTTCGTCCAGTGGAGAGGACGAGACAATAACAATGAGCATCTATCCCGGAGATCTTCTGGAGTCGTCTCAGCAAGAGGCACTTAGTAGATTCCGACTTCTTCTCACACAGGAAGGGCTAATCCGCAAACGAGACGATGACAATTCCTTACTTCGTTTTCTACGTGCCAGAGCTTTCAACATTGCAAAAGCCAAGGCCATGTTTGAAGCCATGCTCGAATGGCGAAAAGAGATTGGCGCAGATACTATTAAAGAGGTGAAGTGATCCTCTGTGCCTGTTTCTTCCGGCACATGTCTTTCCATTCTAACTTCTATCCTTAGAGTGGAACCGTACATGTTGTGAGCAACAACAACGTCTTGAACACATGTAGAACACGTCTAGAGCACGTCTAGAACATTTCCGTATCCTGTATTTGGATTGAAGTTGATGTTGTTCTGTTTGGCAGACTTTCCAGTTTCCGGAAAGAGAAGCAATAAAGGAGTTGTATCCGCACTTCCACCACAAGACAGATAAGATGGGCCGTCCGGTGTATATTGAGAGATTAGGTCAGCTGCAGGTGGATGAGCTTCTCAAAATCACAACCATGGACCGGATGCTTCTGTATCATGTTGAAGAATGGGAGATTTTGATCGACAGGAAGATTCCCGCATGCTCCAATAAGGCTGGCACTTGCATTTCTCAAACACTCACAATTCTTGATATGAAGGGTGTGGTAATGTTTCTTAGGCCTTTGGAAATCTGTTTATGTATTTTGAGAAGCTTGTTAGGGTTTTAGTCCACAGCACTGCTTGCTTGAACCTATCCTCTTTTTTTTGTCCCAATTGCTAAAATGGTGCAAGTTTTAATCTGCCACCATGATATTCTAAAACACACCCACTCTTTGTGGCTCCTAGATTTGGGTATTTATTGCTGCATGCTTTGTTCATCACCAAATGGTTTTCTCATTTTGTTAGGCAGTCGTTGTTACAGATTGTCATGGTGGGCTCTGAATTTTCTGTCAATGCAGACTATGAGGCACATGAGTAAACAGGTGAGGAATTTCATTCAGAAGATCACAAAGGTGGACCAAGATTTCTACCCCGAGTATCTTGGGAAGATGTTCATTGTCAATGCTCCGACTGCTTTCAAGGCAATGTGGGCTGTAGTCAGACCATGGCTGGATAAGAGGACTCAAAAGAAAATTGAAGTTCATGGTGGTAACTTCTCTCAAAAATTACTTGAGTTGGTCGAAGGTGACAATCTCCCTGCCTTCCTGGGAGGCTCATGCTGCTGCCCAGGAGGATGTGAAAATGCAGATGCTGGACCTTGGAATGAAAGGATCTACCAACAGCAACAGGTTTATGATGAATCTTCAAAGGCAATGGATTAGGTAGGTGTTGCCCTCTCAAGCATTGGTAAAATCTATGTTGACTTCCTCATTCAGACAATTGTAGTCCTCTAGATGGAGCTCATGAACAATATTATTAGTGTTGAGGGATTCATTCATGGCACCTTTGATACAAGTTAAATTTTTGGTGTTTATGTGTTAGCTTACTTCTTTGGGGACAGATGAAGCCCCAGGATATGCACAGACACCCATTCAATAACCAAAACATTGCTATTGTGGAGATGCAATTTTTGCTTCCAATTCCCAGGTTGGGATTAGGTAGAATTGTTGCAAGTAGTAGTAATATGTAAGATGAGCGCAGATATGGCAGTGTAGTGTGACAGGCTGGCACTGCATATGGAGAGTTTTAGCAGCCAACCCAAAGACTACTTCAGGCTATATTTGCTACTGTCAAAGCATCTGGTATGTAAAACCCTCTATGTATGCCTCTTTTATGCTGTAGGCTCAGATGTTTGCTTGCATGTGGACAAGCTGAAATGAAGCTTACCCTGAGAAGCTTGATGTTGAACAAGGATACTATTTATTGACTTCCATTTTTCATTAGCATTGTCTCTTCAGTGCTAGCCTGTGACTTGTTTTACCTTCAAAGTGTGGCGTTGTAGTAGAGATTTTTCTGCAATCTTGTCTTATCCGGACTGATTGAATTTCCTAACATTTTTATTATCAGATGTTGCTGGCATCTTTAATCTTAAATCAACACTAAGTACAACAGTGTACGAAAAGATTCTACATCAATTGAATGGTTTGTTAAAGGTGTTGAAAATCTCAGCAAATATAGCTATATTTGTGAATTGTCTTTTCAACAAAAGAAAACCTATTGGAGTGTTTTAGATTGAACTTGAACTCATCACATCCATTGATGCAAATCACTTATTCCATTGAATTGTTGACCATCCTTAAAACTCTGAATTGAAGAGATGAATTGTTGTGCCATCCTTGATACTCAAAATGCCATCAGAAAACCATGTAGGTACCTGGTTGTTCCCTTGGACATATAATGATATTTAATTTATAGTTGTAATGTGTTTTCAATTGGCCATAAAAGTCTTGTTGATTAAAAAAAGAACAGTTTATTATTACTGTGAAATGCTGCTTGATTTGCAGAACAAATCCCGCATCAGGCATCTCCCATAGAAAACCAGAACAAGGTTTTAAACCTTTTCCTTGGAAGTCATAGAAAGAAAGACTTCCAGATAAGGACTTTCAGAACCAAGAAGAAGGAACAACACACAATGGGAAAAACTAAAGCAAAAAAATTGAAAAGCAGTATTGAACAAAAAGTGACAGTCTCTCACTAGTTCAAGGACTATAAACAGTAACATGTATGATATGTACGATAGTGCCTTATCTATCACGACTTCCCCACTGATTTCATCAGCTCCCTACAGTCGGTATAGGCCTATGGTGGGTATACGCCAGTGCAACCACTAACCTGATATGTTCACAGAATTGTGCCCACCTCAATAATTCCCACCACCAACAGGCTGCAGTTTGGTTCAAAAGCTGATATTCCTGGTGCCGGAACTGATTTTGGTGAAGAACGTGGGAATCTTGGAACCTTATATAACACCCCTAAATGTGCACGATTCCTCCAAGTTCACCTGCATTGCTGATACCAGCCATTTCAAGGTCAACCTTGAGAGCACTGGAAGATAAGGCAAATCATGTTGCACCATTAGTACACCGTTACAATGTTGAAAGTCCTACTGATAGAATTGTCAACATTATGCTGTGCCCAAGTTGCTTCCAATTTTGACAAATTAGATGGCTAATATCTAAAGCAGACTTGAGCTAAAAGGAATAGGAGGATACATTGACTCACACAGAATCCTACTGTCAAGTTAAAGACACTTGTGTATTCAGGATCAGAAACGTACTTGAAGGTTGGAATGACAGGACATATGTTTGTTACCACATACTATCCCCTTCCACAAATCCTGGGCAACATAGAGCATGCCAAAAACTTTAAGCCATGAGAATTTGCAGCTGATTATCGCAGCACAATGGAGAATTCAGGTCAAGCTTCCCATGCTACATCTCTTGGATTGCCATAAAGTAATCTCCTGAATAAGACAATCTCCATGGACATACAGAAGGTTTTCTCTCACCAGAACATGCTCTACTAGTCACCTCTCATTGAATGTAGAACCGACTTTACACCTGTTAAATCTCAGGAAACGCCTCCTGCTTCATTGTCTACATACTCTACTTGCAAATGTTGAAAGAATCCCTACACCCTGTACATGGTTGGACTAACACACTCCTAGTGTTCAATCACAGTGGCCCCTTGCTGGCTGGATCTTTCTTGAAAGGTCTCTTGACCTAAGAATCCCACCCCACCCCACCCAAAGGATCGTGAGAACACAATGCAATTCCTCTTTTGTCAAAAAATCACAGATCTGGACTGTTTGAACAAGAAGCAGTAACTACCAAAAACCCAAATTGAATCAATAATCTAGATTTCCAAGAAACCTAATTAAGCTGAAAAGCTCTTATAGTAATCAACATGCATGAAAGTAATTACAGATGAGGGATTTAGTTAAGGGGTTGTAGGTCAATGCCTGGGATAGGAATTACTTGAGAAACTTCAATACAGATTCGTAAATGAGAAAAGTAAGGGAAGATGATGGCACAACTCTCAGTAAATTGGGGATAATTCCTTTGTACAGCCCCCTAAAACCTTCATACCTGCCAGGTATTTAACAAACAATTAGTCTCACAATCATCGCCCATCATCATCCATGTCTGAAAGAAAATTCTATCTTGTGTGATGTTCTTTGTCCATTCCATTAGGGGCTTCATCTAATTAGTCAGCAGCAATCCTCTTTTGCTGCACTGCACACAACACACAATTCATTCATCGTTTCCACAGAAGTAACTTATTGAAAGGTGCACCTCAACTGTAATTTCTACAGCACAGGAGATAGATAACACAAAAATCTTGCCAAGGGGCCATTTCATCAAGTTGATGCACATTTTACCTTACAGCATCTTCAAAGGCATGCCACGTGTTGCGGTACTTGAAAAATCCTTCCGCACTTGGTCTTTGCTGTTAGAAAAAATCAGTGACTCAGAAATTTGTGTTTGGAAGTGCTTCACTATGGTTTATGAGCAGGCTAGAACCTTCTTACACTATTTCTGTCAACTGAATCATGAATTGTTGCCAGTGTCTATGTATTCCCAGTCGAGTATAATAACAGCTATCAGTCAAGAAAAAGAGTACCTGAAGACGAGATCGGATGACCTGCAATATGGACCAAACAATATGTATGTAAACACAATCACAGAGCACTGCAGATTGAGGACATTTCATAAAAATTGTATTATATGAGTATGTTTGCAAACATCACTGATCATGACAAGACAAACCAACAACTCAAGCATTCTGCATTGTCAAATTGTACACCGGGCTTAACCCACAATTGAGTCATTGAATCATGCTCTGACCCAAGAGACCCTGGAGAAAGTTTCAAGCAAGTTGTGAAACTCAATCTGCAAAACTGTTCCTGTACATACCTGATATGGATATGTGAGAAAGGCAGCAAACAGCTTTGATGATGCCCCCAAAACTGCAAAATCTTGGGATGTCTGCATCATAGGATCAAGACATAGTGGGAGCTCAAGAGCCAATAGGGTTAAAATGAACCACAAACCAATAACAAGAAACTGTACTACACAGTGGCCACTGAGATACTAAAGAGAGCTGGGAGTCACTACCAAAAGCTCTTCACCCTTTGTATTCATAAGCTGATCTGTGGATTTTTGAGAGCGATAGGCAATCAACAACTTCCGGCCTTCTTCATAGGCCATGAATTGTAGGGCTCCATGTGATACCTGAAATGCCGCAGCAGAATCAAATCATTATGCTTTGTAACCACTGCCAGCTGATATGTTCATAAGGGACAGCACCTATCAGGAGGAGAAGATTCAGAATGTGTCTTGCCTTGCTCCCATGGGCTTGAACTCAAAACATTTGACAGAGTTTCTAAAGTACAGGTTATTACAAAGAGTGGGCTTGCTAGCATCCTGGCAAGGGAACAAGGTTGACCCTGGTCTCAGGAGTTGTGAAAGTACCAAGCCCACATCATACTCTTAATACATACAAATTTAGATAAGCCATTCTGGCTGACTGTTGGTTACCCACGACAACCTCAAAATGTAGTGAACACTTACAATGTCTCGCCTGAGATGAAAAATCTCCAGATCATGCAACATGTACCCTTCTAAGGAAAAGAAGAAAGCAAAAATACTCACAAGAACAAGTCCAGGGCCAAGACCTTTGTAAAGACCACGCCATCCCTCCTCTTTGAGAATGCTTCGCAGGGCATCTAGAATTTGAACACAAACCCTCAGTTTGAACTACATACACATGAAGGATAACCTACAGGAAAATCACTTGATTGGATGTACACAATTCAACAACAAGGCCATAAGGGGATTTACAAACCATAGAATCCTGTATACGGTTGACGTATGCCATGGCCATGGCCCTGCAGCTGTAACCTTGTTTTCACTAACCATACTGGATTTGTCAGCACACAAACCTAACACCCTCCAACCACACAACCATATTAGTCTGCATTCGAAGATATTGCAATCATGCAAATGTTGTTGCTTCACCCTTACTCCTGCTCAACTACAGAAAGCAGCAGTTTCAGAGACTCTGCATAAATTAGGAGAGGGACTTACTATTTATCCTGCTTCTGCAGCTGAAAGAAGGTGCAAGGCTGGACCCAGATCCCTGCCAACTAGCCGCCGATTTCTTTCTTTTATGTTGCTATACCTAAAACACAAGAATAGTATGCACACCATGGGAAAGTCAATCAGCAAAACAAAACAATCTACTCCCTGCAACAATCTATCTACACGTCAGAAAAACACAGTTGAAAGCCTTGCTTTTACAAAAGAAGACTGAAAACTAACTGAAATGAGCATGATGACCAGAGGTTATATTATATTGGCAACAGACAATCACCAGAATAGGATTCAATTCACAGTTTCATGACCAATCCAAAACCCCACATATAAATCATGGGAAGAAATCTACTGGTGGTGAACATGAATGACTCAGCAAAACACTCTTTCTTTTGGGTTCCAGGGTGAGAGACCTAGGCATCTCTTACAAGAAAAAGTAGAGTCCCCATGACAAGCTTGATCCCAGAACCGCAGGAAAGAGGCCCGCATACAGCCCTCTTAATCCCTGTGAACTCAAACTCCTCTTCATTTATGATTCTGTCATATTTCCTTCTGTTGTCTTCAGAGACCATAGAATCCTAAACCCTAAACATATTACCTCTATTCATAATCATAAGAAACTCTGCCTCAGGAAAATCACAAAGAAAGATAATACAATCTCATCAGTCCACAATAGAAAGAAATAGGAGGAGCTTGGAACACATATATGCACACACACACCTCTACTTTGGCAATTGTGTACAAAGCGTGAACTGTGTGTTTGTACTTGGGGATCGTTGTTGTCTGTCGCCCATCATGCACTGCACAACAACAACAAAAGACAAGAAGGACGGATCACCACCAAAGAAAACTCAAAGAAAAGACAATATCACTACATACATAAAAGAGAGAAAAAAATCCAATCATTCATTCCAAGCCTTCAAGAATACCTACATGAAGAAGAAGAAGGAGAAGAAATATCTGACTAGCTTTTTTCTTTGTCGTAGGGTTTAGGGTTGAATAGGCAGTTTCTTCATTTTGGGTGGATTTGTATTGAAGAAGAGGAACAACAACAACAACAACAAAATCTCTCTCTTCGGAGACCTTGGAAGCGAGTGCGCACAATGTCCAGTGGATGCAAAGCGACAACGGTCGCGAGACCTGCCACAGCTCCCGCAGCTGCGTTCTCCCATTTCCAGTGCGTCGACCAGTTGTATAAGATGCTGTGCATGGCGACAAAGATCGATTCTCTCTCTCTCTCTGTGCGTCTCCTCTTCACACTCTTCATGAGAAATGAACTTTAAACCCTAAACCCTCCCTAATGTTAGACTCAAGAGGAGGCATAGCTAATTGCAATTATCACCAGTATCCTCACTCATGCTACAACAAGCTTATGAAGTTAAGCAAAGAAACCTTCCTTATTGAAATCTTCTTCGTATTGGACTAAGAGAGTAGTAGAGAGCAAGCTTTTACTTCAAAAACCTTGTATCTTGTCCTTTGCCTTCTTCTTTGTGATTCTTGTTCTTCAACTTCTCCTAAACCTTCAGAAATTACATACTCTTTTTATGTAATTTTTGTCTCTCCACTTCACAAGACAAATAAAAAATGAAACCTCTCAACCATTTTGATTCTCTCTCTCTCTCAACCATTTTGGTTCTCTCTCTCTCTCTCTCTCTTTTCCTTTCTAGTAATGGAATTTCAACTTTTAAACATCATGATGAATTAAGGTTGCATATTGTATTTGAAGCTTAACATAGCTTATAAACATCATATTTCTTTCAAACTATTGCAACATATGTGTATGAGCATGTTGTGTCAATTTGGTTGTGGCGTATTACATTTTATTTGTGCATCCCTTTTTAACAATTGAGATGGTACTTGACAATGTGTTGTGGATCCTAGAATGAAAGTTTTATTTCATGAAACCCTAAACCTGAACATTTAACCCTAAAACCTTACCTTGTTTTAAACATCATTGTTGGACTTAAAAAGTTATACATGTCACAACACCTTGATCTATTTTTGTTGTCTTTATTGTTACACTTGATGCAATAGTGTAACCTCTTCAAAACAACTTGTAAGACTTAAATCACAAATTTTCCATCTCATGATTTAATAATAAAAATTGAATGAAAATCATTTTTCCATGAATTTGTATTTTGCACATGGATGTTGTTTAAAACATTTATAATGCATTATAACATGTTGCACTAGGATTGTGTTTTAAAACTTACACATGAAGAGAACTTCAATTCTCATTAGAATTATAAACAAAGGTTATATTTGTGGGTAGCTCACAAAAACTAATGGAGATCGATGGTCAAAGGGTGGGAAATTTGTCATAACTCGATTATTTATTTATTTTTGTTTTGCAGTACAAAGGAGCAGGTTTACACCACCACCATCAACAAAAATAGTTTGTAACATTTATTAATCACATGAGTTATTAATAAAAGAAAAAAATGGCTCCAAGTGTCAAAGCCTCATTCTTTCTTTCACACAAAGGTTCATTATTAAATTGATAGATGAAACATCAATTTTCAAATGTTTTGAAGAAGAAACCAATCTTGGTAAAGTTCTTGCACAAAATTCTAATAATTAGTTGTTTTATGTAATAAATGCCACCTGCACAAATGAGCTTGCTACTAGACAAAAACAGAAATGATATCTCTTGTAAAATCAAAATTCAAACCTACAAATTCTAAACATTAGTTATGCAACAATTCCTTTTAGTAAAGATTAATTAAGCTTTTTCCTTGTGAATAAGTTATGTAGTTAGTGTGGGTCGGGGCCATAGTTACCTTTCTCGTTTAGCTCCACTTGTTGAATATGTCAAATGTTGCTACCGGTCCTTCAATTGTGCATTTGCTTCACATCAAATTTCACCACAACATGCAGAGCGATGACACATGCACTTACTTTGTCAAGACCTTGATTGATTACTACCACCATTCTTCTTCAAGCTAAGTACTTTTCATCAAATAGGTCGCCTTTGTTCTTGATTTTTTTGTTAGTCAAGTGGATAGGACCAAGTGCAAATCAAAATGTTCTCATGGCCATCTTTATAATAGTTTGATTTTGTTCATAATAGGTCTAGTGTATAAATGGTTGCCACTACTCCTTCTAGTCACAGAAGAAACGGCCTAAAAAGGTTGATGATGTTCGCTAAAACTAAAAAAAATAGAAAATCCATCTCTACTGTGCCCTCTATCAACAACACAAACTCCTTACCTCTAAACCCTAAAATATCACAAGCCAACTTAAGAAAAAGATTGAAGGCAAAAAATCACAGAAAAGTGCACACTAAATTTATAAAGAAAAAAACCAATGAAGTTTGGAACAAGTGCACACTACATATGTATAAAAACAAACCAAAGTTGTTCAAGAACACTAACCCACTCCTTTGGCCAACAATTGAGAAAATGCACATTGCATATGCAGAAAAAGAAGTGGGGGAATTCTAGGACCTTGAAACATTAACCCATAAACTTGTAAATCCTTCCAAATCTACATGGATCAGAAATTTCTTGTTGGCCCACCCCCATTCAACTTATGACTATCAAGTGCAATGTTAAGAAATTGAATGTTGTTACAACAAACCTTCCACACAAATCAAAATCAAAACAATGTGCTTTAGGAAATCAACTGTTGTTGCAACAAACCTTACATTTGAATCAAAAATCTTCCTACAACTAATAAAATTTGATGGTAAAAGGAATGGTGTGAAACAAAATGAAAAGAAATGCATTCATTGCAAATATCCAAATTGACACAAACAATGGTTGATAATCTCCTAATGAAAAAAAGATGGAAATGACTTCTTTGTAGCTTTTGCAATCGTAGGAAATGACGATGGAAAAAGGTTAGCTAATACAAACTTAACAAAAAGGACAACAAACCCCTATTTTTTTGGTGAATTTTCCCAAAAAAAAATTATTTTTTCCTTTACGCAATTCACAAAGAACCATTAGATTTCATGACAGTGCAAAATTTTGCACAAAAAACACATTAATCCCAACTGAGTTGACATTAGGTTTCACATTGGTAATCTATAGGTCCTATAGGCAGGTAGGTAGGATAATAAGAGTTTTGCTATACTTTGGTAATTAGGAAGCACAAGGTAAACATCAAGTTGAACAACCATTTGTTGGGCATTAAGAAAATCATTACTTAACTTTTGAATTCTTGTATTTATATTTATATTATTTATGATGCATTTTTTCATGATAGGATGTAGTTA
This sequence comes from Sphagnum tenellum, assembly GCA_963921925.1. Taxonomy (NCBI): domain Eukaryota; kingdom Viridiplantae; phylum Streptophyta; class Sphagnopsida; order Sphagnales; family Sphagnaceae; genus Sphagnum; species Sphagnum tenellum. The sequence continues at coordinate 5,701,477 of OY998158.1, forward strand.
TGATGTTATTGATTCATCTAGTTTTGTCATATATGATGTGCAATATGTTGCAACTGCATATGGGTCCAAGATAAATCAAATATTTATATTTACAAACCACAAATGAACATCATGTATATTATAAACAACATGGTTTTTTCATACATGTATGTGTGTGTTGATGTTGTTGTGCATTTTGTGTTGGGTTTGGTAATAATGATACATCACAAGAAATGTACATGTTTACAAACAGTTCAATTTCTTCATTTGTGTGCATTCCATGCATAGGTGTAATTTTAATCCATAAAGTTCATGGTCATGTTTGTTCCCATGATTTTGGAATTCAATGACAATTTTTTTGTTAGAAATATACCTAAATATATAATGATTTATAGAAATATACCTTAAAATATAATGATCTTTCGCAATAAGTTTGCGAAAATAAGATGTTTTGTGATTGTAATATCTTACACATGTGACATGGTCAATTCATATCAATTCTATTATATGAACAAATTGGAGGTTATTTATTTTATTTGGGAGATTTAGTTTTTAAACATGTAATGTGTGTAAAGTTTTAATGAAAAATTTTCATAATTTTTCAATAGATATAAAAATGACAAAAAACGTTGGAAGCCCAAGTTGTCAAATCATTCCAAATAATTTTTTCCACAACCTTTAAAAATAATCAAATGAATTACACAAACCTTCCAAATCATGATTATCTAAATATGATTTGAAGATATTATCTAAATTTGGTTTATCTCGTAATTAATAAGTTTTTAAAGTTTTACCACATAGTTTTCCTTTTCATATTCACACCCAACTAAAACCTATGACTTTTTGGATGGAAACTTTAGCAGCTTTCAAAAAAAGGTTTAAAATATTTGTTGAAAAATCCCCATATTTAAAGAGTAATTCCCATTGAACTATTTGTTGATATGAAAAACCTTTAAAATTTTATCAAGGTTGCCCATAAACAATGATGGAAAATTTAGTTCCTTATAATGTTTATTTTAAAATAAATCTAAAAGGTGAAATTTTTTATTTGTGACAATAGAATATATATTATTTTCATAATCCATTATTTTTTGAGCATTTAAAAAATTATGTATCATTAAATATGTTGGTGTACAATGTATTTATTCATTGTCAAAATCAAAATTATCGAATGATGCATTATTATAAATTCAAAACTAGATTTTAAATTCATATGCAAAACAAATTAATGATGAATGGTAACATTGTTATCTTTGTACAATGGTGTTTCAATTAAATTTCATAAAGCGACCATCACCATATTTGGATGAACATTTTTTGACATATAAGGTGATTTGTATTTAAGACATCATTTAAGAAACACACCTATTATTGCACCATCATGTGGTAAACATGGTAGTATTAATTGAGTTAGATCCACATTTGCAAAGGACATTAATAACAATACCATGCATCTTATATTGCTCATACCCTTATAGTTTATAAATTTGAGCAAAAGCAAGATGTGACGAAATAAAACATTTTTTAGTTGTGTTATCTTTTGGACTAATGGAATGATTTTGTATTAAAAAAAATTATTCAGTACTTAACATAAGGTGGTTTATTTTCAATAATATTACATGTAAACAACTTGTACATATGTATGATGTTGAACTAGGTTCTATTGGAATTTGAAAATATATAAAAAGTTATCTTGACAATTGGTTTGTAAAACATTTAAGTTGTTTTTAAAAACATAACATTTCACAACTAAAACATGGAATTATGGGAACATCTTGGATTTTTTTATTATAATGTCAATATACATTGAAGTATGTGTATTTTTTAATATATTAATTTTATGTTTTATTATATTTTATTGAACATCATGTTTTGCAAGAAACTATTGTGTGGGAATTACTCGTTTTTAAGTGTTTTCTAGAATGCATTGAACATATGAGAATTAAACTTTGTCATTTATGAAATATTCTTTTGATTTTTTTTATGCATATATATTTCATGTGATTCATAATTTTTGATCTTGTTTTTTTAATATTTTGAACATGTTGATGAATTTAAATGTTTTTGCTTAATAAGTTAGATTTGGATAAACCTTCAATAATTCAAAAATATTATTGTCATAAAATGTTCATTAAAAATAAATAAAAATTGTGTTCCATTGTGTTCAACAATCAAATGGGAGTGTTCCATTTTGAATTTTGGGATTTAAAATTTTTTTGGTAAGGGAAACTAAAGTGAATGGATTAGACAAAATTTCATTAATAGGAACATTTGTTGTTTTTCAAAAAAAATGTAAGTATTGAATACGATTATTTATTTATTTATAGTAATATTTGTATTACAAGAAGTGTTGAACAATGAAACAACATACTCCAATGGTGCATCTCACTTAATTTTTCAAAAATTTAATTAATGCAAAATCAAAATTTTCATTCCAATACAAATGTGTAATAATTAGTTACAATAATTGAATAAAAGGTCGTTGCACCATTGGTTCCAAAAGGGATGGAAAATCATTTAAATCTACGATAACTTTCGAATCATTAACTTGAAAAGTAGGCAAAACATAGATAGACCATTAACATATTGAATTGGTTCAAAATTTTGAAAACAATATAACATATGTAAAGGGATAGATTGAAAATTCATGCCGAATCAAAACATAATGTGTTTTGATACTTTATTCCAAAGGTAAATTGGCCTTTGTAGATATTTGGTTATCCAAAATATTGTAATGAAATCTTCCCACAAACCTCCCATCCCAGCACTTATTGTCATTTTGGTCACATATTGATGTCCATTTGTGACCATGCTTTGATGCAAATCAAACAAAAAACTTGGATTTAATTTTTGTATACGACATTGTTGGGTTTTTTTTGTATTCAATAATAAACATTGATTTAAATGTGCTATGTTATTTTGTTCCAATTCAAAAGACGATAAATGATTATTTAATAAATAAGATATATAATAAAAAAAAGTAATTGCCTATTTCATATTTGTATGTTGAAATTAAATGATGGCCATATGAATGTAATACATGTTCAAGTGATGAATCAACAAGATTTAATAAAGGTGTTTCCATTATTATGGATATATATATACACAAAACCACGGTTCCCACATGAACACACTCAAAAAAGATAAAATCAATGATTCATTAAAGATTTTTTTTGGGAGAAAATTCCTTGCATTGAATTTTTTTTATATTGGAAATTTTTTTGAATTGAAAAACTACTAGCATAAAAAAAATTAAATCAAAAAAAAATTTGTATAAAAAATTTGCATGCATTGAAAAAAATCATTAAAAAATATTTTCATTGAAAAAATCCTTACATTGACAAATTATTTGCATTGAAAAACTACTTTCATTGAATAAATTGTTTGGATTGAAAAAACTACTTTCATTGAAAAATTAATTGCATTAAAAAAAATTTGTCATTGAAAATACTTCACATACAAAATGTTGCATTTAACATTATTTTCGGCACTTAATGTAAATTGATGTATGAGAACTTCCCTTTTCCTCTAGAAAAAAACTATGAAAATGATTATACTATATGGGCTATTTAAACCAAAATTTTGATATAGAGGGTTTCCACATATATAAATTATTTGTATAATTAAGATAACTATAAAAAGGTCACATAAAAACTATTAACAACCTCAATGTTTAAGATGGTTTTTGTTTAAAAATTGATTTTGAACCCATCAAACCCTAAAACCCATCAAAATCAAGCTTGTGTTTCACACTACGTTAGACATTATCAGCAAAAATAATTATCGAATGAGCAATTAAACTTTCACCTTTCAAATTGGTTTCCGCTTGTGGGATGAATTATTAGATGTTTTTTTGGAAACCACCAAGGGTAGATGTGCTTGATAATTACAATTTACCATGAATGTGAATTGAAATTAGGAGTTGAACTTGTTTTAGAGAAAGCAAATTGAAGAATTTAGATTCTATGATATGCACAACTACTTCAAGCCAGTACCTTCGATAGTCAATAATAAAAGTTCATCATTGGTTATAATGGAATCGCAAAGAAAACCTAATTTTTGAACCATTGTTTTTGAATGACAAGTGTTACAACGAACATCACCTGTTGGAGAAATGATGATATCTGATACATGACAAACATACTTTTTGAAATGGAGGTGTAACAAAGCTTGTTGTGAACAACACTCTGGTCACTTGAAAAAAAAAGACAATATGTTCAAACAAGAAGGTAAATGAAAATGAACATAAAGAAAGGGAAAATGTGGGAAAAAAAGTAGATCAATCAAGAAAGAAATAAAACCATGCACACCCACACATTTTATGTAAACGAAAAGAATGAAATGCATAAGAAATGCATAATAGAAGGTGTTGTAGAAATTTAATTATCTAAAAAATTAATACTTAAAGAAAAGACAAATAACAAGATAAAAAATAATAACAACAAAAAAAATATCAAGAAAAAAAATCATTCAAGCATAAAAAAAAAACATTTTATCACCTTCTTTCAAACGATATATGTTTCATTTCTTATTCGTTTTGAGTGATTTAAAAAGCTATGGGTATGAAATTTAAAGCTTTATAAATGATTTTTGAAATGCAAAAACATTTGAACAACGTGTATATATTTTAAGCTTTAAAACTTTTGTGTGTGTGTGTGTGTGTGTGTGTGTGTGTGTTAAACTTGAGATTTTCACCCCCTTCATTTCCATAAGCTATATTTTACTCATTCGTTAACCAATTCCAATCATTTTTTTAACATTAGATGCATCAAAAAAGGGTTATAAAATCCTTTCAATGTTCAAAGGTTATTAACTAATGTAATGAAAGTATAAAACTTTATTTACAAAGGTTTTTCACATACTTGTCTACATCACCATATTGGAATTACAATATGTTCTTCTTTGAACAAACACACTCTAAGGATTTTATCCCATATTCTTTATCAAAAAAAAAAATTCCATTGAACTATATAAAGACAATTTTTTCACTTTCAATGGCAAAATTGTACTTTATGTTTTATATGCAATGGAATATGAGTTTTTGTTCTTTAAACAATTCTAAAAAAAATCATCTCAATATAATTTTATTTTCTATAGGCCATTATAAGAGAGAAAATTATGTGGCCACCCTGTTCTTCCCTCAAAGAAGGATTACCATTTTTTATATATTGCATGAACCAAGAACAATTAGAAGAAGAAGATGTCAAATAGGACTTTGAATATTTGCCAATAATTTCATAATGGACACTAAACTCTCTATAGTTGAGAGCCAAGCTTGGCAATTCCATAGCAAGTAGTCCACCATATGCAACACCCAGAAAGTACTCTACAAAGAAGGCAAAATGAGATGCAAGTAGTCTTAAAATCAAGCTTGCATCACCTCGCACATGGGGCAAGGGTAAGGGCAAGAGCAAATCAAGAGTCTTGAGGGTGCACCATAAGGGATGGACGGTGGGTGGACAAGAAACACTATCTCCATCAGCTTCCAGTTATAGAGCTGATCACAGTGGGTATCACTTTCTGAAGTTAAGCCCGCTTTGACAGGAATTGTAGGAGGATGGGTGACCCTACAGGGGCTTTTGTATACGGGTGGGCCAGTGCCACAAGGGCCCATCAGGTATTATTAACCACACACACCATTAGATCGTAATTTGAGAACATGTTGCGAAAAACATGAGGAACCAAATTACAGGAGTCCTTGACAAAAAAACATTTGCTGGATTGCTCCGAAAAATATATGCTCAGAACATGATTTACCCTACTGCTACAAAAAAACATGTTCCCAACCTTTGAGAAAGGTTTGGATTTTCAACTCAGAAAAAAAATCAAACTACTGTCATGAGACAAACTTGCCTTGCTGATCTTGAGAGTGGCTCCCAATTTCAATATTGTGATCTGCAATCTGGGCTTCCAAGTCTTTTTGAACAGAGCCCAATACTTTTGAGGACTGGATAGTAGTACTAACTGAAGATGCTGAAAAAGGTGATGAATCTACTGGCTTGTGGAGATTGTTCGATGGGGGAGAAAATTCCAATTGTAGCAGCAATGAATTTGCCATAACCCCCAATGAGCTAATACCCATAAGTGCACCCGCAAGTGAAGGTGTGAGCATCGTATTTGTCAATGGCAAGAGTGCACCTGCTGCAACTGGTAAACCCACCTAGTACATGCAAGAGAACATAGATATGAATCAAAAAAATTGGAAAGCATACATACAATCCATTTTAAGAACAGAAATGCTAAGAAGAGGTCATGCTGCCATCAAGCAGCAAGTAAGTTGCACTCACAATGTTGTACATGAATGCCCACCACAAATTCTGCTTGATCTTCTTCAGTGTTTTCCGACTTAGTTCCACTGCTTCAACCACCTTCACATGCCACCATAGACCCCCAAGTGAACAACCTGCTGGTTGGTTTTTGAATTTGGAACCGTGTTCAGTGGTCAAAAGATGGCAAACCATTCAAAAATGGAAAACAAATGCAAGGAAGCTCCACTGACCTGGGTGAGCCTGTCACCCATTAGGACAATAGATGCAACTTCACTAGCTGCTCCCACGCCACCAGCCATAGCAACACCTACATCTGCTTGAACTAATGCTGCTGCATCATTGACACCATCTCCAACCATAGCCACATTCCCCTTCTCTTTCTGAAGCAGCCTGATGTGCTCTGCCTTTGCAAATGGTTTCACTCCAGCATATACCTGTGATATAGTCAGTCAGGAAACACACAATAGTTCAGGGAAATGGGAACACACCTAGAAACGAGTGCTCATATTGATATAAGCCAAAAACCAGATGCACACCTTTCTCCAGACACTGAAAAACCAGTAGTACTATGACCAGTACTTGGGCTCAATGACCCAAGTTACATGTTGATGATATTCCAACCACACCAACAGCAAATGCTTTAAAATATCAAACAGCATTGCAGCTCCACCACCCATGTCATGTGATAAAGCGATGAACCTGATGCCTGTCAATGCCAACTTTAGCAGCCACAGCTTCTGCAGCTTCCTGCTTATCCCCTGATAGCATGGAAGTCTGAATGCCCATGCGATGGAGGGCATCAATAGCTGTCCTGGCATCATCCCTAACCTCATCGATCATGGTAATGGCTCCCACAATCTTGCTATCCACCCCTGTCCCCATGTCCGTGAAAATTTCACCAGTTTAATATGTAAATGCTGAACTGTGCATTAAGTCATATGTTTGCAGCTCAGGAGATCGCTGAAGTCAGTTATAAAATGAATAACAGTCAAAGCCACTAGCAATGTGGGGTGGTGCTGAACAAGGTTGCTAAATTTGCAGTAAATAAAATGGCCATTCCAGAACTTCTCACAACATACTGAATGAAATGTATGGAAACAATGTGAAATCCTTACCTACATAAACTACAGTCTGCCCTTGAAGAGATGCCTGAACCACCTCAGGAACACGCCCCTCTGCACAAAACCTGATTCCATACTTATAAGCAATCATATTCAACATGAAGCAAACTTGTAAGCCTCTAAGTTTAGAGAACTAAAATGAAATTTATGATGAGAAAATAAAACAGTTCGCTCCATCCTACCCGTTCACTGGAACAATGAAGGAAAACTGTGATTGATGAGCTTATGACATCAAAGAAGAAAAAAACATGCCAGTTGGGTGAAAATCAGTCCCTCAAATCATAGGAAATTGACAAGTCCATTGAGAGGTTTCTGGTCTGATGATTGTGCAGAAAATGGAGAATTTCTTGTGCAAAAATGCCCTCTACTGAACTTGGCATCTCAACCTCAACCGGTTATTCGACATAAATTTGCCAAATCTGACAGTAAGGTAACAACTATACAACTCTTTGCCTTGTGTTCAGCTCATGCTGTTCCCAGTTTGTTGAAATTCATACATCGTTTAAGAGTGTACACAAATACAGTCCTGCTCACTGACAGACACTGCACCAGAACTAGAAATGGGACATCACATGCCATACAGAGTAGAAGATACCTTTGGACCCATTCTAAGGTGCCAACAGCTACTTGTTTCCCTTCCACAATTGCAGTTGCTCCACTACCTGGTTCCTGCTCAAATGTTGAATCCTGCACCTGAGGACACAGTTCCAAATTGGAGAACCTGAGCAGAGAGTCATTATCAGGACCCCTGTCCAGCAAATCAACTCAATTGAGAGAAAGAGTTCACTGATTAAGCTGTATGTTGTTACCTTGGCCTCTCTGCAGCCAGAAGCTTTTGCAGCCTGGATGAGCGCCTTTGCAATTGGGTGGGATGTTGAGCTCTCCACACCAGCAGCTAGCGTCAGTATTTCCATCTCTGTCCACTTTTGTGACTTCAATCTGCAGTTATGACCATAAACCCTAGTTAATGAGTAGGCATTATCTTCAAGTGTCTTGGTGATTGGTCACCTGCAAAACATTGATACATGCTCCTGCTAGATTGTCTCTTTGTACCCTCCCAGCTTAGCTCCCAATCAAAGCACAACTAATGCCAGCACCCAACACAAAGGGTGACCACAGGACTCTACCTGGCATTTAAGGTCTCCTTGCCGTTGTCCAAATCTGGTGTTTCATCACTGATGCTGTCACTACTCATCACACTGGTGATTGCAGGTCTACCAAGAGTGAGAGTCCCAGTTTTGTCAAATACAACACTGTCAATAGATGACATCTTTTCCAATATGTCCCCTCCCCGAATAAGCAAACCTCTCCGCGCCCCAAGTGACGTACCCACCTGTATCAGAAGCATCTCCCCATTATCCCCAAGTTTCATTGCTCACAAGAAAAAGAGACTCCATTCCAAAATCTAGCACATATATGCCAATCAAACCTTCAAGTGCAAATTTTCCTTTGCAGGTAGTTCTGTGCATACCAGAACAGCTGTTGGAGTTGCCAGGCCAAGAGCACAAGGGCAAGCAATAACCTGTGGACAACACACAACATGTGATCAACATATGACCTTGCAGTACACCAAGAACCGAAAATCTGATGTTCCTGAAGGTTTTTTATTTCTCTTTAGGAATCTCTTGTCATCTCATAAACATAACTCTGAACGCTTTCCACTAAGTTTTATGTTCCATACAGGTCAAGTAAAGACCCTGTGGGTCAAACAGTAGTTCGCTTACCAAGACATTGCAGGCTAGCTGAAGCCCAAGCAAAAGTCCACCCCCAGCTGGAACTACAGATGGAAAAAGAGCAGGTCCTAGGGTTGTCCAGAATGCAAAGGTTGCACATGACAGAGCCATAACTCCATAACAAAATTGTCCTGCCACCTGCCAATAATGCTTGCCTCATCAATCCTGGTACTTTAGCATCTGACATGCCTAGCTTCCATTCTGCAGCTCTGAGCACTAATACAACATAAGATCTAGAATTACAAACCTCAGTCATGCCCAAGTGAACTTCTGATTCTATCCAGTACATAAAACCAGAGCCTTCATATAACAAAAGAGTCTCCATAGCAGCTTATGGGGCTCATGGAGTTCACGAATCCATAATAACAACACAGCACTGGATTCATTCCACCAAATACCATGTCTTTCTCCCAATAGTTCTGCCTTGAGCAGCAACAACTTTTCCATGGTGCAGATGTGTTCCTGGTCTGGTCAACTTGCTGGAAATCTGGGTTGTTGACAGGAAAGGAAGACACAATTCTCTCAGCAAAAAGAATGAAGTGAATGCCATAGAAAGCGCTTATTAATCTGGTTAGAGACCTTGTCAGCAAGCCGTTGCACTGGTGCTTCCCTTGTCTGGGCATCTTCCACCATGCGCACAATATCACCCAACACTGTATCACCACCCGACCTCCTTGCTTGCACTGTCATGGTGCCATTGTAATTCACAGTTCCAGCTGATATTTCATCCTTCATAGACAGTTCACACCATCAGAACACAATTATAATATGGATTAGCATTTGGATTAGAAAATGATTGGCATCTGTCTCAGCAGTTTGTGGGTTGATCTATAATCTACATTGTCCCTCCATCTGGTAATAAATCCAGTGGCAAGAGCACTTATGGCTTGAATATTCTCCTCAATTCATTGTTTTAAGTCTCTCATCTTTTCTTCATTCTCTTCTCTGTCTCTTGGCAATATATGATCTGTGGACTGGACATCACCCATCCTCAATTTTTCTGTCTTTCCTCTAAAAGCAAAAAAATTGTTCACCAGAAGCAACAAAGTCTTCCTCTTGGCACTTAATGAAGAAAATTTTGGTTAGGCTGTGAAATTCTCTGGGACTACCAAGTTTTACTGCTACAGTATGTGCCAAAGCCACTATCTTAGTTCAGAAAAGGACATCACAAGTGTAGCCAGGTGATGGCCTTGATAGTTAGTTCAGAAAAGGACCTCACTCACAGTAAGAGTATTTTGGAAGAGAGGGAACAGGAAAGAGAAATTCATACCCCAGATTGCTTCAACACAGGCAGAGGTTCTCCTGTCAGGCTGGACTCATCTACAATGCTCCTTCCTCCTGTAACCACACCATCGACAGGTATGCGATCCTGCCAGATATAGCAACAACTTTTGAAGGCAAGCTATATGCCAAATTGGGTCTATTTGTGAAGTTTTGAGAAAATCCATGAGGTTGTGACATAATTGTCCAAGGAAAAGACCTTACCCCTGGGAGCACGAGAACCACATCTCCCACTGCAAGGCTATCACAAGGAACTTCAACTGTAGCTGGGTGGCCAGGATTGTCATTCCCCATGATTAGACGTGCCTTTGTAGGCAAAAAATTCAAAAGGGCAGCCATATCACTGCTGGCCCTCAGCTTTGCCCTCTCCTCAACTGCCCTTCCCAGCAGTACAAATGCTAACAGCATAACTGGCTCCTCAAAAAATGCTTGCCAGCCCTAAACAAAACAATTCCAGAGGTCATTACCAGGATAGTTTGAAGTGGTGCAAATAACAAAGATCTTCTTTTCTTACACTCATACCAATCAACGAGGCAATCACAGACCACAATACGCTGCTGAAAGCAATGATGGAAATACCAATGTGATAGCAGAGAGAATCCACAAAACTGTAAAAGAGTTGGTATAGCCATAACCTGTGAGTGTCACCCACAAAGTATCTGACCATCACATTCATCATGAATGGCAGCAACTAGCTGCCATTACTTCCCACTGCATTTCTCAGCTCCTGACAGTGGCTCACAGTCTTCATGCATACCAATCTGGGCAAGAGGGCAGCAGCAGTGCTGACAGCGAATGATGAAATGGCTCCCAAGCCCACCAAGGTGTTCATATTGGGTGACCCCCTCTGTAAACTCTTCCAGCCATCCACCAACAGCTTACGCCCTGGACCAGCAAGGGCCGCAAGACACAAAGCTGCATGGAACTTTGTAGAATGTAAAAGATGAACCCAAGCTGGAGCTGAATTTCCAAGGAAGTGGCCTGCGTGACCCACCAGACAGACTGCAGCCATTGTCCATGCAATCACTAGCCTTCTCCCTGTGGAATAACAACCAACATGAGAGTTGAGATCAAACAAGCAATGGCCTCTTTGCAAAATTCCAAAGTGTGTCCTTTGCATTGTTTGAGTGAGTGTCTGTGGTGATACATTCTCATACACCATCCAATAACCACACACTTCATGGGCTTGCATCCAACACAGGTCCTTGCAGACAAGTCATGATCCGTAGGCACTACATGAGAGGAATTCTGCACTATCTGACAACAAGCTCAAAGAAGCTACAGCTGAGAACTTGCACCTGCCAACATGAATGTGAATCCAATCAAGTACTGAACTGGGCACAAAACCTGCATACAAGGTAGTGAACAGCAAGAGTACCACTGTCTTTCAGGCGTGCGAGCCTTTCTTCTCGTTTTTTAAGTGCTGCAGGAGCCACTTTGTGTCCATCCTTCCCCTGCTGCTCTGCACATCAACAAGATTTAACCTTTCTTTCACATGACCTTCCTCGAAAACATGAGATTGGATGTCAATAAAAAAGTACAGCAAGTCTGATGAAAGAAGATCTGAGACAACAACATTGAGAATGAAGTACTTCATTGAAGCCTGCTGATGCAAAGATTCACAATTTAGCAAACTCAAACACTGACAGATCAGTCACTTCACAATGAACATCTTCACCATAAGTTTGCTCAAATGGGTAGTCAAATGACTGTTATGCAGTCAACAGCAATCTTCATAAAAATTTGATCATCAAAAATTTCACCAATATTCAAGATACAAGGTGCAGTCAGTGCAAGAGCCACTTCTTGCAAGCCCAAACTACATTGAAGAAATTCTCAATAATATTCCTACAACCCAGTCCTTTGGCTCACATGCAAGTTGATTGGACAAACATACCTCGCACTGTAGACTTGAAACCACAGCTCGTAAGATGCTTTGCTAAAACCTCAGCAAGTTGGCCCTTGGCTTTTTCCCACCCAATTGGGTCTGGAGATGTGGAAACAACTCTCACCAGTGCTGTCTCTGTTGCAAGGTTGACAGATGCGGCTGTCACTTGTGGCTGTTATAGTGTCCATCACAAGAGAAAGGCACAAACTTCAGACAACTTTGACAGATTTGTCTCATTCACAAAAAACCTGCATCCTTGAATTGTCTACTTTCTCCTTATGTCTCTGATGCAGAGTCCAAGGAACCACAAAAGAATTGACAACATAAAAAACACTCAACCCTAATTACAAAACAGAATTCATACAGAGTTCCCACCAGCAAATCACAGCACCTGAGATTCCAGAATTCTCTTCACGGAAGATACACAGCCACCACAAGACATACCCTGCACCCTTTTCCCAACTCCCACTGAATAAGAAGAACAGACTGAAAAAGACTGTGAAGAAGACAAAACCAAAAGTGAAAGCCCTGGCTGCCACAAGCATCCACATCGTCATATCCATGTCTTGCATCGCAATGCTTCATGACTGCAATTCCAGTCTAGATTTTGTAATCTTTTGAGTCTAGGCTTTCAAGTGCAAGGAGGGAGATGGGAGAATCACCCCAACTTCAAGGATGATTACATCCTCGGTGAACTGTGCAGCTGCTTTGCTGTTTGGATCCTCCCCAATTTGTTGTGGCTCAGTGGATTGAAAACCAAAGCCATCCCCTCCTCCTCGTCCTCCTCCATCACCACTGCCACCACCTCCTCCCATATAGCCACCCCTTCCACTGCTGCCTCCTGCACCATCTGGCAGCAGACTGGAAATGCTAGCAATTGGGAGCCCACACTGACAACGGCGTGGCCTCACACCACCTGCTGCACTCAGAAGCAATTCCACCTGAAAAGAAAGAGTTTCTCAAAGAGTGCTAAAATACAAAAGAGATGATATCCTTCGAGCACACTGCACCTAGGGTTTCTCAAAGACTGCACTGCACATACCTTCTGCAGACAGACAGACATACATACATACATACATGCAGGAACATAAGAAGAAGAAGAAGAAGAAGAAGATGGAAATCCAACCTCAACAATAGAGGGACAAGAGTTCAGTTGGACAGAAGAGACGAACCTGCACTCGTGGCCATAACCCTAATCCTCCAAAATTCAACTCAGGAGAGCCTCGAGAAAATTCCAGCTTGCTGGCAACAGCGAGGCGATGATGCTGATGATGCTTGGAAGAAGAAGAAGAAGAAGCGAACGATACGGCATTGGAGACAAGCCTGGCAGCACCCAACTGCAGAGGCCAGCGAGCAAGCTTTTTCTGCCGCTGCTGATTCCCTTGTGGAGCCGCTTGCTGAAACAAGAGCAGCCCTGCTCTTCTTGTAAGCAAATTCCTGGACGAAGCGAGAGTGCGAGAAGATGATGCTGATGATGATGATGATGCGCGGATTGCTGCCATGGCCACCAATTCACTACCCTTAACCACTACTACTGCACCGCACTCGCAAACCCCAGGGACAAATGCCGCCATGGCCGAAGCAAAAAAATAAAAATCCTTCTTATGAAACCGCCAGCTTCACGCCACCACACCCAACAACAAACCCAATTTCTGCAAGAACAACAACAACAACAACAACCCACGAAACAAACATACAGACAGACAAAGACTCTTTTGTGTGAGGAACAAAAGCCTTAACAAAAACCACCAATTCAATTGCAACAACAGAATTGCAACATAATTCTATACAAAAGAAGAAGAAGAAGAAGAGCAGACTGGATTATTCAAGTCCCTAGCCTCAGCTTGGAATTGGTGCAACCCCCAATGAGAGAAGTCATGTCATGGAGTTGAAGGGGCTTCCTTTTTCTTTTCTCTTGGGGTGGAGTTGCTGAGTTATGGAGAGAAGGGTGTTTTGTTTTTGTTGTTCTTACTGAGTTCTTAACATGTTTTCAATTGTTCTTCAACATGTTCTTGAGATTCCCAATGTGTTCCTCAACATGTTCCCAGTGGTGCTCACCTTATCCCATATCCTTTGCCCTAAAAGTTCTAATCTTGGAACTATTATAACTAGCCCAAAATTAATGAAGCCCATCATCACAAGAGGAAAAATTATTGAACTTTAAGCAATGTTTGAAGCAATGTTGTGTGCTATTAGTAGTTCTCATGTACATGCAGTTCCAGTTACAGTTTTATTAGTGGGGTTACCGAAAAAATACAGCTAAACTTAGACATTTAATTTTATTATCCAAAGTGACATACTTAGCACGGGTGGAGATGCTCTAAGGCTGAATAGCTAGGTAGTTTGGAGGTTCAAATCTCAACTGGACGCCTTCTCCTCATGCTGTGTGAGCCTTGAGGACAGTGAGCTACCTTAGTGGTGTGGTCCCAATTTTGAGATTGTACAATCTATTTGGAAGTTCTTTGGGTGAGGATTTGACCTCAATTTTTTTGATTTCTTAAAACTTTTCAATTTTCATTTTTAACACATTTTTTTCAAATTAAAGAACCCAGTTCAATTCAAAAATAAGGTCTAGTTCTTTGTGTACATTATACACTCCCCCAATGCTAGAAATTGCATGCATTCAAAGTTTTCCAACAAATTAAAAAAGGTGTCTATATAAACAATGAAACTTTAAGAATTAATTATAATTAAAATTAAATTATAAAATTTAAGCCTACTTACTAAGTTTTCAAAAGAAATTCAAAATTTTTAAACCTATGTTTATGTTTAAGATTATTTTTTCATAATTTTGAATCGAGCAAAAGACTAATTTTCAAATGCCATTCTTTTGTTAACTCCAACAAAAGCTTTGGACTTAGATGTGAGAGATATTAAATTTTAAATAATTTTTGTCGTGCAAATTCAAATAATTTTGTTAAAACCAGGTTTTGAAAAGAAAAATCAATTGAGAATGCAGTCACATTTGCAAATCATATTTCACTCTTTCAAAAGTTGGATATAGGGTCTAGGGTTTAATTGAACCCTAAATCCTAAACCTTACAAGACAATTTTCATATGTTGAGTTTCCCTTATTTTGAAATGGGTTCCCAGTTGGATGAATAGCACACACCACATTAATAACTATGGCGACACATTCCCCCAAAAAAAAGTGAGAACAATTTGATAACTAAACTGTATTATGAAAAAAAAATTGTCAAAAAACATTAAAAATACCCACTTTGGTAGGTTAGAATAGCCAATTACAATTCCAATTAATAAAAGTCAAACCAAAAATTTGGTCTGATAATTTTTACATGTTCACCCATAAAAATGAAAAATAAGAGAATATAAAGCAATCACTTTTTTCACTATCCCTTTGGAGATCACTATATCATATTAAAAGATTTAAATTCGTTGTCACACTATTTATAATTGTGTGTCATCCAATATACTATCTAGAAAAAAAAAACATTTTACTACTTCCAATGAAGATGCCGATGTGCAATTGAAGTATTTATTGTTTTTGACTTCCAAATTGGGCCATGTTAATCACTAGCAATAATTATAAAATGCTAATAATGCATAGCCCTTAGAATTCATTTATTTTTTAATAAGTTTTTTTTTTCTTAAATTTTGAAAACATTGAGGCTTTTTAAGACCAATGGAAAGCTATTAGAATTAAATCTATAAAGTGGGATCACATTCCTTATTTGAAGATTTGAAACACAAGTTATGATAAACACAAATTATGGCTAAATGAATGTTCACTGTCAAACCAAGATAACAAATTATGGGTTAAACAAGAGCATTAGGTGATGTTGGCTATGGCTATCTACTATTTGATTTTGCTATTGACTATTGTTATGGCTATTGGTTATTTTTATCCATTATTTGATTTTGTTACTAACTACTGTTATGGCTATTAGTTATTGTTGATGGCTATAGGTTATTATTATGGCTTTTGGACATTGATTTTGGCTATTGATTTTATTTTTTTTGGTTATTGATCATTTTGAGCTTCAATTTTTAGAATTAGGGTTTGGGTTTTCAAAAGTTAAATATTAAGGTTTATGTTTTGAGATTTTAAGGTATAATTTTAAAGTGTAAGTTTGGGTTCTTTAGGGTTTCACTTTCAAAGTTTAGTTGGAATTTTTTTAAGGTTTGAATTGTATGGTTTGCTAGTCCACATGTTAAGGTTTGGTTTTAAGGTTTAGAATTGAACTTTTTAGGGGTTGAATTTTAAGGTTTGGTTAGGGTTTAAGGTTGGTCTTTTGCTAGTCCACATGTTAAGGTTTGGTTTTAGGGTTTAGGGTTGGACTTTTTAAGGGTTGATTTAAAGGTTTGGTTTAGGGTTTAGGGTTGGTTTTTTACTAGTCCAAATGTTAAGGTTTGGTTTTAGGGTTTAAGATTGGACCTTTTAAGGGTTGAATTTTAGGTTTGGTTTAGGGTTTAAGGTTGGTCTTTTGTGGGTCCATATGGTAAGGTTTGGTTTTAAAATTTAGGGTTGGTCTTTTTAGGGGTTGAATTTAGGGTTTGGTTTAGGGTTTAAGGTTGGTCTTTTGCTAGTACACATGTTAAGGTTTGGTTTAAGGTTTAAGGTTGGGCTACATAAGGGTTGAATTTTAGGGTTTAAGTTTTTTCTTTTTAATATTTGAATTGTATGGTTTGGTTTTAAGGTTTAGGTTTAGATTTTTTAGGGTTTCATTTTAAAGTTTAAGGTTGAGTTTTAAGGTTTAAATTTTAAGGTTTTTCTTTAAGGTTTAGGTTTGAAGTTTGTTGTGTTTAGCTTTATAGTGTAGGAATTGAAATTGTAGGGTTTCACGTTTAAGGTTTACGGTTTAGATCTAGGGTTAGGATTTTTTTAATATGGTTTTTAGAATTTAGGGTTAGGAAATTAAAAAATTAGGGTTAAAGTAATGGTTTTTGTAGAATATGGCTTAAATTTATAATAGGTTAATACTTAAAATGTAGATTAAAACTCTCATGTGGACTACATAAGAGAAAGGTCTTCCTTCTTTTTTTCCATCTTGCTTTTATTTCAAGCCTTGAAAAATGTCTTCTTAAAACTCTTCAAATAGTGATGATTCCACCTCATCTTTAAGTGATGAGGATATTTTGGAAGACATGAACCAAGATGACCTTGTGATTTTTCAAATGATGGCAACAATGGCTTCTAACACCAATGATTTGTTTAATTCACAAAAGATGGAAGAAATGGGGGGGGTCAATCTATGGACTCAACCGTTGGTGTACAAGATGTTTTGGGTACAATGTGAACCACACTGACATTATTCAAGATTTTGACAAACTTTAAATTGGAAGAATTTGACAAGTTGGCTTTTCAAGTGGTCCCTACCATTAAAGCCCATGTTAGATCCATAGGTGAGTTTCATCTTTCATATTTCATGTTTTCAATTCTAATTTATGGGGCTTAGGGTTTTAGGTCTAAATTTTTGGGTTTAGGTTTAGGGTTAGGGTTTTCAAGTCTGAATTTTAAAATTTTGGGTCTAGTTTTGGCTAACAATTTCAAGTCTAAATTTAAGGTTTAGATTTAGGGTTTAAGGTTGATTTTTGTGGGTTATGATTAAGGTGTAGGTTTTTGGGGTTAGGGTTAAAGTTTTCAAGTTTGATGTTTTGTTTTGCATCATACTAGGTGAGGTTCTAGTTGTATCAAGCAAGTTGTCAAAGTTGACACTTGAACATCTTTTAAACTTCATTCTCTACATGAAGCATGACAATGTCATTGTGTATGTCACTTTTATGTGGAATTGGTTGAAATTTACATTATGTGATGATGCAATATTCATTACATTATGCATCAACCATGCACTTGAAGATGAAATCTGATGGCCCACACCTGAAGAGAGGCTTACTTTGGGTGTGCATTTACAAAAAATACCAAGATGTATTAGGTTTATTGATGGCACATTGATTGAAATTTGCAAGCCCTGGTAGAATGAGGCACATTGTACATGGTTCAATGGGCCAAAAAAAATTTATGCAATGAAAAACTTTATCATTCTTGACCATAATGGGTTGTTCATCTACATAGACATTGGTTATCATGGCTTTTATCATGATGTGAACATCTTGTAACACTCTAGTGTCTACAAGAATTAGCATCAATTCTTCACCCATGTTGATGATTACTTTGAGTACTTATTAAGATATCCAAGCTCTATGGGTGAATATATGTTTATTATGCATAGGATAGAGCAATGGGAGTTAACAAATGTTGACCATGTTGCAAGGCGAGCCTATAACAAGATGAATGCAAGTTTTAGGGTGCAAGTGGAGTGGGGCATAGGTGAGTTGAAAAGAAAGTGGAAGCACCTCATGAAAAGGTTTGATTCAACCAAACCTAAATATGCATATTTGTTTTGAGCCACAATTTTATTAACTAATTTCCTAGGATACACATGGACCTCACATATGAGTTTGTTGGTGTTCAAATTGTTAACATGATTGCACATGGTTGGGTCGAGGACTTTTAACTACGTGTGCAAAATAACTCTAACCCCTTATCTGAATTTTTCTTATGTGATAACACCTAGCTCTTTAATTACCTTCAAAATAATAATTTCCATTTGATTCAACTTTTCATTATTAATCTCCACTTTGCTAGCTAGGAAGGCATTTCAATTTGAGAAGTTGTTGAAAAGCAAAATGCCACTATTGCCATGTTCCTAGACTAGCTTTGCAACATTTTTTATTTTGTCATTGATTTTTCACCATCACTTCCAAATGGTGCAGAGTCCAAAATTGGGCTAGGGTATGATGTAAGGGTTATAGTATCAAACTAGCTAGATGATGGGGTTTCGAATATAACTACCCCATCAACATGACTTTTATGTTTTTTAAACACATTATTTATTGCATGCCCATTTATGGCCTTCAAGTGCTTTAGCTCTTGATCACATTGTAGTGTTGCTTTCTCCAAACCTATTCATTTGAAATTTCAAATTTCAATTTTTTCGAAATGTCTCACAATCAATCTTTGAGGATTTCCTTTGCAAGGTATGAATCATGATGATTCGCTTGATAGTCAGTATAAATTTGTTTCCACACAACAACAAGAATCAGTTGAGTAACATGTTTCTTATTTAAGCTATAGTTTGCAAAATGTAAATTGTAAGATGTTGCCATGGTGTTGAGGTGGATAAAATCAATAACTTGCCTTGATACCTTTTCCTTCTAAAGAGCTTTAGCTTATGTAATGTCATAGATTCAAATATTTGTGTCTCTAGTACATTTAGTTTTGAGGTTGTACTTGCCCAAAATCAACCATCCTTGGAAACATGTACAAAAAAATGGACCACTCACACTCAAATCTACATACATAAATATTGGCTTAACAATCATTGGACATAACACTAATTAATCATTGTTGCCACCAAAATAATCATTGGAATTCAGAAACCATATTTCAACCATTGAATTTCAACCTTAAATAGTGATTGCAATTCAATCACAATATGAACAACCACTAAATTTCAAACCAAAACATACACAATAAGTTAACCACCATATGAACAACCACTAAATTTCAAACCAAAACAATCACAAGAATTCAATCACCATATGAACCACCACTGAATTTCAACCCTAAAAAATTACAGGAATTCAATCACCATATGAACAACCACTAAATTTCAAACTAAAACAATCACAAGAATTCAATCACCATATGAACCACCACTGAATTTCAACCCTAAAAAATTACATGAATTCAATCACCATATGAACAACCACTGAATTCCAAACCAAAATAATCATTGGAATTCACCATATGAACCACCACCACTAAATTTCAACACAAAACAATTATTAGAAATCAACCACCATATGAACAACTATTGAATTTCAACCTTAAATAATTACAAAAATTCAATCACCATATGAACAACCACTAAATTTCAAGCCAAAATATTCATTGGAATTCAATCACAATATGAACAACCTATGGAACTTCAAAAGTGTTTCAGTACCATATTTGACAAAACCAAAAAACTAATGTAAACCATACACATGGGTTTCTAGTTCATTTAAAGACTCCTACACTCTTGAATGAAGTTGAATAGTTAATTTTTGGGAACTATAGAGCTTAAGGTAAGGTGTTAAGGGCATATTCATAATCACACACATCCAAGGAAAAACAATTTTTTGGTTGTAGATGGACAATTAAGGTTTTAGGGTTACATAAGTACCCATACATATGCAATCCAATAGATGTTATAAGCTTGTTGGCTTCAAATCCAGAAGACATGTTCAAGTGTGTTTGACCATACTCACCAAAACAAAGGAAGACGAATTATTCCACATATTAAGTATACGAATGCCCTCTTAAACATTGAAAGAATTGGACAACGTTTGTCACACTATTTGGACTATTCAACTTCAAAACAAGATCAAATAGGTTGGTAGTAAAACACATGGAGAAGTTTCCTAGTGTAACATACTTAACATTTTTTGTTTGTAAAACATTGGCAAAAATTTCAATCTCATTAGTGGTATAGATCACTAAAACCCTTTGAATGGTATATTATTTAGGATTGCCCTAAATATAAGGTAAACCCCCAAGGGGCATGCTTTAGGAAAATAAAGGCCTTTTGAGGTGCAATTAAACATGGGCTTGATTCTTGTAAAACCCACCCCAATGTGTATGATTTAATTGTACACATACAAAGAGGTATCTATTTCATCTATAAAACCCAAAATCCAAATTTTCATATCCAAAATATGGGTTTAGGTGTGGTTTATGAACCTAAATTCATCAAAGCCAACAAAATATGGAATTGACTTGAGTTATAGACCATAAAAAAAGGTACATATTTCATCTATACACCCCAACTTACAAATTGAACTTGATTACCACCTTTAATGAGTAGCAAAACTTAAGGTAAGGTTTCAAGACCATATTCAAAGTCACCACACACATAAGAGGTATAAAAACAACTTGAAGTCCTTTTGGTTAGAGTGAACAATTTTTTTTTTTGGTTTACATAAATACCCATACACATGTAATCCAGTGTAAGTTGTAGCCTTGAAATTTGCAAATCCAAAAAACAAGTTCAAGTGTGGTGTATGAACCTAAACCCATCAAGGTTAACAATATAGGATATTAAATTGAACCACAAACCTTATAATTAAGTATCTATTTCATCTATAAACCTTTAGCTTCTAAATTGAATTTGAATTACCATTCGTAGAACACTACAAAACTTAAGGTAAGGTTTCAGGGCCACTTTTAAAGTCACCACCTACATTAAAGGCCTAAAAACAACTTGAAATTCTTTTGGTTAAAATGAACAAGCAAGGCATTAAGGGTACACGAGTACCCATACACATGCAATCCAATAGAGGTTATAAGCTTGAAATTTGCAAATCTAGAAGATAGGTTCAAGTGTGGTTTATGAAGCTAGATTCATAAAGGCTAACAAATTACAATATTAAATTAAACTACAAACCATACAAATAGGTATCTATTTCATATACTAACCCTTAGTTTCTAAACTAAACTTGAATTACCACCCTTCTATAACTATACATGTTAAAAGTTAAGGTTGTAAAAATACGTAAATACCTTTGAACATGAAGTCACCAAAAATTTCAAAACTTATTGAATTGTAAAACCAAAAAGTGGGTTTAAGGGTGGGTTCGAATGCCTATACACATGAAAGCGAGCTGCTTATGTGAAAATGTCAAAAAACACATGAAGTTTCAAAGCCACCTTAAAACTGCAGTCTCAAATCTTTGCATCATCTAGGATGCAAAACTTCAAACCATGAACTTCAAATTACAAATGTTGTTTCAAAGAATGCCTTAAAAGTCCTTGGGTGGTAATAGTGTGGTGGTAAAACACATTATGATGTTTCACAATGTTTAGGACATGCCATTCAAAGGACTCACCCACAACTTTATGCCACACACAATTATTCAATGAAGTTGCCACATCATAGATGGGTCCAAAGGCAATTTTGGGAAGATATGTTTAATCATGAATGCATTTGTTAAAGGAGGAATAGATGTTTTGGGTATTCTTTGGGCTTTTCATGGCTATGGGGTTGTTTTGAAGGTTTAAGGTTTGAAGTATAAAGCACAATTTTTAGAGTTTGTGAAGGTAAAGAAAGGTCTTTAGTTTTTGAAAAAATGACAAGGTCTTTTGTTTCTAGTCTTGGAGCTTCAAAATCAATTTGCTTCAATGATTCTTTTAGCAAGCCACCAATCAAGGTTTGGAAAAAATTGCAACCTTTATGACAACATGCAAATAATGACCATAATAATACAAGAAACGTTTGCCAAAAAAGAAAGGTTTTGAGCGAGACAATAAAAAAAAATTCTTCATCTTCTTTTGTACCCCAAGCTACCAAAGCCATCTTGGTGTAGTTGGGCTAAACTTCACCTTAAAAGATGTTGCAAGTTCTCCATGTTGTTGTAGGGTTTGGGATGAGACAACATTCCTTAGAATTCATTTTTCATAACACCTTAGGGTTTGCAACTCTTAGAGCTTGTAAATGGTTTCCTCTAAATTGTTGTAGACCAACTTGATGAGTTTCAAAAGCTTAGGTGATTATGAAACTCCTATAAGTGTAGATCCAAGGCATTTAAACGCAATAGGCTATAGGGTGACATAAGGCAGGAGATTGTTAGAACTTTTGGAGCTATGCAAGTTAAAACAATCACAAGCATAGAGATAAACATGTGACAACAATGAAGGTGCAAGCATAGAAGTAATGCAATGAAACGTAGGCTTTTTCCAAGCAATCTACATGCAAAAGACTTGGCATCAAACTTAGTTCATGCTGAGTCTTATTTGAAATTTGAGTTTCAAGCCCCTTGGGTTTGTGTGTAATTTTTTTGTATTGTCTATGAAGTTTATTTCTTGTAAATGGGTCAAACATGAACTTCCAATGTTACGTTTGCCCAAGTTTATGGATAACTTTATTATAAAGAGGAAAATTGCAACTTTTCCCAAGTCTAGGTTGTGATGAATTATGTGAATGTGTCCTCCATGATATGTGAGGTAGGTTAGTTATAAATTGTGAATGTTTGAATGTCAAGGTGGCTTTTGTGTTAGGGTGAGGGGGGGTTGGGGAAAGTGGATTCAATTGACTACACAGAGGAAAAAAAAATGTGGCTATCATAATTTGTGTATGTTCATGACTTGTTAGCAACAAATTGTATGTTCAAGTGATTAAATCTTTTTTAATTTGACTAGTTATTGGATTTGGAGCAATGTGACATTGTGACAAAAAATGTTTCAACATGGGAAGAGTGAATGTGAAAAGTTGTGGATATATGCTTACTTTATTTCATAACCATTCACAACAAAAGTCATTGAAACCATTATACAAAATCTACATTCTTGATTTTTGTTTTCTATTTGAAAAACATATTTGTGCAATTGAATTCATCAAACCAAGTTTCTAGCTATGAAAGGTTTTAAAGACTAACATAATCCTATAACAAAAAAAAAAAAAAACCGAGTCACACATCCAGCCAAAATAATCAAAGCTTCAAATAAACCAAGCAAAAAAAATTCACTACAAAGGAGCTCTATTAGTTTCACTTGACTTTTTTGAACTTTTTCTTCTTTGATTCACTAAATGTGAGCTATGTAAGATCCCCCCAAAATGTGAGCTATGTAAAATCTCCAAAAGGGCATGCAACAATTTCCTCATAAACACTTTTTTTTTTTTTGGTTGCTTTTGAGATGCATCACCCACAAAACAGATGCAATAAAATCCGGGATCACATTGTGGCGACTCGATCGTGTGCGTCGAAGCGCTGGAATCTAATCATTTTCGTCTGTCGTGGCAGCGATTTCGATTCTCAGGCACAACAATTTCACAATCTCAACAAAAATAGTTTAAAAACTCAACTACAAATCCAAAAAGCACCGCCAAATGAACATGATCCGTCAAGATGCTGCTGGTGCTGTTGAAGCTCCTTTTTTTCGTTTTTATTCTTCTTTTCTGTTTTCGAGAAATGGAGATTATGGTGCTGCTGGGTAGTACCAAATGAACCTGGCTGTCCCCCCCCCCCACCTCCCTTTTCTGGTTTTTTGCAGAAAGAGAATGGAGATTTGGCGGAGCTTTGGTTTCGTAATGAGTGGTTTCTTCTTGTTTTGCAGCGGTGTTATTCGGATGACTGACTCACACACACACATACGCACTGAGGAAAATAGATACCACCCATCTGAAGAGAACCAGGAACTAGCTAAGTAGGGGTGTAGAAACAAAACCAGAAAGAAAATTTTAGAAAATGCCACTACTCGGCCTCAAAGAGAGGCTACTGGAAGCTGCTGGAATGGATTCGGGGATGATGGACTACTGTAAGGAACATAACAGCAAGAAGCCTTCTTCAAGCAATTCACATGGCAGGTCACGAGTAGTACATCATCATAATAATAAGAAGAAGAAGACTGCGCGTTCAGGTCTCACAGAAGATGAGATTGGTACACAGACATTGCAGCTTCAGCTTCTCCACATACATTTCCAACATGGGTAGTGGTTGTCAGTGCTTTAGGTTATGCCAAGTGCTCCTCCTCCCTCTCTGCTGATGACATCGCTTGGTTTTTTTCTTTTTTCCCTTTTTTGGCAGTGCGTCGATTGCAAGGTAAAGCTGAGGCAAGGGAATCGAGCCAAGGAATGCGACGCCGCTTTTTGCTTCGTCTTGCTGTAGCACTTCACTCATATGGTAGCTCAGCTGCGCGAACGGAGTATCTGATCGACAAAGCGGCGGATCGCTTGGAAGTGGAAACCAGCATTGCCGTGTTCCCTTCACTCATTCTACTCTCGTTTCCCAGTGTTGATGAGAATGACCCCACCAGGTAATATATATATATATAGTTTTGTCATGAAATTCTGTTGAAGGATTCCCATCAAAGCCTGACCACCTGAAATCTCTCTTCTCGTCAGATCATCACAAACTCCATCACAACTAAGTCCTGGTGCTCTGCTGATGGTATTCTTTTAGGGTTTAGGGTTTAAGTTTAGAATGACCCAACCAGGAATATAATTTTTTATCATGACATTCTGTTGAAGAATTCCCATCAAAACCTTACCACCTGAAATCTCTCTTCTCTTTAGATCATCACTATTCCATCACAACTAGTCCTGGCAACTCTGTTGGTGATGTGCTTGTGATGATGGATTTGCGAAATGGGTATGATTCTTACGAGCATTTGAATGTTGAGCTGCTTCTTTTTCTTTGCATATCTCTGCATCACCACCACCAGAAGTGTTGCAGTGGTTTGGGATCTCTTGTGACAGACCCAAATTGTGGGTGTGGTGACAGTGATGAAGATTCATATAATGACATACTTGGGCTACCTAAACACTGGATTTGAAGGCAGGATTTGAAGGGTTGATTATGCAAAAGGAATGCAGAAATGCTGAGTGATTTAGCATTCATGATTCTGGGATTTCAGAGTCAGCAATGCTTGATTTTTCTGCAGAGGGTTTTCTTTTTTTCGGTGAATGGACTTGGGGGTTCTACATCAACAGAACACATGGTGCGTCTTGGGTTTCATATAACTACAGGTTTTTTACATTCACAGAGAATGTTTTTTGGGGGGGCACAGGAAAGAGATTCATTTGCTCACAGTGGATAGTGATCTGGATGTGGACAAATTGGGGCGTGCGGATGAACTTGCAAATCATGTTGGTAAAGAAGGGGCTCCCTTGCTGTTGGCTTACTGGCGCCTGAAAGCAATAGCCAACTCACCGCCTGAATTTGGCAACTGGTGGCGTCTATTCAGCTTTGCATTATCTGCATCTATGTCTGCCCTCCTTTTCTTTAATGGTAATGCAATATGAGTTGGGTGTGGGGATAAACACAGCACAAAATAGTGTATACATATATGGTTTGTAACCTTCTTCGCTGTGCAATTTTTCCCCACTTCTTACTTTTATTTTGTCTGTGACATACATGTTGCAGGTAGTCTGTGGGATGGAGCCTTCTCCCTTTTACTGGGCTTCATTGTTGGGGTTGTTGACATCATTGCATCACGATCTTCTTTGTTTGCAAGTGTCATGGAGTTCACTGCAGCTCTTCTGGTCTCGTTCATGGCACGCATGTTCCAAGTACATCTTAGAGCATTCCATCTATGCTTCTTTGCAATGGCACTTTCCTCTCTTGTCCAGCTTCTTCCAGGTACAAGATGCTAAAGGGGTGTTTGTTTTAACCCTAAACCCTTATCAAATTCTCAGCCTGATTCTCCCTTTGATTTGAAAACCCATAAATCCAGATCTTAATTCCTCTAAGCCTGATATTAGTTATCAGTCTGTGCCAATCCAGTTTTAAAACATTTAATCCTCCACACCTAACAGTGGGCATCAAATGTTTTTGTGGGTGTGGTGGGTCAGGGATGTCACTGACACTGGGTGTAAGTGAGATGGTAGCAAAGTCACATGTCACTGGAACCTCACGTGTCATGTACGCACTCTTCTCTGCATTGCAACTAGGCTTTGGCCTTGCAATGGGAGAGAACCTAGTGTGGTGGGCTCCAAAGCCTGTCTCAGCTGCCTGTGTACCTCCAGATCTTTCCATCTGGTTAAACCTCATATGGTAAGCTTCCCCAAGGTGGTTCATGCATGTAAAGTGCTTTGTTGGTCACTTGTTCCACGACATATTACAGTACTCAAATCACTGTTCTCAGAGAAATTATTTGCTGGAATTGCAAATAACTACTTGAATCTCTGCTGGAAGTAGCTTGAAAATGTCAATTTGTTTGTCTCTATTGCTGGTAGATGTTGTGAGGATTGTGAGCTTATATTACACCCTGTTTACCTATGCAGGTTTTCTGGGTACACATTTGCATCAAATGTTCTTCTCAATGCACGACTAGACCAGTGGCCAGGCATGGCATTGGCATCATTTGTCGGGTATGTGGTGTCTGAGCTGACAAGCCTTCGCCTTGACTCCAGTGCATCATCAGTGATTTCTGCTTTTGCTGTGGGTATTACAGGTGTGTACTCAAGCTGCCTTTTCAATATGATCCTAAACTCTAAACCCTAACTATAAACCATGAACCCTAAACAGGTCAATGTAGAGTCCCTAAAAATAATGTGATGCCAGTCAAATGAAACCCACTTCACTATGGCTTCTTGTTTTGGAAAGAGTCAGAGGTGGTGGGTCATTTCAGGAAGTTGTGATGAAGTTTCAGTTCCATGGATACCATACTTTGTAATTATGAAATTTAAGACATGTGAAATTAATTTCATTCTGATCTTCAAAATATTAAATTAAATTAAAGACATTCTATTTGAATCTATTTCCAAAGTCCATACCTATATTGAAAATTAATTTAAAGTATTCACAATGGAAATTTAAAGGCTTAATGACAGCAATTTGCAGATTTAATTATGGAATTCTAGTCATTATGAAATGTACATAAATTGATTTCATGTTATTGTATATATGACATTGTATCTGAATTACAAACCCAAATCATTAAAAAATGTCACATTTTCCCTGGACACAAATATTTTGTGTCCTAGTTGTGCCTATTTGGATGCAATCCTTAGGCTAAAGGATTTTATCAATTATGCTTTTGTTCAGGTACCGCATATTCACAATTTACAGGAGATCTTCCACTAGTGATGATATTATCTGGCATCCTTCTATTGGTTCCAGGAGGAATCGGAGTCCAAGGGGTTGCAGCTATGCTGCAGGATGATGTGCTCTCAGGCATGGGTTTTGTCTTTGACATGGTAGTTGTTGGGTTATCAATTACACTGGGACTTCTTGTCGCCAAAATTTTGCTACCTTCGGCTCTGCTAGGAACAAGCAGAGCAAATGCAAATAACAAGAACACTCTCCCTACACAGCTGGAGAAAGATCGGGCAGATGATGCCATAGCATCATCTGGTTCTGACAGTGATAGTGAGGAAGATATGGCTATCTAAATGATTGTTGTGCTTGTTGTCCTGATGACTGGCTTCTGTTAGCTCTCATCCCCATTTTTTCAGGCAGAGTTCATCTGGTTACTTGAAGCCAAGAAATTTGTTGACATAATTACTTCCTCTAAGTAGATCTTTCACAGAAATTTTACACCCTTGATAGACAGTTAAAGCAGCTACTTGAAGGAAAACTGCTGAGGGACTGACCAAGTTCAAATCGTCCTTTTGCCATCCTTGCTCACAAAAGGTGAGAATTTCATGCCACAATATCATGTAGATGTAGTGAAAATTGTAGTATGTCCCACAATACTTTGGCAATTAATTTGCAGTAAATTTTCCCTGATCCCTGTTTCCTCCTAACTCAGGTGTTTATTTCAGGAGTGCCCTAATCAAAGAATGTTACCATGTAAAGCACTGGCAGAAATTTTCATGTATTTCCCAAAGAGAAAAACCCATTGGAGGGGCATTGATTTTTTTGAGATGCCCTTCTATTTGTGGAGGACATATTTCACTTCAAAATGTGCTTTCCAGATACACTGGAAATTTCTGCTGGGGCTTTTCACAGCTTGTGGCCTCAGGCTTTATCTTTAATTTTATTTATAATTTTTTCATTTGACACCCTGTCTGTGGGCATTACATTTTACCAGAGACCTTCATCTTTCAAAATTCTCCATGAAGGGTAAGGGAGCCATGCCAGGGGCCTCACAGGTTTGAGCCCTATGGACATGACAACAACCTACACAAACTTCAATCATGTAGACATGCTTCAGAAAACATTTGATTGACACCTGCAGGGGTTTTACTAGGATTGTGTGGAAACCAGGAAGGAAAAGAGCATTAAAAGAAACCATGCAAGTATATGAAAACAACACCTAAATTGCACTTCTAATTACTGGTGTTGTGCATGAGGCCTATGGGCTTATGCACTAACCTACGAACAGAGAACCCAGTGGTAAAACCTTCAAGAAATAGAAACCACTCAATAGTTCACTTTTCCACCTCTATGATACCCACAACTTTCAATTTGCAACCTTGGATCCAGGCAGGAAAGCATGAATAGATGAATTGAAATCAAAGGGTGAACCACCTACCTACCTACATACAAAGATCTACAGGGAATTAACAATTGGGTTGAATGAAGCAACTCGACTAGTTTGTCGCACCCACCAACCAACTGCAACAGAAACAGACAGAGCTGCCAGGGACAGCAGTAGTGAGAATGCACTAACTGTCGCATTTCCAACCTTACTCCGGTTTAAACCAGTTCCTATTCCTGGAAGGATCTCCAAGGTGAGCCAGTCACAGCTTGCAGAATAATGCTGTGAGCTTTCCCAAGCCTCATTGTTCAAAGGGTACCAAAAAGCAGCTGCCATACGATGTGTTGCACCTATTGTGAATTGAACATCCTGCATACACAAATAGTAGTAATAAATGTTAAACAGAGAAACATATCTATGAGATTGCTAAGAAATTTCCACAACACTTAAAAGATCTCATGGTCATAACCTTGTGAGAGTTGCTCACAGTGTATCAGACCATGGCCTGCATCATGGATAACAGTGGCAAGCTGACATGACTACCCATGGACTTCATCAGCAAAGATAAGCACATAGTGATCCACCCAGAATGTGGGCCTGCAGGAGTGACTACAACCAACCTGGCTGAAACTGACCGTCAGGGCATCTCCAGATTCTACACATGCTAATGAAATCATAGGGACATGTCTGAAAAATGAACCTGCTGAAGTTGATCATTGGTGCGCAGTGGCCTTGCAAACTCAAATGTGTAAGTGCCAGATTCATCTACTGTTCCATATGGACTGTCAGGTAGAACTAGACCTGCACCAAAACCAGCATGCCCGTACTAAGAACCTAACTGGGGTCCAATTTGTACTGTGGGATGGGAGACCTGCATTCTAACTTTCCCCTGCAGGATGGGAGATCTGCTTTCATCCCAATGGAGCTTTCACAGGAGTTACAGATGGTCTGAACTCAGCAAAATAAATGATAAATTAGATGATCAAACACAGAACAATCCTCATCTGAAACAAAGAAAAGCTCAAAAAATCTAGTACTTCAAGGAGCCAGTGTGAACCTGCTCACAAAACAACACAACCATAAAATTTTCCAGTCCCAACTAAAAGAACAGAACTCCAAAGAGAAAGTTTTCTCAAACAGACGTGTCCATTGTGGAGCTTGGAGCAAAGCAATTAAGGCAAATTATGAGGATACCATATTCTGTGTCAATAGTGCTGTGAGACCAAGATCCAGACCAGTCATTCATACCATTGCCGGGTGTTCCTGGAAGTGGCAGCCAAGCCAAAAGTTCAGAAACATGAGTCATATGCAAGACAAATACATACAAAACAGTTTTGGTTGCTTCAACGTTGCATGGAGAGATGAAATGTGAAGTAACAAAATGTACATCCAGGGCAATGACAAATCTATCTTAACAACCCTAGTTTAACTATATAACCAATGTGGAACTCATATCTTGTGTGGATGACTACTACCACCTAATGCTGGAGAGTTGAAGGTGAGAGACTCAGACCATAAGGATCAGCTCCATCAACATAGCGGCAATGTGGGTTCCAACAGTATGCATCGTCCAAGTTTCCAAAGCTGCCACATTAGTTTATCTATCAGAGTGATTTCTTCCACCTGCTTTGATGCATGTATGGGGAGAAGGAAACCTCTGAGTAGCTTTCACATCCCCAAATCTTCCAGATAGGCTGGCGCTAGACAGTTGACACTAAGAAACTCACAGTTCTACATGACAGGATAAGCAACTGTACATGCAACACCAAAAGTCCAATAATCACACAGGAATGAAACAAGCTTGACCCCTGGAGAAAACTGAATTGTAAGAGACCAATAGATATCACTTGCTCTTTAAAAAAATGACTGATCCCAGATGACTATTACCTGTCTCTTCCAGTGCCATTTATGTTATCAAAGAGGTTTGAGCCATACAAGCGACCTGGAATGGCTTTATTGAGATAGAAGTGCATCAAGTCTACTTCATGTCCACTACAAGTGCTGCTGTTGCAAGTCATTGTAAGCTCTGGACACCCACCCATCTGGCCAACCACATAAAGCCCTAAAACATCAGAATTCTGCCTTCCAACTCCAGAAGCAACAAGATCAATACAAAAAAATTGTCTGTGACCCACAAATTTCTGTTTGCCTCCAAGGAGAGAAGAACAGACCCACCCCACCTGAAAAGAGTAAACTATTCTGGACAGTCATAATGTGCAACATGCCCAGCCATCAACGGTTTAGGGTCCATGTTTGGATGATTGGAGAAACCCATTAATCCAAAGTTCACAAACAGCTTCATGAGAATAATCAGTATAAAGTATAAGAGAGCACCAAAATGTCAGTCACTGCAAAGAAGGATTCTAATTGATTTGGGTGTAATCCAATGCAAATAGTGTACAAAAGGTAGGGTAAAAATTGCAAACAATTAAACTAAAATTAGATGTGAGGCATGACAACATAACAGGCATGAAGTATGAAACAATTGTGATTGGACATACATACATTGTGGTATGTGGCATCATCTCCCACTCCAAAGATAAGTGCCACTGACGCCATATCCTTCTCAGAACTGTAGCACAACATGGCACGTAGCTTAGAAACTTCAACTCAAAAAACAGTTTCAAGAATTGCCATGACTGGAGGATGCATACCCAATGTTCATCACACAATCTTGGTTTAGAGTGAAGAAACACTCAGGAAATGTAACTCTAGTGTAAACAGGGCAAGGAGATGAATGAGTTCAGCTTGTTCACCTACTCGCTCTTATACACATAGGCTCCAGGAACTTGAATCAAGAAGAATACATCCTTGCCATCATGTGCCACCTGCATATATCCATGTACAAATTCTTACTCATGAATATTGCAGCAACTAAAATCCCCTTCTTTGTCAGATACATTTCATCTCTGCCAAGTTGATCATTTAGGTATTGACCAAACATCACCAACCTAGCAGTGATTCCTTTCTCGAATTGCTTGACAAATTTTCAATTTTCTCAACTTCAAAAACTTCACTGTGCTCTGCTGAGTTTTCCTTAATCTTTCCTTTTTTCAGCTTCTTCTTCTTCTACAACAGAATTCAAATTCTGTCGGCAGTATGGAAAAAATGTGATAACAAGGAGACCTCACTGATAGGTACTCAGATGCATGATACAGGAAAATCATCAGGAGTTCAAGAAATCCTTAAAAAAATCAAACCCCTCGGAGCTTATAGAAGTGATTGAATTCCTGTATAAACTGTGGAACAGAACGCCAAAATAACAGAGATATGGCTAGAGTTCCAAGGAAAAACCCCCCAAAAAATTGTTTCCTTGGCAGAATCCAAAGCTTGATGGCAATATTTTTGGAGCAGAATCTCGTTTGCACCAGAAGAAAAACCGAGGAGGAAAACCCTAAGAATTAATTTTTTTAACGCACACGCGCAAAGAGAAAGAGGGGATGAGCGAACCTTGATCTGCATAGAGTGATCTCCCTCAGGGTAAGGGTGAGCGGCATCGTCAGTGATGGCTTGTAGCAGCATGAAGGAGTGACCCTCCACGACGCTCCAGTCATCGGCGTCTCCATCCACGGTGATGATACCAGGCAAGTAAGAAGCTTGCAGCTTGACTCCGATGTTACGCATGCACACGGGCCCCGTGGAACCATGATCACCGTGTCCTCTGGCCACAATCATCACTTGGCACAACAAAGTTACCAAGCAACACAGTATGATGCATGTGATGTTGTTGTTGTTGTTGTTGTTGTTCCCACATCTTCTCCCCGAGCTTCTTGAATCTCCCAGCATCCTTGCACTCCTGCTAAGCCTTGCTGGAGCTCGGACTGGCGCGACCCAAGCTCGCGACCGCAAACCCATCTGCCTCCTTCCTTGTCTTCTCATCTCTTCTTCTTTCCAGTGTCCTCCAGCATTCCAGATTCTCTGCGGCCTTGCGGACCTGTCCCCCACGTATCGGTCCTAAACATCGTCTCTGCGGCCTTGTGACACTTTCGCCAAAGGATCGGTCCTAAACATCTTCGCTGTGGCCTCCCGACGTATTGGTCTTAAACATGTTCTCTGCGGCCTGGCGGACTTGTCCCCAACGCATCGGTCCTAAACATCGTCTCTGTAGCCTTGTCGCCCTGTCATCGAAGGATCAGTCCTAAACGTGTTCTCTGCAGCCTGGCAGCCATGTCCCCAGCTTGTTGGTCCTAAACGTCTTCTCTGCGCCCTCGTCACCCTGTCCCCCATGTATCGGTCCTAAACATCTTCTCTGCAGCCGCCTTGCAGTGATGTCCCTGAAGAATTGGTCCTAAACATCTTATCTGTGGCCTTGAGGCCCTGTCCCTGACGGATCGGCCCTAAACAGCTTACAATGGGTCTTATTAGGGCCATGTGAATTTGCTTCATTACTCCTGCAAAATCTGCCTGGGATCATGAATCATAAGAATGAACCAATGACTAGCCTCATTGTCTACTTGTTTTTTTGATGGATACTATTGACCATTGCTTGAAATGTGTGTAGAATTCACACTTTAATTCGCCTTTAAAATATCGCATTTGCAAGTTCTAGTTGCAAAGAACACAAACTCAAAGAAAACATTGAGCATTGGGATGCACTCACAACTATTTAATACAAATTGCAAATAGTTATAGTCACTAAGGGTATATGATATATATACATTTTTTACATGCCTCAAAATATTTATGTGGGGTTGTGAAAATGTAAGTGAATTTTTCAAACATTTCTCTTGTGTAAGTGTAAATCTTAAAAACATATATTTACATCATAGCTATATGTGTGTTTTACACTTATCATCACAACATTATTTGCAACTTATTCACATGTTAAGTTAGATAAGGTAGGCTAGGTCAGTTTGGCTCGGTTATTTACTTACATAATGTAAAATTATTATTTCATAGGTACCCATGATTGAAGATTTGTCATCATATGTGTATGCACATGTCTATATGTTTGAGCATAAGTCATGAAAATAGTTCTAAACTTAGGTGCAATCCTAGTGCAACTAAACCTATGACCACCCCAAGACAATGGATGAGAAGCCCTAGTCAAATTGCATGGAGGATGAAATCGTCAAGTTGTGATTAGGTGCAATGTGGTGTCTTTTGTGATTGATGTGTTTATGTGATTTGTTTTAGGTGAATAAACATTGTAGCACTCACATGTGATATTTGTGACTTAAAATTAGTTGTAAATCTAGTCACAAATATAAATTTCTAATAGTGGATTTTGTTTATTTTATGATTATAATATGGTTATGTATGAAACACTTTGTTATAAGTTGCAACATATCCTTTCATTCATGTAAACAATGTCTTCCAAGCATAAGATTGTTGTTGATAATTGTGCAACATTGATGTCGTGACTAAATGTCCTTGACATTTTGTGCAATGTTCATGATCATGTTTAAACTCAAATATCTTTAATTGAAATTGGGTATTACTTCTTATCTAAACTAACCACCATTGGCAACTTGTGAAGTCCGTGGGGACTCATGGCACCTAGTCACTATTTTTCATGAGGTATAGCTTTATACATTTCAAGTGATTCATAGGTTATATGAATTATGACCACAATCATTTTTGTTATCATGGTAGTTTTGGTTTCACTAGAATTAGAACAACAATTATATTCAAGATTTATCTTGGACTTTTCTATTCAATCTCATAAATATGTTTTTTGAATGACTTATATATATATGTAGGAATGGTTTACATTTACAATCAAAATGTTTTATTATGAATTTTTTTGTGCAATCTCATGGTTTGTTTTTTGGTTTAAAAAGTTGATGTATAATGAAAGTTATGGTAAATTATGAATCATACCCAAACTTTGTTAATATGATAAATAGGTGTGTGCATAATATATATTCTAGTTTATGTACAAGTATCAAAAGACCTTACAAGGTTGGTATGTCTTGAGGCAATGCCAACCTTGTACCAATTTTACAACAACTTGTATATCATATATATACTTGCCTTATGTTTCATAAAATTATTTTTCAACCCAACACCATGACTAGGTTGGTTTGAAAGTTTTTAAAAACCCCGATATCATGACCTAGTCAGTATCAATAGTTTGAAAGGACTCAATACAAGGACCATATGTTCAAAATTTGATATTTGACCAACATTGGTTATGATCATAATCATTTTTTTCATGTTAGCTTGGATATTCTTGGAACTAATGCAATGCTTACCTTCATTTTTTATGTTGTTGTGGAGTATTATCTTTTTCCAATCTCATAAACAAGAAAGAAAATTTGACATTGATGGAGTTTTTTCTTCAATTTTTAATCTCACATTGCACCCACCACTAACTTTGGCATTTTTTTGATGAAATAGTTGAATTATTAAAAGAAAAAACTCCTCATTCTGATTGTTCTAGAATTTCAATAGTCAAGAATAAATATATAAGGTGCGCCTTAATTTTATAATATATAGTGATAATCTAATGTTAGATATAATCATTACATTGGAGCAATAGGTTGGGAATTCAATTTTCAAAAAAATTAGCAATAGTATTTCAAAAGTTTCATTTTTAAAAACTTTTTAGTTCCAAGATTAATCAATGTTGAATTGTAATGTAGGTACAATAAATGAGTGCAAGTAATAATAGGAGCCACACACAATGTGGATTGTGCTACAAAACTATTCCCTTGCAACTTTGAAAAATCACAGTGGGAACACTTGAATTCAAGATTTAAAAAAATGTTTTTGGGAATATGTTTTTATACTAGCAAAGTTGCAATCACAACAACTTTATGCAAATTAAGGATTTTTCAAGGTTCCTTTTGTACGTTCAAAACACTAAAATAAAGATGTGGAAATGTCTTTTTAAAAAAATCGAAGGTCATTTTTCCATATTGAATGTGCACCAAATGTTTTAAATTTTTTTGTCAGCTTTATTATACTTCACAAGAAGGGGCTAGATGTGTTGAACCATTCCAAACTCTTTTTACATGCACCTTATTGAATTTTGATTTTCAAAATTCCTTTTAGTAATTAAAATAAACTAAATGTGATCATAAGTAAAAACAAATTCATATACTTGATTATATCATAGGCTTTGATGTAGAAAAATTAGAAAACTACTATATTATGGGTCACATTTGGTTTCAAAATTTAATATTCAATTTGAAAAACATGTTTTAGATAAATAAATAAATGATGTAATATGTTGATGTGCAAAAACATCACATGTCAAATGCAATTATGAAAAAGAACTCCAACATGGGTACACACAATTCCTTTTATTGTGCTTGTAACCATATGTGATTACATCTAAAATTTTGTAACATTAGTTGATTACTAATGACCCTAAAATCAACATATATTTCAATGGGGAACTTTAGCAATTGTAACTTCCTATTTTGCCTTTCCTTGAAACCTCAAGGAAGTTATAAGCAAAGAGCCTTTGTCTATGGCAATCACTACATGAAATATTGATAACATTTATATATTCTTTGCTTCAAGGAAGGTTTATTTCATTATATTAAAGTCATTTGTAAAGTCCTCGAAAGTGGGAACAAGATTGACCAATTTGGTGCAAAAACTAGTTTCAACCCTAATCTTCAAATTTTGTGTGACTAGAAATGCTCACATGAAGCTTCGTGTAAGCTCAAGAAGTTTTAATTGAAGATTTTATGTTTTCAAACCTTTGTAGCATTGATGTGAATAGGGATGGCTAGGAATGTTTAAAAGTAGTTAGGATTTGAAGTTACATACATACACTTATTAGTCAAACAAAGTAGAAGATCAATTATAATGATCACTAGAATAGCATGTACCATAGGTCTTAGTGTGAACTGATTACACAACCAGTCTTACCAACAATACCCAGAGCAATACCAACAATACACTGGGTATTAGTGTAAATTGAATTGAAATTTCAGTGAAAAAATTGTTCAACATCCAATATCTTCTACAACATAGCTCAAAACATTATGAAACCAACTCAGTGCACCCTTACTACTAATCCAGGGCTTTCCAATGGTACCAAGATTGTGAAAAGAGGCACCATGTTTTGGAAGAGCTGAACATGACAACAAAACAAACAAACTACCTTCCTTCGTAGATAAATACAACCCGCTCCAAAATGTCAAAAATCTGAAAATGAAACAATAAACTATTGTAAAATGTATGTATCCCAAATGCAGCCTGCATGACTGACATATTCAAGCAACTACCCTAGATTCCTGATGGGCACTACATAAGATATGATGTAATGCCCATCACCAGACAAAATGTCACAACATTCTGAAACCCAAAACATCCATAGAAAGACTCAGAATTATTTTCCCCACCCTACCAGAATCCTCTGAAGAGTTGAAGGAATTTTCTTCAGACATTTCACACATTTGCAATGGCTACTACCCTAACACTATCCTATCAATCTCCACTTACATGATTATTTGCCATTACTAAAGTGAGTGTCTGTATGCTGTCATACAGGCCATCACTTGTAAGTCTGAGAGAAATCAACTAATGAAATAACAACAATGACTTTGAAAACCACAGGGTCAAAACCATCACCACACAAGACTGCATGTCAGATACTGGCCCTTCTATGGTGCAGGTGGGGTTTTAGTTCACTCAATGAGGTGATATCTACTGGAGTTTGATTTTCCTCTTGAGAGTAACAAATACAAACAGATGGGAACATACATACGTCTGACATTGCACAGAAAATTACTTTGACATAAAAGACCATAGTACACAGACGGAGGTCAGTTACCATGAATTTTCTTTTCTTTCTGTTGCCACACATAACTTATGCACTCATCTTGTTCTTCCAGGACATCTCTTCAACCTGTGAATGAAAACATTTGATGATTCCAAGGCCATAGACACAACAACATTGTCCAGATTAGAACCTTGTGAAGTGAAATACAAGCCAGTCCAGATTTAGTTGTTGCTGGTGTGACAATCCCACTCTACATTTTGTTATAATCCACAACTAAAAAAATTATCTACTGCTACTTGAAACCAAATACAAAGGTAGATATCGAGAATCCCCCATGTATTTTCCAATTTAGCGACAGGAAAGCTTTCTGACTAATCTTTACCAAACTATCCATGATATGCATACAGGATTCATCAACCTATCTACATATGCACACACAGATTTCAGAAATGAGTACAGAACCTGGGTGAAAGAGGACAGTGAAGGGTGAATCAACCATTCACCCCCTTAGACCTGTCTTGCTAGGTTACTACATGGTGAAACAAATAAGTCAGATGATGCCGTGCCATATCTCCTGAAAACACATCCTGTACAGGGGCACATGAGAGATTGATGCTTGACTTCAAATCCCAAACCAATAATGCTTTAGTGCCCATGACTTCAAACTAGAGCTGATGAAAGCTTTCATGTTGTCATATCATTGTTCATCCACCTCATTGCACACTCCTAGCATCTTGCTATTGTGGTACTTCTCCTGTGTCCTTTTTGGAAAGCTCTTCATCAAGCTCATCAAACTCCCAGCCTTCTTTCTCTTCTGGGGGGCTGGTACTTGTCACATCTCCTTTTGCTAGAACTGCTTCACCAGTGTCCTCATGTGTTGCTGCAAGGTTTGCAATTCTACCTTCTGTTGGAAGTTCATATTTTTTCACTTGCTGATTTGATGTAGTTGATGGGGGAGCCAGTGCATCCCTGACAAATGACAGACTTCTCTCAACAATCTTTGGACCATGATGCTCAGTTTCCCACACAGGCCGTTGCCTGCCTTCAAATTCAGTTTGCAGTTTGTCAATTGATTCAAATGTGCCAGCAAGCTTGAGGGTTGTTTCATCTGTCTCCCTGCAGCACAAGTTACAGCTCCATATGAACCTATAATGTGAGTGCCAGCCACTATGCAAACATTAGGAAAAAAATAAAGAACATACCCATCTTTGTCCAGTTGATGATACGCCTGCATATCAGTTTTCAGCTTGCTGATTGACTTCAGAGCAGAAAATACCTGCACAACAGAGCAGAAAGCAGTTGACACTAGCACCATGGCATTTAAAACATCAAAAGTAAGACTGCACACGAGCCCTGAAAGAAAATATGTCCTCACGGAAGTGTAAATGTAGTAAGGGTAGCCTACTTGTGATTCAGCCTTCAGGTACTTGTCCTGAATCTTGTGTTTGGCACTAACAATGTCTGCAGCCACACCTCCCATTCCTAGCTCCTGCATATTTTCTCTGCAAATACCCAGTCAACATGTTCCAGGATTGACAAGCCAGCACCAAATCTGTCACAACACCATAATCAAAGTGCAGTCACAAATAAGGTGACTTTGAAAAGCCACTTTCTGAGATCGAAACACCTTGTGTCTTCTGAACATCAAGAACAATCCTCTAGAATTGGAAATGCCATATCAAAAAAGACAGGTAAGGTCAGAATATCTGCATACTGCTTGTGCTGCAGAGCTTCTAATTCATCTGCACAGAATTTCATCTGTTTCAACAACTGACTGAGTTCAACCTGCCACCCCATCACTCATGCACGATTCTCCTTCTCATCAGTAGCAAGTTAAAATTTCACTCCCTCACTGCCAATAGCTAATGCTTTTGTCTTTTTCCACAGCAACCAACTACTCCTGCAACTGTATGAGCAAGACCACCCAAATAAAAACACTTAAGGCTTACTTAACATTAATAACTGATGATGTATAGTAATTCACCTCTAACAAAAAATAGAACATACCTCCCAATATGATAAGCTGGATACAGCTAACTGCAGATACTGCTTCTTGGAATCGTCATATGCCACCCTACAAAGGATAAGTACAGAAAACATATCATGTCACATGCAACTGCACAGACAATGAGCACATGACAAATCAACCTAGCATTGCAAGTTTCAAATACAGTTGTGACATGAAGAAATGCTCCAATATGACTAATATGGCTACACCAGCTTATATGGCTACATCAGAGACAACTTGCAACAAGTGTATGTGCAGAAATTGAAGGCCAGAAACAGTCTTCTATCATGTAGGAGCAAAAGAGGTAGCAACTATAAAATAACAAGCTTTTGAAGTTGAAGACTCAGATCAGACTTATCAGAAATCCACATTGAAAATCCTAACATATCATGGCTTGCTATATCCTTGGGAAATGCTCAATAGTCCCTGATAACTGTCTTAAAGAACTCACTGGGTTTGCACATCCTTTTCTTGACCACAACTGGATTGCAATAGCCATGTGTCTTCCAGAAAGCTTAACCAAGTCCCCACAGCATTTGCTTCTACCTTTCGAGCTGCTATGGAGTGGACAAGCTCATCCTCCTGTGCTATGAAACAATGAACA
Source organism: Sphagnum tenellum (assembly GCA_963921925.1). Taxonomy (NCBI): domain Eukaryota; kingdom Viridiplantae; phylum Streptophyta; class Sphagnopsida; order Sphagnales; family Sphagnaceae; genus Sphagnum; species Sphagnum tenellum. Next base: position 5,741,967 of record OY998158.1, read on the forward strand.
TTGATCAGAATTAACAACAGCAGTGTCAAACACTTGCAGAAGTGAACAGAAGCCAAACATCACTAGGTGGGAGCATGGGAACTACCACAATTTATGTTCTTAAAACCACCATTTTTCTTCTCCAGTATGAGAATGCAAGATGCAAGCAAGACATAGAGGGTATAAAGGACAGACCCTTATTGAAAGCTGTGCCACAATATTACTGCTTGCTTCATCAAACTGCTCTTTCTCTTCTTGTATGTTGATGTGTCGTGATGTTGCTGCTGCCAATAACCCCTTGACCTTTTAGGCAGCACCCCAGCACAACTCAGCATTGTCACCAAATTCAGACCATCATTGCATTTCAGTTTCTGCAGTGCTTAACTTCTCTCTTTCTGCTATACAAACCTCTGCGACTCATTTGAGGTTCAAAAGCCTAACAAGATATACAAATCCAGGACATAGATAGCTATATGTGATCCAGCTGCAGTTTCATCCAAAGGTTCAGTATGTCACATCTGCCATTCAGCATGATCTCTTTACCCTAGGGTTCACAATGCTACCAAGCCTGATCCATTGGGGTACAAGACATGTGATGTCTGCACAGTTGCTACTGCATTACTATGCATGTCAAGTCCATGGTAATCTGTGGGCCTTGTCATATCTTTCAAATTGAGAGTATAAACTACACCTTGTCCCACTGTAGGACACCAAGAGTTTATTGTTGCATAAAAATGGGAAACAGCACGGACAAATAAATAGAAGCAAGAAAACCTTCTAAAAGTGAGAAGGAGTTGTAATGCAAGCAAGAACGGAATTGTAGAGGGCATAAAATTTGCAAGGCTCAAGGTACTTACGTCATTAAGCTCAGCTTCAAGTTCATCTTTTCTCTTTGTAAGTGCACGAATGTCAGTGGCAAGTGCCTGCAAATATTTCCAGTCACCAGTTAAGGAGCAGAAACCGTCCAAGAGAAGGCATGACATAGTAACTGGCACAGCAGCAGTATGTTCATAAGGGTTATCACAAGAAAGCAATGCCAAACATCCATGCACATATTTGGAGGGTGAAAATGACCACAAGAGCACAAAGAGAAGAGTCTGCAGGCAAGCAATGAAAGTACTCTGCACTGATAGATACACCTTCTCTATTTCTGTCACTTCCTGGGCCTTTGTGACACGATAATCCATAGCTTCCTGCTTTTGTTGCCTGCCATCATACCAGCTCCCAATCTTAACCAACTCTGATGTGCACACAAAACCTAACAAGCTGCAATATATACAATGGACCAAGAGGGGACAAGAGTCTAATTCAAGACCCTTGAAAAGCTTCAACATGATCTGAAAGCAGCACCTGTTGTCAACAATCTCTTTTTCCATATCAGCAGCTGTTGATGCTAGCCTGGTTGTCAATCCCTTCAACATCTCCACCTGCATAAGTAGGAGCTCTCAGGGGAGGTAAACTAAAATAAAGGAACCATGTGGCAAGAGTGAGCAGATCAACAGAATGAACAGGGCTGATAGCATTGAAAGTCACCTTCAGAGCCCGGCCCTCTTTTGTATCGCCCAAATGTATCAACTCTGTTTTCTTTTGAAAACAGTTGCGTAGATGTGCACTCAACTGTAGTATTTCCTCCAGCTGTATCATGTCCAAAAATTCCTCAGAGCATAAAATGCTATAGAAAACTGTTTTACAACTTTCCACAGTATCCCAAAAAATCAAGCATGACTGCTAACTCTCCACAGGACTACCACTGCCTTATGTAGCACTTCCACCCTTTTATGACCCCAATAAGGAGTCACTAGTATTACTTAATAAGAGGAGTAACTTCAAGCCTGTCTTAATGCGTTGCTTAGTGAAACTACCTTCCTTTCATTAGGGTTACAAAAGGGTTATAAGACACTCACCAGTTCTGCTATTGCAAAGTGCTGCATAGGATTCTTGAATTAAACAAGAATGTCAGATTACTGAATCCAAAAGTGGTCCTTTCAGCAGTACAATTCAGCTTCAAACTGAATTTCTGTGTGCAGGCACTAAAATACTCCCAATTGCCCCAAAGCATACCCAGTGAGCTAAACCCTACAATAGGTTCCAAAAAACTGGCCACTCAGAGAAGGTCAATGTAACATACCTGAACCACATTTGATGTGGTAGCTCCTGAGGCCTCTAGCACTTTGTGTTTTTCGGCTATCTGTTGCTGCAGGTTGCTGATCTCAAAATCTAACCTGCACTTCCCAGCAAAACCAATCAACAGCTGTCCCTACCCACAAAATGTTCTCTCACTCAGTCCAAACACCTTGTTCCCCCACACTCAGCTGCCCTCACTGGGAAACTTCCAAGATATGCTAAAGAATCCTTGGACATGGAAGGATTACTTAATCTTCTATTCCTTCCTCACCCTCTCTCCTTTCAGGTGGGATACATGAAAGTCTCCAAGGTATTTTGTAGAGCCAAGAACTCTAATCTGGGCTACCAACTGAAGGGAAGATCATGCTACATAACTGAGGTCTCCATGAGAACTCAAGCCCTGAAGACAATCAAAGCATGTTTAGTGTGAAAGACCCTGCACCAGCCTGTACATAGCTGGGCGAGATGGTCAAATTCCTCCCTTTCACAATATGACAGGAGATGACTACACATTTTGTTGGGCCTACCTTTCAACCTCCAAACTTATCTTCAACCCAGTGATAGCATCACGAGCCAGTTGCAATAGGTCCTCCTTCTTGATCTGCCACCACATTTGACATCTTTCTCTTTAAATAAATTTATCACAGATGGCTTAATGATATCATATCAACAAAAAGAAGTGGCAATCTTGAACATAATAAGCAACATAGAATGGAGATACAATATATTCTCCATTGCACTAATGCACCAACGGGCACTGAATTCACATAAGTGAGTGAGAAGATGGGTGGTGACAACCACACACCATGACTTCCTCCACATAAGTTGAGCAAGATTTTGAGAGGTCCTGAATACTACTGATTATGGCCTGATGAAGCTCTTGGCCTCCTGCAAGACACAACCTGCATCACAACCCCTGTTTTCTATTAAGGCACACAACCTCAAGATCATTGTGCTCCCCTATATATGCAAACAAAACATAACATTAGGGAGAAACTCTGAGGAAATTGAGGGACCAATATTGACTAGTGCAGGCATTTAGTTCAGTTACACATGACAAATAAAATTGACAACACTGCAACCAAGCCAGACATGGCCATTTCAGCATAAAGAAGCCAATCCTCACCCAAACATCTCCAGCAACATAGTCACCTCCTCCTCCACTGGTGCTTCAAGGATCTAATACAGAATCAAGTACCATGCCAGGGGTGTCAGTATCTTGTTTGACCACTCATCTGCTCTAACTTTCACTTGGCACATCTTTCTTCAAAAAGATTCACAAACAGACAGAGTTCTGACACATGGACAACTACAAAAAAATATTGTCATTGGTCCTCACCACATGTTTGAAACCCTAACCAAATACATATTCCACAGCTCATACCTTATTCTAGCACATATCCAAGACTATGTGATGGATACCATGTAAATTTGTGGTTCATTCAAGACTCACATTATCCTCTCAGATGCTAAAACTTCTCCTCTTGATGTTAGCCAACTGGAGGTGCAGTTCTTTCAACCATCACTAATCCTCAACAAGTAAATTCACCATTGGGACAGAGATCTGCATACCATTGAGGTGACAATATTCTCAAGAGCTTGGCTGTGCAGAAAAACATCGCGAAAGTTTAAGGGTTCCCCTGATCCTGTATCTGGATCCAAAAAGTAAATCTGCCATGCAAACATTGAGTGTTGGTCAGGTCCAAGCACCAGGATGAAGCCCAAAAACTATCCAGGTTAACACCTTTGCTAAGGAGGATGATATTAATACGGAATGCTTTATCAAAGGAAACAAAGAGTTAGCTGCACATTTTAAGCAACAATATAGAACAGTACAGATAATGAACAATGCTACAAGGTGGACTTAAGACTCACATGCCAGACCTGTCAGGAATTGGATGATTGGAATGTCAAGGATACTTACTGAGGAGGCTCTCCTTGGTGATGCACTATCATCATCTTGTGGCGCTCTTGGAGATTCTGTCCCAGCACCAGCCTTCCCACCATTCAGAGTGCGTTGGATATCCTGGAGGGCAGCTAGCCACCTTGCCAGAGCCTGAACTCGTTCAAGCTTCCGAGCATTTAATGCTACCTCATCGAGCCTTCTCACTGCATTCTTGAAGCTGTTTAGGTTTCGCCCTGACTGCAGAAGAATATCCAAAATGTTTTAAACCTATATTGCCAACAATGTGCTTCCACAAAAAACTTCCTCCTCTGTACCAACTGATGGAGATCCAACTGACCTAAAGGCATAAAGACAGGGAAAACCTTGCTTGGAGTCACTGTCAAACTAACTAGAAAGACTCTGTCGGCCTCATAGCCTCATGAAGGCATATATGTATGTATGTATACACAGCAAGGCAGTTTTGGTCTTTGGAATAGTGGAAAATCAGCTGTAACAGTTCAAGCTATGGTTTGACCACCACAACAACAATCTCACTGCAACAATGATGGCAGATGGGGCGAAAAAAAAGGTTCTGAATTTCCCAACTATGAAAGGGGCTGCAAACAGTTGCAACAACCGTGATCCCCTTGAATTCTCGCCTTGCCTAGAATGGAAGAACCATAAAATCCTTAACAACATCTGCCCCCTTACAGACCCTAGAATCTCAAGATGCACTGATCCGTTCGCCTCTCCCTCTCCCGCGCCTCAATTCACCTATCCGAGTCTCTTGAGCCTCCGGAATGCCATCGCTTCTCCGAATCGAAGAGAAGCCTGACACGATGTTAAACCAGAGCCGCATTTCTAACCAAAGGACGCCGTAACACAACCGGCAACGAACGTGCGGAGGCAGTAGCAATGTACCAGAAAACTAGACTCGAAGATACATACTTACTTTACTTCCAACACAGAGAGAGGAGGGTGGGGGGGGAGAGGACGAACCAGGCGATCTTGCACAATTTTAGCACCACCAGCAGCCTGCTGGAGCACGGCGTCGGCGAAAGTTTTGGCCGTGCGACTGAGGTTGGTCTTGTTTCCGACTTCGGCTGCCTTGCTGATGGCAGACCTGAGCCACGACATCTCTTCTGTTTATGTCTTTTGCCGATCTCTCTCTCTCCCGCAACGACAACAAAAAGCTCTTCCTCCTCCGTCGACTCCCCGATCGCGCGCGCACAGATCTTCGAGATCAGTCGTCGCTCCAAAGGCGCTTTCGCTTGCTTATCCCCTTTCCCTTGCTTGCCTTGTCCACCATCGTGCTCGTCTGCCGACACACATAAGGGACGACGGGATTGCAGGCCGACCCTGCATCGTACGTACTAAGGAGCGTTTTGAGGTCCTTAGTAAGGTCGGGTCTTGCGGTACCAAACACATAGTTTTGGTGATCCCTCATTAATACACTGGTCACAATAGCCATCCCAACTGCTGTCCCTCCTCCCAATAGCCAGGGAGCCCTTCCACAACACCCATGGGACCTTTTTTCCTTTTATTTTGTTTTTCTTTTCAACCTGGGATGCATCCATGGTGGTGAAATAAAAAATCCACCATGTGATTTTTGAAATAAAAAATCAGAAAAAAAAGGTTCCCATGGGGTGTTGTGGAAGGGTACCTTGGCTATTGGGGAGAGGGACAGCAGCTGCCATGGCTATTGTGACCAGTGCATTAATGAGGGATCAAACAAAACTATGTGTTGGGTACTGCGAGACCGGACCTTACTAAGGACCTACATGTCCTTGCATAGCTTGTGACTAATGAATGATCACCAAAAGGTACGGACACCGGCCCATCATCACCTCCATTGGACAATGGGACAATAAGTCTTCGTTGGTCCACCCTATCTCAGTATTCTTCTTCTTCTTCTTGCCTTAGGTTGTAGGGGTTCTCCCCATGGGAGGGGAGGGTAGCCCAAGGCTGTTCTGGACCGATGGAAAACACACGAGTATTGGAACCTCCACATGAGTATGGGAACCTCCATGTATGTAAAAATCCTTTTTTTCCCCTTCATTCTTCCTTATCTATCCCTTTCCTGTTCGTGTTTTTGAATTTTCCTGATCAAAAATGTTTTCATGGGATAGTAGAGATATAGTGGGATCTCCCCCACCACATAACTTCCTGGGGATCTTCTGCTAGGGGAGATCCCTCAAGATACAACGAGAAATAAAAAGAGAGGTTTTTTTTTCGGTGTTTTAATGTCACCAATTGGAAAACCGACATCATGGGATAAACCAAAGTTTTCAAAAAAGGTCAAGTTGTTGAGGCGAGAACTGACCATGTTTTCAGGTTGGTTTTCACCCTGAAAATTGATGGGTATCACAAATGGTGATACCTTGAGTGAGAACCAACCCCCACTGGGTTTTCATTGGGTTGAGAAGTGATCTTGTGAGAACCGCCCAAGATATGTAAATGTTGAAATATGAAAACTTTCCTGGGTATTAGGACAATATACCCAGTTTCAGTTCTCAGTAATAGGGGTCTAAGGTCTAGGATATAGAGGTCTATGTTAGCATCTAGGATCTAGGCTGGTTAGTAAGGCCTATTATGCTAAGTTTTAGCTTCAGGAACAAAAAAAAAATGAAGTTAGGGTTAGGGTTGGCGTGCACATAGCAGTCATGTGTACAAAAGCATCATTTGCACACTTCACAAATATAAAGAGCATTGAGCAAGTGCTCAGGCCCCACTTTTTTTTTGGTTATTTTGTAATTGGTTTTGTCTTGGCACTCTTGTTTTTCCTCTTTCATTTTTTTTTAATAATTTTTTTTTGGTGAAGTTTTTTCATTTTGTGTATATGTTTTGTTTGCTTTCATTGCATTATTAATATTATTATTTTGTTAATTTATTGATATATGTTGTGGTTGTGTACGGGTTTTTGGCTATTGGAAATAAGTTGCATGCTCCACATTCATTACACACTTGCACTTATTCCATGATTGATAAAAATAAGCAATTTTGTAAATGATTGTAATTGTTTTGAGTTCCATTTGTTTTACGTTAGGTGGTTCATTAACTATTTGTGAAACAAATTTAGTTTTGGCCTCTTCATCTCATTAATATTTTTTTGTGAAAAGTGTTTTGTTTAGAAATGGAATTAATCAAGTAAAAATGAAAACGTAATAAGAATTGAAAAATAGGTTTGCAAAATTTTCCCAATGAAGTTTTGATGATTTTTATAAAAAATGGTTTTAAGAGAAAATCCCAATTTGTAAACAAACACTAGCTCCATTCATGAAAGTATTCTTGATAAATTCCATGCTTAAAAAATATTTTAAAACTTCATAATAGATTTGCATTATGTTAAACTTTTTTATTGTGTAAATAATAATGAGGAAATGAATGGAAAAGCTCCTCAAATTATGCATTGCATGTTTTGTTACAATAGTCCAATTGATGCATCTAATTTGGCAAGAAGTCAAGCAAAGAAGAGACTTATATTATATTATAAAACCAATGGAATAGTGGCCTAGAAAAAACATATGGATGTAGACCATGCTATGATTACAAAACAATTTGAAAATGAATTAAACGATCTTGTGATGAGGGTAATAGAAGCATGACTAGCAAAAAAAAAACCAAATGTGTTGTTCAATCTGGTATAGAGGATTGAACAAAAATATGTTTTGCCAAAACTTGGAGAAAGTTATTCTATCACAACAAGTTTTGACAAGGAACTTAATTACATTGCTAGTTAAATATGGAAAGTATATTAATATGGTATCATTAATGTTCATCAACCCTAGGCATTTTTATGGATGATCATTCTAAAATTACTCTTAAATTGTATTTTCTTGTGTTTAACAACAAAAAGGAAATGTGTGGCGTGCTAGAATCTTTCTTTTACTTTTGAAAAGAATATGAAAAAAAATTCACATCATGTTTTCCTTATTAATCAATACAAGACTTTAAAATCTTTGTTTGGTATTTTCATTTATTGGTTATGGATATGATATTTCCATTGTTGAGGAATATGAATCCATGTTCCTTATTGTGGTTTTCTTGCTTGCCAAATATTAGGCATATGGGATTACAAATAAAAATTGAAATAATTTTTTTCTAGTTGATATGTTCACCAATATTAAGAAATGTCATTTACAAACAATGTTTTTTTTTAAATTAATATCTTTTAGAAAAATTGGCCTAATGATCCAAGAAAACCAAAAGTTGGTTACAATTTATTTTTTAATTTAGTAGAGTTTATTGAGACAAATGTAAAATTTCAAAAAAAAGAAGGTTTTAAAAAACTTGGTTAAAAATTAAAATCAATTGTTTTCATGAAAAATTGAGAACTGCCAACATTGGTTTGGTTTTTACTAAGCTAAATCAAATGACAATAAATTGTTGATTAACATATATTTCAATTTTGGGTTTTTTTTAATAATTTTTTTAAATTTTAATAATCAAATCCACTTTTGTTTTATTTTTCTTAATTAGAATCGGAACCAATGGTTTTAACTTGCCAAATTGACATTTGAACATACCAATTGAAAATTGGTAATGGATCATTTCAAAAAACTATACTAATGTGATATTGGTATTCAATATGTTTAATTTTCATATGAACCTTATTTGGTATTAAGGTCCAAGATCGAGTTTAAAATGATATGAAATAGATACATGTTTGGTATTGAGATTGATAGAGCCCCATTAAGTAGTTAGTATATCCCTAGGTTCCTACAATGGGTCACTTTGATTGACCCTTCATAAGAAAATTGACAATACTTTTAATATTCTTCAAATAAAAATAATTTTTTTACATGGGACTATGGTAATGTTTCCTTTTAGCTAACTATTTATAATACAAGAGCAAACTTTTAGACAAAGGATATGGAACAAATTGTGGTGCCAGTCTAGGAAATATCTTAAATGCAAATTCTTGAGTGCATTTTTGTTTCATTGCTTGAGAAGAATTTTAGTTCTTAATTGTTCATCACCATTTTTTACCTAGGTCTTTACAAGGGCTTGAATACTTATTTTGATTGATATTGATTAGTTAATTGGTTGTGATGCATCCCAAAGCATTAATGTTTTAAAGGTTTTTTTGACAATGGGCAACTTTGATTGGCCTATCACTAAAAACATTCTACCCTTTGTCATTGTTTTACACAAATGGGTGAAAGCACAATTAGATGGATTGTTTGGATTGTCACAATTGTAATTTTATAGATTATAGATGAAATTAAAATGTAAAATCATATCAAACATTAAAATTTTCAATTTTTTCATTATCCATGTTGCAATATATTTTATTGAGAACATTATTAAAAATTATGGATGAGTTTTTTAAAAAGGAATGGATTTGTTGTGAATTTTTGAAACAATGACACTATGTTTGTCACATGTGAAAAATGAAATATGTGGACTCAAAAAATATGTCATAATAATATCAAAATAAAAAATAGCCCACCGTAAAATGAATAATTTTATTGTAAGATGCATTGAAATATTTCCAATATATATATATATATATATAATTCAAAATTCTAATTTGTTGTGATTTTGGTCATTTTTACAATTGATATTCCATTTCACATTTTTTATATTTTTCTCTAAATTGCTTGACCAATCACATGTTTTAAATATTTATAAGGTGGTTTATTAATATTTGTGACCAAAACCATAGGAGATAATTATAAGACTAATAGTTTGATAATTACTTTAAATGCAAGAATTGTAACTAGTGTAAGTTGTGGACTTTTCAAAATGTCAAACATGAGGCACTTAATCGTACTTTTACTTGAATGCATAAACTATTTAAGTGTAATTTTTTACACTTACGTGAACAAAAGGTGTGTCACTCTGTGACCTTGTTAAAAAAATCTGAAGGTAAAATAATAATTATTGAAATTCAAATATTTCACCATGCAAAAATATAATCTTTAAAAATCTTTTAAAAACCCAAAATCCTTCAAGATATTATAATTATTTGTAATGTCAAGTGATTAGAGGGCGAAAATACCCACTTTTGGCATGATAGGGCATCAAACTTCTAATTAGGAATGAAAATTCCAATGATGATGATAATTCAAATTGGTTTATGTAGACTGGGCATAAGGTCTTTTTTTGTCACTAATACAATTACACCATGGTCATTGACCATGACAATTATAAATGGTCATTTGGTCAACAATTATGTGCTAGAATGACCAATTTTTGTACATTTTGTTTGCCATTTTTTCCCCTCTCTCTTTCCCTCTCAAACCTAGTACTTGCCATAGTTGCTAGCTTACTATGGACGACACAAGATTAGCTGTTCCTTCTTCCACAATTGACATTTTTATGTTCGAATTGCTAGTGCTAGCTTACTATAAGCACAAGTTTTCTAACCGAGAGGTGCAACTATATTTTCACATTTTATTTTGTTTTTTAAAAGAATTTTCATTTTTCACATATGGCCTTGTAGTGCACAAAGATCCATCAAGTGTAGAATAATGTAGGTCTTCTCTTTTGGTGGCATTCCCATGTTTGTCAACTCCCTTTTTTTTTGCCAATTTTATGAATTAGGGTTGAAGTTTAGTTGGTTGATCCTAGATGTGAAATCATTTTAGTAGAAGGCAAATTGTAGATGGTCACATTTGAGACACATTTGAACTTTGCAAACTTCAAATTAAAATGGAAATGACATGCGAATTGTTTTTTTGCAAGTGCCTCTCAAGACAATTACCATTGATGGAAATTGTAGAGTGGATGATCAAAGGTTGGAAATTCACCATGGATTGCATTGAAAATTCTACTACTTTTGAACTATCCAAACACATTTCATGTGCCATTTTAGTTTTTTTTTGGATTGAATTGTCCTCTCATTAGTAGTGTTGTTGTGTAAAACCTTGAATAAAATTAACAAGTACAACTATCAATATCAAGAATGTTTAGGGTTTAATTCAACTTTTAGTGTTGTAAATAATGATATTTTATTGGTTGTAGTATTTCATGGTACAGTTGACAAGGGTCCATTTGCTCTTCTGCATATGTACCAAATGGCACAATATGAATGCAATGTAGTATGCACCATGACTTTAATATTGTTAATGGTACTTTCTACTTTAGCTTTGTTCTTTGCATAAATGGCTTGGGCACTTGGTCATCATAGGTAGTCAAACTTGTGGAAAAACATTGTTGAAATTTACAAGGTTTTATTTTTAAAATTAGTTAGCAATACAACAAAGTTACAGACCAAAAATTACACTTGTGCTATAGGATTGGTTGATGTTGATGTAATGATTTGCAGAAATTACTTGGTCTTAATTATGAGTTGTCAACAGATTGTGTCTTATGGCAAGAACATGCATAAACAACAATTTTTTCTTTATGGCACCTCAATGTGAGTACTGATTTATGTTATCTATTTTTTTTTGGCTATGATGCAAGTTGTGTGTATGTTATTAATATACAACAAGAAAAATTGCTCCCACCCTATTGCAATACTTATTTCCTCTTTATTTTGTTGATGTTCTTTTCATCACACAATAAGAAACTTTTTGGGAAATATCCTTGGGCTTTGGGTCCTTTGGAATGAAGATGAAAATGATAAATTGAAACAACTACTCTTTTCTTTGTGTGTATATTCATCTTTGTTAACATGGTAATTTATGTTGAGTTGTCTTTAGAGAACTCATGTCCATGCAATTTATAAGTTCTTTGTTATATACAAATGAGAGCAATGAATATTCATGAGACATGGACATGGAAAAAAGCTCTAGAATATGTGATTGATTAGGTAATAATGATTGATCCATTGTTAGCAATCCATTCATTAAAGATTTGAATTATGCATCACTAGGTGGACATAAGCTATTTCTATATTTTTTTTGCTTTGAAGGTTGCAACTTATGTAGGGAGGTTGAAAAATCAATGATATTGTCTAAGGGCTTGTTTATGGTATTAGTTTATTTTGGGCATCCTTGATGTTATTGCTATTCTAGATTTGGATGCATCATGGTTTTTTGGGGAAGTGTTGTTTTTTTGGTTAGGATGTTCAAACCTTTAACTGAATCCTTTTAAAACACTAAGTACATGTAGTATTGCAAAGACCTCATGAAAGATGTTGTCTTGACTTTAGTATCAAAATCAACACACAAGTGCATGGAATATGCTCATCCTTTTTGAACATAAAGAAAGTGTAGAAAGCAAATTGCTTCATCATTTGGTTCTGAAAACCTATATGTGTTTTGATCTATGGTCCTTTTTTTCATTCATGTATATTCTCCTATTGTCAACTATTGAGTTTATTGAAATTAGTGTCGACAAATGTATAATTACAAATGGAATGTATTTTAAAGGTCTTTTTCTACTGCAACCTTAGCTTTGGGCTTGCAACCAAGGCAAGGGTTTGCGAAGGTGTGGGCCAAGTGTGAAGCTTGGGAGTCACATTTCATGCTCTCGGAAGTGTGGGAGAGTGTGAAAGAATGAACCTTACACTCTAAACGAGTTCCCACTTTGGGAGTTGGAGTCCCGATGGACTTTCAAATCTTCAAAGAGCAATTTCAGGGGTTAAAACCCATTGAATTGAAAATTTCCTTCTATAATTGGAAAGCTCTTAGAACGTAGATGTCTAAAATGGGCTTGCATGACCCATTTGGACACTTAAAACAAATTATGGCCAAACAAAAGGCTAGAAGTCAAATTGGCAATTTGATTCCGGATCACTAAAGTTTAGAATCGCCCATATTTTCTTATGTGCAAGTGGAGTGCCACATACCATTGGAAAGATCTCAACGAGGGCTACAACTTTTCTTTAGACCTCATCTCAATCAAAGGTCTACACACAAAGTTATGGGTCCCCATCACTAGAAGAAAAAGGTCAATATGTGACCATCACATTTACAACTACCTGCAACTATTTGGTCTTTGCAACTAAATTTTGTTATCTTCGAATATTGTGACATCGTGCTAACATCAGTCGAGTCATCTTCGACTAACCTGCGACTAGTTTGCGACTAATTTTATTTTCATCTATATATGGGTTGGATTTATATCCAAGAGTAATCATTTAAAATCACATTTAGTCGTAAGCAAAATGGTGCTTAGTCATAGTTGGCGTATGTCTATATGTAAAATATTGTATTGTATGGTGTTTTAGTGAAAATGTTATACAAAGGTGTAAAATACAAATTTGTACATATTCAAACCCTAAACCCTACCATAATTTATATGGTAGTGATATATGTGTTTTTTGTGATATTGCTTCATTATGCATGTACAGAGTCGAAAACAGCAAATAGAGTTAGTTGTAACACAAGAGAATGATTTTGACAAGGAGGCAGAGAGGCGATCAAAATCTTTGTTATTCTTTTAAGGGGTTCACACACTGCTCACAATTGCCATCACATTGTTGACCATGTATCTTTGCATCTGTTTACTGACATCAGTTCCCGACATTGAGCAATCTTGCTTAGAGTTCTTGCAGAGCAAGTACCAGTTTTGTATCTCGGAAGCATTCGTTGGAGTTTGTGTGAGCTTTTTGTTTGTTTTTCGACGAAGACGTTTGTGGGTAAGAAAACACCGCTGTTTTCTTGAGGGAGGAAACGGAAGAGCTTCTGTTGCGACGAAGAAGAAGAAGAAGAAGCAAGCTCTTGTCTAGCAGCAGTGAGCTTCAGGTTGTGCGGTAGTTACTTCTAGGGTTTGGGGATGACAAAGACGGAGATGGAATTTGGCTTTTCAGAGCAGTTTTTGGAGTCACTTGCATTGCGTTGTCTGCTTGTCTCCACTTTTTCCCTCTTCGTTACTGTTCCTGGGCAAGGTTCTTTGTTGTTTTCTCTCAAGCTGCTGCTGCTGTGTGACCAACTTAGGCTAAAGCGGCTTTGGCAGGCAAGGTGCTCAAAGCGGAGCAGTGGCGAGCAGCAGCTGAAATTTGAGCTTGTGGGTGTCTTCACCCCAATGGTTTCTAAAAGATGACAAAAACCACCCTCGCTCACCCTTGTTGTCATCAACCCTAAACCCATCGTTTTTCTATCGCGCTGTCTTAGTACATCTCTCCTCGCGCTGTGGTTGGTTGTGATGATGATGATGATTTTCTTCCCGATTGCCGAAACATTTGTCGTTGTGCAGAACTCTTCGACGAGTGATCTAGTTCATGAAAGGCATGGCTGTAGAAACAGAAGAAGAAATAGAAGGAAACGTGAAGAAGGTGATGATCAGGTTTTGGATCCTCTAACCCTAATTAGGAAGTGGGTGATCGATAGAGAGAGAGATGGTAATCGCTGCTGCTAGAGACAGCAAAAGCACTTTGCTTGCAAACCATCATTTGGTTTTAGCAGCATTTGCGCAACTAGGTTCTGAAGAGAAGAATCCATTTCGGAGAATAGCTTCTTCTCTCTTTTTCTGTCGGGAAGTGTGATTCTTCTTCTATCGTTCTGTGAAGCAATGGTAGAAGGCCCCAGTGTGCACCGTGTTGCGCTTGTCCATCGTCGTATGCTTCAGGGCCGTGTAAGTAAAGAATTTCTCACCCAGCTCTCTCTGTCTCTCTGTGTTTGTCCTTCTTGTGCTCATAATAGCTAGGATTTTGGGAAGAAACCAGAGGCTTATTTTTTTTGCTTCATTTCTTCTTACTGATGAATTTTTCTGCGTGTGATTTTTTGGCATGTCCAGGTTTTTCAAGCAACTTCACCGAGTGGAGATTTGTAGATGGTGCAGCAGCTATCAATGGACGTGTGCTGTCACACATTGAAGCTCATGGGAAGAACATCTTTTATGTAAGAAACTTTTGCTATCTCTCTCTCTCGTCAGTCATGGAATGCTTATGGTCTTGTTGCCTTGCATGGCTTGAATGTGTGAAAGAAGCAGCTAACATGTATCCAAGAGCTTAAGACTCTCTGTTGTGATGGTGCACATTCAAGCTTCTGATGCTGCTGCAGCTGCTGTTGTGGGATTAAGCATTCTATCAGTTTTTCACACCGAAGAAAGTAAAGGAGCAGGAAGGTGTGCTTGAGAAACTGGGATTAGATGCAGTTGTTGTTCATATCCATTTTGGTATGTCAGGCTCCTTCCGCACCTTCCCTTATCTTGGTAAGTTTACATTTTTATTTTTTTTCTTTCTTTCTTTCTTCCAGAATTAGAGGAGATTGCAGGTTCGGCGTGCTCAGAAGGATGCAGAAGGAGAGATGATGGTTTGATGCAGCAGCAAACTCTGGAGATGATGACCCAGATTGGCAGTTTCAGGATCTTTCAAGCTTTTTGGCAGTGAATTGTTGTGGTGTATATATATCTAACAGGACCTGAGCCACGGGAAGCTACAAGGCTGCAGTTGGAGAATAAGAAGGAAGGATTAGTGGCACACTTAAGTGCAACACTGTGCGTGCATGGCGATCTTGAGCTTTATAGGTACCACATTTCTTCTGCTTGTTTGCTTGTTTGTTTAGCATTGCAGATCATCTTCAAGAACTTCTGCAATATGTTTGGCTTCCTGAAATCTCTCAGTCACAAAATGTCATTTCTGCCACTCTTCTGTGCAACAATAGGTAAAGGTAACAACAGAGTCAAACCAACAATCGTTGGTTGTCTGAGTGGTGGCTGGTGGCACTGGTGGCACAAAAGTAGGATTGCAAAGTTGGGACCAGATCCTCTGCGACAGGATGCTGATAAGGAGGTTTTGTGGTTGAATATGTAGGCAAACCCTATACCCTAAACCCTCCTCTCCCTTCAGTTTTCAGTTTCACAAGAGTGCACTTCCAGAACTGAAGCTGTTTTTGTTCCTTTTGTGCTTTATTTATGTGTGGGACACTGTTGTGTTTCACCCCAACAACATCAATCTTCTGTTACGATCATAGCTGGTTCATGTACCAGCTTGTTTGCTCTGTTCTTCAACTACTTGTTATTTTTTTCTACTGTCAAATATGTTTTTTGCAAAATCTGAATGTGCATTGTTCTCCAGAAAGCCGAGGGAAGTATTGGAGCATTTTTGATGGACCAGTCAATGATTGCAGGGATTGGCAACATATACAGATCAGGTAAGGGCAAGCAAAGTCCTTCTTGCTATATTATGTCTCAGACAATGATATAGAAATTTCTTCTTCTTCTTCATTGCTGTTCATTATGAGCAAAACAGACTGCTATATTCACCTTGATGTTTCTGTTGGGCAGAACTCCTGCTTGTGACAGGCATACATCCAGACCACTGTGCTTCTACTGTTTCTCGTTCCTCCTTTGAGCTACTATGGATCCAGGTACTTTGCCCCTACTCATGATTGAATCTTCAAATCACTTGCAGAAAAAATGTGACAGAAAAGTCCAATACATACTTTGTGGCTCTTCCAACGCTTACTAAAATGTGACAGGAACTTCAGATGCATGTGTTGTGGCTCTTCCAATTGCTTACAGAAATGGGACAGGAACTTCAGATGCATGCTTGTGGCTTTCATGTGTGTAGAGTCTAGAGATAAATCCTATTTCAATCTAGTAGTGGTGTTTGACTTTCTTGTGCTGGATGGTGGGCATTCAGGCCAAACAATTAATGGAAATAGGAGTCCAAACTGGCTATATTATCACCATTTTAACAGATGATACAGGCATGTTCTCCATGGCTCTCTTGATTGCTTTCTACTTACACGTTTGTTACCAGTAGATCCATGTCTTAGTGTTAAAAAAACCAATTGCTGGAAAAATGTATGTGAAGTTTGGCATAAAACTTGTGAAGTCAATCTTGCACTTGAATCCTGCACTTTGCACATTGTTGTGCCTGTATGTTTTTGGCTTGGAATCTCCCAAATATGTGTGGAAGACAGGAGTATCATGGAAAGAGATTCTTGGTGCATCTGTCAGGCCATGCACTTCCCAAAAAAAGCAGAGGAAAGAGCCACTATGTGTACAACCAAAAGACGTGGTCGCTGTCATGGTGTTATCCAAACATGGAAAATTGCCCAAAGGTGAGGAGGAGAACTCTACCTTCTTCACCTCTCACCTCTTGTGGAGTCTCTCGCATTGCCACATCACTGTCACCTGTCAAAAACAATTTTAAGACTCAGGTCACTAAAGAATCATGAAAAGCCCATGTTGTGTATTTGGCAAGCAAACCACTTCTGACTGTGAGAGTTGGAATTCAAAGTGGGGTCTTTGTTTACAATCAGAGAGATTGTGGCGCATGTCAGTGTTATTGTTCCTATTACAAGTTGGAAGATAACATTTGTGTTTCTTGTGATGTGTAGAACTGTCTATGCATGTGAAGGATGATGACAGGAAAAAGTTAATGCAGCGGGAGAACTTGCAGAAGCTTTCTGATGAAGTTGTAGTAGCTGATGTAGTGCCTCAGCGCATGACACCATTGGCGTTGGATAATCTTCTTTGAGATGGTAAATTGGGAGTGATGAGCAGCAGAATACCACAAGAGCAGGGTGATGCATCTTTTGATGAGAAACCACCAACAAGAAGAGATTTGCCTGCAGAAGCCTCAAAGAATGCTACTGACGAAGCTGAAGAGATAGCTGAAACTGAAGCTCTCGTTGTTGGATTGCATGAAGCACCAAAGCCCACAAGTCTTGTGACTGCAAACTTGCAGGAAGAGATGGACATGACAGCTACTGCTTCAAGAGAGTCATCTGCTGCCAAAGGTGAAACAGTGGTTCCTTTTGCACATGATCCAATAACAAGCACATCAGATGAGACAGAGGCTTCACATGTACATGCAACCAAAGAAGAAGAAGAAGAAGCAATAGAGGTACATACAATGCCTAGATCAATCAAGGATGCAATAAGGGATGTATCCCTTCCAGATCCACAATCGCTTTGAGCAAGACCACCGCAAAGTATTGATCCAGCACATGAGTAAGTCTGGCAAGTAGCAAGAACAAAAGCATTTGCAATAGCCAGGACAACGATGAAGCTATTGACTGTGAACTTCATTCTGAAGAGAACTGTAGTAACCGAGGAGCTCTGATGCTCAAATCTAAGTATTGTTTAGGCAGCTGTACCCAGGTTGCCCAAGAGGCTGCTGCAGAAGGGGTGCCAATTGTCTCAGTTTATCCAGGGATGGTGTATGGACCTGGAAAACTTACTGCAGGAAACTCCCTTGCTCTGATGGTAATGTTTCAAATCTACCAATCTTTTCTTGAAGCTCAGTAGTGTATGAGTAAACAGCCTCTGATGAATACATTATTAGGCCAGTTGTAAGCTGTGTGGACATTTGGCACTTATTACAAGTTATACAGATGACAGTGTAATTGAATAATGCCTTTGTCTTAGATGCTTGCTCCTTGAAATATGATATTGCTGTTTTTGAAAACTAGCTCTGCCTCTTGACTGCTAGTTGACATATTGACTGAGTCTTCCCCTTGCTCAATGTGACAGAAACTCAGCACACAGGTTTTTGTAGAGTTTTTCCCTCTTAGTCTTCAACAGATTTTTACGAACTTATCTACATGTCAGTAGCTGATGATATCAGTTGGCGATAATGGCAGTTATCACTGCCAGTCATGATGAAAGTGATGGTCTTATACTTTGTCAGAAACTCAAAAGATCATCATGACTGGATTTGTTCTTGTTACATTTATTTTTGGTTTTGGCAGAACTTTGCAGAACATTTGTTTTGGTTACCCTAAACCCTAAACCCTAAGCTGTAAATAAATGCATTATTTAAAACTAAAATAAAAAACTAATTGCCACATGTCATATCCCACAGCTTAGGGTTTAGGGTTTAAACCCTAAACCCTAAGCTGTAAATAAATGCATTACTTAAAACTAAAATAAATATCTAATCGCCACATGTCATAATCGTTATGAGTAAAATCGAACGATCCATATATATTGCAATTATTTAGTAATAAAATAAATACCATATTAAAAGCCATGTGTCATAATCCTAGTGCTTGAATCGGACGGGTAGTATTATTAGATGTCATGAAGAATTTTTAAATCAAATATCCAATATGCCACGTGGTCTCTATGCATAGGTGGAAAATATAACCAAAATAATTGTTGAATATTGGCACCACATACGTATATTCGTATTTTGTCATGAATTGGTATTTGTACATTGAACAGTTTCCGTCCACCCCGTTGTTGCTTGCGACTAAGGATGCCTGCGACTTGTCCAAGGCAACTACACAACTTTTAGTTGTAGATGTCGCCTGCGAGTAGAAAACAGTCGCAAGGACTAGTCGAAAAAATCTACTTTCCTTCTAGTGCATAGTGTTGCAGGAATTCCAACTTTGGGAATTTCAAGACTCCCATTTGGAAGTCTCGAAACAAAATGACATTTGGGTGTTGGTCTTGTGGTTACGCACATATTATATTGTAAGGGGGAAAAGGGTGGCTTCCCCTAAGTCCGGGGCGTGATGAGTCTTGTAAGTTCGTGTTTGTTCGTGGTTCGTTCATGCATCAAACTGCTCTAATTACGTATTAACCAACTTGTTGTTTGGTTTGTGTAGGTTGTGTAACTGATTGAATCACTTGTCAATCTTCCTAATCCCCATCTTAGAACCCCAACACGCCCTTTTACCCCCAAAGTGTTGCGTACCAAAGAACACGCCTCAACTCCTTTTTCCTTTTATTATCTTCACCTTTAGACTCAGAGTTGAGTCCATTAAGTAGCTTGGGGGTGCATCATTTTTGATGTGTATTTGTTATTCAAGAGGACAAAGTAGGAAATCACAAGTGGAGGAAGATGAGGACAAGGATCAAATCAATGTTTTAAGGAAATGCCAAATGGTAAGTATTAAGATGTATGATTTTTATTTGCCACCTAGTAACAAGATTCAAATTCATGAAAAAATGTGGCATAATGGATTACATAGAAAGCAGTGTGAGTATTGATTTTCACTTGGCCTATAATGCAAGGTTCGTCAAGGTTTTTACATGATTGGGGTGCAAGGGTTGAACCCTTTAGAGGCTAAAATTGTTGCAACTAGTGGAAGAAACTAGCATTTGGTTTGGTGCCAAAACAACAAGGTTATGCTTCTTTTTTTGTTTTCATGAACATGGGTGGTGTTATGCAGTGGGACAATTTTCTATTCAATGCCACTGGATACATCAAATGGTGGCTTATTTGAAATGAGGTTCATGTGATTGGGGTGCAAGGTTGTGGTTTTTTGAGGAGGTTGCGTATGTTGACAACAATTTATGTGGCTCAAATCTTCATAAATTGTTGTTTTATTTGTAATAAAAAACTATGCTACAACTTGAAAGATGTTTACACATGCCCATGGAAAAGAGTTTGGTGAGTTGATATGAAATAAGATTTTGATGACATTGGGGTTGGTGGTTTCAGGCATAGAGCCATATCAAGGCAATGAAGGTTGTAGGTGTGATAGAAACAACTTGTGCATTTGAACTTATTATGGGCATGGATGAAACTTGTTATGAATAAGTTGTTTCCCTCTCTAATTTCCTTCAATGTCTCATAGGTTAAATTGTGTTTTGCATTGAGTTGTTCATACAACTATTGGTGCTTGAATGGCAAATGGGATTGTAGCTTTCATCATGGTAACATGGTGTAGGAGGTGGATGGCCATATTGTGATTTTTCATTAATACCTTTAGTTAGATTGGTTTCACGTGTGAGTTAATGAGACATTTGTCTTTCCTTCTTTATTGGATTGTCCATGTTTCAAATTGCACCTTTGAATGATATTTGCGGTATGATAATATGTCATCATATTTATTTTCATAACATTTGAAGTAATTATTAGTTGTGAATCTTCATTATAACTCCTTAGGGCATATGAAGTGACATGAAGTAGCTCCATGTTTCAAGATCAAAATTTGTTGTGCATTTCAAGGTTTTGTGGCCTTGTGACCTTTGTTATGTTCATTATTGGAATCTTGATGATGATTGAAGTTATGGTACATATGTTTGGAACTATTTTGAATAAGCAATGTTGTTTTGTTAACTTGTTGTCTTTTTTTTTTTTTTTTTTTCAATATTGTTGTTGTTGTGTATGGTTAATGGGTCCTCACTTGTGGCTTTTTTATTTTTAGTTATATTGTTTCAATAGGAGCACCAAAGTTGCCCCCCTTTTCCTAATTGTGTTTGTGCACATCTTGAAAGTAAGCTTGTTTTTTTTATGTATTGCACCTTTTTTTCTTAAGGTTTCTAGTGCAAGACATTTTTATTGGTTGGAAGTTGTTTGGATCATAAACATTTAATATGATGGTATTGAGATACATGTTAAGTCTATGTTGCTGCCATTTAATTATGCCAATATTTATTTACATGAAGATGAGACATGAGGAACTTGAATTCATTTTGAATTGGGGTAACCATGCTATAATAATAGGTAACCTAGCTCTTTAAATGTTTTGACACAAATGTGAACACATTAATGAAATTCCATAAACAATAAATACATTTTTCCCTTCCTAAAATATGATTTAAAAAAAATAAAAATTCATTGTCATTAGTATAACGAAGCAATGTGGAACCCAAGTTTTACAAAAGGAAATAACTAGGACCCAAACTAAATTTTCCACCAATTTTGATGGTAAATTGAGTTTCATCTTGTGTTTTCTTTTTCATGAGTGGCTACACTGTTGCTACATATATTTTCATTGCTCCTACCTATACAATGAAAAGAAAAAACCACAATAAAAATCAATGGTCAGAACCATCATAGAGAAGACAAAAAGGAAGGTTATAGAGGCAAAAAAATGCATAGCTTGCAAGAACCAAAGAAGGGGGAAAGCTAGTCCTTTTTGTGGTAGGAAGCTATTTCACCCATAGCCCTTCTAATGTCATTTACATGCAAATCATGAGATTTAATGATAATAGGAGGTTTAGAATAAATGTCTCTTGCCAACGCAATCGTCCTTTTTATAACAGAGGCTAAAACACGCTGAAGAGAAATATTAACACATTGCTTCAAAAAGTGAATGCAAAAAGACAAGGATAAATGACCTTTCAATCACCTATTGTGGAAAAGAAGAGCACATTCCTTGATGAAATGGTCCATATCATGCTTGGGTGCATCGTGCACATCCATGGCCATTGGAATAAAATGGTGCCTTTCATGAAACCTTCTATATTTGCGAATCTTCGCAATGGTGTTAAGTTCCACAACTGCACTTGTTGGTTGACTAATGACACTTGTAGCCATCATCTTTTGTGTTGGGTCGGTAACAAAAACTTGGTCCTTACAAATCATGTAAAGCTCGGTTCATAATAAAATTCTTGGTGTAAGGGCATACCATTACTCTCTCCATACATTGTGCCCATTCTCTTGAGTGAGGACATACATGACATCTTTGATGGTGTCATGTGTGACTATTTGTTAATCTTTGAACGGACATGCTAAATGCTTGCTAGATGCATTTAACTCATGTCCACACTCACATGTGAGAAAACTAGATGCAGAGGGCTGAATCAAACTTGTACAACTATTATAATTACTCTTGAACCTTGTGCATTAAATGCTGAATTTCAACATTTCATACCCGAATTCAATAAAATTTCCATACTTTGCGGGGAGCACTAAAAGAGAGGATAGGGGGCGAAAGCAAAGGAGATGGGGGGTGAAATAGAAGCTGACTTTACAAATAACTCCATTATATAATTAATCTCAAGTTTCAACATAAGCCAAAATATCATCTTTCAAAAATCCTCATATAAAAATAGACCTATTAGCTAGGGGCCAAAATCCCTTAAGTTACTATATGCTATAATGAATCCAAACACACTATCCTTGCCTTGGTAGGCAAGACCAATAAAGATGGACCTGTTACACAAAGTGTAGGTCCTAAACCATACAGTATACACACACAACACTCTATATTACCTCATGTCTATAGTCTGTACCAGTTAAGTGCTCTTACCAGGCTGGTATTGCTTGAGGTCATAATACTCTGGTCTGTGTACCAGGGTTCTAGCTTGGGACCCACCTGAGCCTGGTTATTACTTCAATCCAGATTCATTAGAGAGTAAGGGCCACTTTAGATTTGGGGGGTCTACGGTCCAAATTCCTAGGTACCAATTTGGATTTATTTAAAGCAAATTGAATCCTTGAGTTGGACCTTGCTTAGGACCTTAGCTTACATCTTGGTTCTTCAAATCCTGAGCTTTCGCTTTTAGCTCTTTTTTTGGGGGGGGGGGGGGTGTTGAACCAATTGATTTTGCCTCTAAAATGGTGCCATGTAGGTTTAGCCTAGAGTTGACACTTTTTGGTCTTTGACTCTCATTTAAAGGCCGTGGGTCCAATTTATGACTCTCATCCAATAGGATTGCGTTACTTCACGGGACCCTGGACCTTCATCTAAACTGGCAGGAAATGTCATTGAAACGAACTCCAATTGCCTTCATTTTGGGTAACTTGCAAACAACATGGTTTAATTGGTTTATGCATGGCACAATCAAATTGTGCAAGTTCTTTTGGTTTTCAATTTCTTGATGTATTACAATCAAATATATGATCAATTTCTTTGTCAACTTTTAAACTAAAATTGAACTACAGGGGATTAAAAAAAATAAGAAATGGTCAATCATGGTTCAAAATGATAACCAAAGTTGGTACAAGAGTTCTATCAATATAGGTTGAATTAATACATGTCGATGTAGTATCAAGTGATAATAACTTATTTCAAAACTAATTTCTACACTCACATTTCAATTAGTTTCCTAATTTTGGATTTAAAAAAGTGGTAAACTAAGTCCTCGGTAGGAGTGCGACACTAGAAAAGTAGGTACCACTTGAGGTCATAGTTAAGGGTGGTACCCTTAAGCCCCCCTTTACACTCGGAGTCAGGGTGGATGTTCAACCCAAATGAAGCATTCGTATTGGTGCAAAAGTTGAAATTAGCCCAGAGGGCTTTACACTAGGAATCAAGGCTGAACTAGAAAATATCTTTTCAACCTGCCCAAAGTTATTAACAAATGCTTGAACTTTTATCTTTTTAAGATATCCTTGACATTTCTGAAAATAATATAATTGGTGTGAAAAACAAGTGAATGCAAGGAGAGTTCTAAGTTCTTGCCTTTTGGAAGAAGCTTTAGGGTCTTTGTTGGGTAGGGTTTCTTCAATGTTTTGTTTGCTGAACCAACTGCTACTCATATCCCTAGCACCTTTCAAACCATGATCATGACAACCTAGAACCATTGCAAAGCAAGTTGAGTTTCATCATGTGGTTAATAGAAAGAGTCAATACTGATCTCAATAGTAAGTGCATCATTTCATTAACAGGAAATATTCTCATGAGAATAAAAAAAAAAATCTCCACAATCCCAATTGCCAAAGATAGAACAAGGTTCAAAGCTTTTTCTTGAAGTCAACTCTCATATAAAGCAACCATATGTACAGTCAAGTCCTGGCTTGATGGATTCGTTTGATTGAGGCGTGCCACAATTCTAACAATCTCTTACATTCAATGGGTTTTTGCTATTGAAGCTCACAAAGGTGAATCACCTTCACCAGCTTTGTTCCACTATTTCTGCAAGTAGAGAAGCAAGGAGAAAGAAATAGAGGCAAAAAGTCACAGAGAACAGATAAGGAAAAACCAACCAGCCACAAAGGTGAGGATGATAGAGAATGGCACAGAATGGCAGTCAGCAGAATGGCACAGAATGTGACAACCCAAGCCCCAGATTGCATCAAATTTACAGCAGCACGGTCCTTTTCCAGCAGCATTGTCAACGGCTTGAATGAGAGACACCTAGGCTTGAGGTTTGCTGTAGAAATTGGAACAATGGAAGCAGCAGCATCTCACAGTTGATCTCATCAGTACATTATTTGTATTTTCCAGATGTTATACTAGGCTTAAAAAATTCCACAACACAGTTAATTGATGCCATTGATTGATCTATGTCACTCAGCATAACTGGATCCCTCACCATATGTAGGCAACTCTTATATGTGACTACATGACCCTAATGTTAGTTTGAATCTAAGCATCTGCTGCCAGGAAGAATGAGCAACTATGAACTAGTACTGATTCTAATGTCCTTTATGAAAAGGCAATGGTGGGCTTGATCTTATCAAGTGCACCCAAAAGTCTTGGTGCTAGAAAACAGGGTTTCGGGAGAGCCTTAGTCACACTTGATGTTCCTATAAATCCTTCGTACAAAAACGGATGACCCTAAATACCCCACTGCACCTGGAGACACAACAAAAATTACCAAGCCCATGTTCAGAAATGTGTTTGTCTAAGCACCAAAAAATGATATCAAACACAAATGTAGAAAATGGGGGAAAAAAAAAACCTAAGTTAGATCTATCTTGAAGTGATTCTTCTGAATTGAAGATATTGGAGGCTTACCACAAAGAATGCCAAGACCAATACAGAACATCAGTGTGTACCCAAAGTAGAAACAGGTTTGAAAGAAGCCAGTCATCTTTGTCTTCATGAAATAATAGTAGATCGAGTAGAGAAACACATAAGCACCCGTGGATGCTGCTGAGATAAATGAAGTCCATTGCCAGTGATAGTTCTCAGCATTCAACAAAAAGTAGGTACCCACAATGGTTACACATACTGTTACTATTGCAAGTATCAGGAAAACGAGGAGCATGAACCCATACACATAATACACCTGCAACAACAAAGTTGGATTTTTTCCATCCAACAAAAGCAGGTCTATGTCAAAATCACAGCATAGCAAAAACAGCTGAAAGAGGTAATGAAGATCTGACATCTCAAGAAGGTTCAGGCCTCGAAAACCTAAAACAAATAAAAAGCACAATACTGAATGTCTGGCTATCAGGGTGACAACACCTCGTGCAGAGAGATGACCACTTTGAGAGGCCACAAATGCAAACATCTCTATTGCATGCATAAAGAAGAAGACACCAACTTTGGATAATCACCCCACTTTGAGTCTCTTAAAGACAAAGGGTTAACTAAAAGTCATTCGGTATTAACAGGGGCACGATTGTATTACCTTGTAGTTCCAGAAGGAGGTGAACACAAAGTACATTTCAATGAAAATACTGCCAAAAGGAAGAAGCCCACCCAAGAGTGCCACCACCCAAGGTGTCAGATACCACTTTTTCTCAGGAATGGGACGTGGGATGGTTTTCACACGACAAGGGTTGTTTGGAACTCCACTCCAATTTCTGCCCACAACGGTTCCTAGCAGTACTAATGGAAATGAAACAAATGCCCAAATCACCAACACCACCACCTGATGCCAGCCCAGAATCCACATCATTGTATCACTGATGGGCCTTACACAAAGTTTAGCAACATATACCACAAGTCTGCATTAGCAAATAAAGCAAACAGAGGATCAATGCTGATTTCCATATGCACAGACTCCAGCTTACATGTATGCTCTTAACTACTAAGAAAGTCCACATTAGAACATTTCACTGACATGCTAACACATTCCTACAGATCACAGGTAATGCTTGTGAGAATGATTAAGATCATAAGCTGTAACTGGAAATCTTACCTGCAATGGATCAGTTAAATAGCTCAACCAGTTATGTCTGCAGTATTGTATTGAAACTGTGATGGAGAGGCAGTGCCCTCCGTCCAACAGATAGACTCAAAGAGTCTTCAATACAAGGGGCATGAGAAGGAAGACTAACCATGGTTCCAAATGGGATGGCTGCCAGGGAATGGTAGAAGATGGCCACAGTATTCAGAGCAAAACCAATTCCAAAGCAGGTGAATGGAAACAGAGTGGCAGTTAGAAGCATTGACTTTATCCAATGCTTTCCTGCACACATGCACAGCACATGGTCACAATCATGTCCATAATTCTTCTGTGTTGATTCTACTATGATCCATGTCGATCTTGGCTTGAAATTCATATATGTTAGCACACTTAAAGACCAACATCTTAGCATCAAATTTGGAAGTTCAAGTTGGAGCAGAACTGTTGTGATCAGACCAAAAACATCTCATTGTCGGAAGCTGATATAGACCCCATACTGTTTCAAATGGTTGTATCACCATTTCTTGATTGAGCATTCAGCAAGGAGTTCAAAGAGGAAGTGGGTTCACCATCATTGCGGGAATAAAATGCTCCTCCCACGTATCCAGATATGAATGATGTCAGGGCATAACACACAATAAAAGTTGTGACAATAGCTCCACGTCTGTGACCACAAATCCCCAGTGAGAATGTTTTCTTGTCATATGAAAATGCAGTCGTAGGGTTCAGAGTGCCATACAACCACTGAAACATGAATGAGTGTTCAGCCTGATGCACTACATATTTATCATGAATAATGATTTCAGTTCTGCTTGCACCTACATTATAGTATGGGGACCCACATGTGATTTTATGTGTAAATAAGACAGAGATAGAAACAAACATACCCAATATAAAGCATCCCAATGATTGCCACCACGATGATGAGTAAAATGAGCAATGAAAGCTGGGCTCCTGTCCCCACTAGTGCTGACAGGAGCACTAAGTTACTGGGAACTCTGAACACGTCTCCATGGACCAGCTTCCATCCTGACTCTTCACTAACATCCCTCTCCTGCAGACATCACATGGACACCAATAATGCTTTGCCAAATTGTTGAACCATGACCCAACATCCTAGTTTGATGTGCTGCTGCTCTAGCCTGTAGACTTCAAATCCTGCATTCTTTTGCTCTACGTGCAACTATCCACCTTGAACCTCTCACACTGAGCCTAATTCGCTCCTAGTTCCCATCAAAACATTTTTAGACAGTATATCCCACCCAATACTGAAACAAAAAAGATTCCCAGCAGACAATGTAAGAGGACAAGCTGGCAATTTGAAACACATTTCAGAGGTTCATTCCTTCAACTTTCTCATGACTTGTGTTTCAATGTATTTGTACATGGAGAAAAGCAGCAATATGACTTTTTATTAAACTGTGTCCATGAGAAATCAACCAGTCCTGATCTGAAATATAGATTCTACAACTTAGAGATGATGGTTGAGAGGAATCTGGCTTACCAAAGTTTCCAAGTCATCTTCCTCACGTGCATATTTGGCATAGTCATTGCGTAGTGTCCTCATGAGGATCATTGACACAAGCCCAGTGAGGAATATCACCATCATGAATGAGTTGAATATTGAGAACCAGTGAATCTGTGTAATCCACATGTGGATCAAAATCAGAA
The DNA here is from genome assembly GCA_963921925.1 of Sphagnum tenellum. Classification (NCBI taxonomy): domain Eukaryota; kingdom Viridiplantae; phylum Streptophyta; class Sphagnopsida; order Sphagnales; family Sphagnaceae; genus Sphagnum; species Sphagnum tenellum. The sequence goes on from OY998158.1 coordinate 5,769,961, forward strand.
TACATATATTCTACAAGATTGCAGAAAAATACTTTGCAGCAATACTTTGAATGCTCCTATTCTGTCAGTTCCAACAAAACCAAAACTAACATGAGAAGAATAAGCATGGTCATAACCTTATGACTGTCACTCATAACACATCAGACCATCACCTCATCATGAATGAGGTCTACATTGAGGGTAGGGGTTTAAGCCTCCTGCACCCTGAATCTATCCTGGAAGCAAACCCATGGTAACAGAAGAGATTGTTCTTTGCAGAAAAAGGAGTGCCATACACAAATTCTTACTTGAACCCAGAAAAGAATGCATGACAAACACTCAAACCATCACATATGAGCAAGCATGTGCAAAACAGATATACATTTAATGGTTAGAACTCAGGATATACAATTTATGATAAAGGTATGAAGCAGGATGGGTTGACCTGATGCTCAAAGAATGGATAATCCAAATAGGCATCAAAACGCCGGGCAAATGTGGTGTTGGTCTCAACCCACTCAACCGCATACGTAAACTCCAATTGTTTCCCATCCTTGATGGGCACAAGGTTGCCTTGTGTTAAGTTGACTTGAATGATCTGTGATAAGAAAAGCACACGGCAAATGTGTAACACTTTGCTAATTTCTTCAACACTTCTCAGGGCTTGCCTTACTAACAGAGGTGCAAACATACCTGGTCCTTGTTATATTTGATTAAAAACTGTTTGTGTGTGTGGATTATATGTCTTGAGTCTTCGTCACTCTTCTCTGGATGATACTCTCCAACAAATCCTGCAAATCATATACATTTTCACAAGCTCTCAGTTCATTATGGTTTCCAGCTTTGGGTCATTCAACATACCTAATGTCAACAATTGTGCTAAGAAAGAGGATAAAGAAGAGTGTAAAACATACATGTTTGCAAGAGGAAGTAGAAAAGTGAAGGAATGGAAGAATAGAAATGAATGAAGAGGAAAAGAAGCTGAATCAAAGTCATATATAGAGTGCAATAGGGTCTTTGTCCAGGAAATACATACCCCACAGTGGCAGATCATCTGAAAATCCTCAGCCCAATTGTTCCATATGTCCCCACACAGAAAACCAAACCAGCTATTGTCAGAAACCTGTATGTGTGGAAGAGGAAATCTGATCCCATACAAAAAACTTGGACTTGCATTTGGATACTCAGGAGGCAGTGATGTCAACCACATTACTTGGATTCAAGGTAGTCCCTTTTAAGAATAGGGCTTGCAGCAATACAAGGGAGAATTGAAACACAACTGCTTCATAAGATGCTAGATCAGAATCTTTGGAAAGAAATACTACAAAAAACCAAACACATCCATGAAGACAATCACAAAGCTAGCCAGAAGCAGTGAAAAACCAAAGTTGTGTCTCAGTCAGTCTCTGAATGCAGAAGCATACCAATGAAGAACTCAAACCAGTAGGTACTTGCAACCGCCTCCTTGAAGAGATCTGCCTTTCCTTGGCTGAGTTCAAAGCTGCAGATTGTTTTCTTCTCTGTTGGGACTGTCAGAAACCCAACCAACCAATTCAGGCTACAAAAATCATGTGGAGGCAACTGGACAGTTGAAAGCAAATGTTTGTCTGAACCAGTTTCCAATTTAAAGTGCGGAACTAATAATGGCTGCATGAGCCTTTTCCTAGGTTCCTTTTTTCAAGAGTTAACGAAGCTAAATAAAAAAGAGCTTTAAAGTGGGGTGTGACTTACTTTTGAACTTAATCTCAAGTTCGCTATCAATGAGCTCATTCCCTTCCAAGACTTCACCGAGTCCTCCCCACTTATGATTTAAAGCTCCATCTCCAGGTTTGCAAAATGGCAAACTGTAGTAGTTGTAGGTTTCTTGAGGGTTGTTGTATGGTCCAACTTTGTTTACCCATAGCATTACCGTATCTCCAGCTGCATACTGCTCAAAAAATCATTCCCAACAAGTCTCAACTATCAAAAATCCTAATAAGCATCTGCCTGTTCTTCTAATTCCAAAGAAAATCCAAACCCTAATCACTGGCCTTTCAATGATAAACTCCAAGTCCAAAATTCCTTCTCATGCAAAGAGTTTTCCTGAAAAGAAAGATCTTTTCTTAGCTTTAGAATGCTTTGTTCACTGATGGTCTTACCAGGTGACCAAAACCTTGGAAGAAAGAGCACACACACTCTCTACAACAATTGGAGAATTCATACTACTGCTACACACGCCATGCATTGCAAGGATAAAAGAGTGAAACGGCTGTGTGAAACTGGATAGAAACCAAATCCAGAATCTCTTGCTACTCATATACACAGCAACAACATCATGTGAATACTTCTTGTGGGGTAGTATTAAGTGTATTTTGGACTCGCAAAGTAGGGTTTTATGAAGGACATGTATGTAATTGGATCACGAGAGTTTATCATCACAGCCAGAAACAACTGCACAAACCAAAAAGGGGTTTTGTAGTAAAGAGGTTTGTTTACCTTATGATCATACTCCGTTGCATCACACTGATGGAGGAAGAGTAGTACACATAAAGCTGCCACCAAGAAAAAAACCCTACTACTCCGTTCCTCCATCTTTCAAGATCAGGATTGAACCTATCCGTGCCAAACACAGAAAAAAACCCTTTCTCTATGCACCTCTCGTAGTTCTCCTCTGTCTGTTTGTCTGTCTACTTCCTTCTTTCTGCTTTTTGGGCCACTATTGATGATACTCAAGTACAGAAGCCACCAGCAGTCTGCAGCTGCAAACCCACGAAACCCCAACAACAGCTATGGAATTCCATCAAGACCCAATGATGCTAACATTCCGAACTTTACATTCCCCAAACAAACCTAATGACGATTCTGCGAGATGCAGATATGTGGCAGCTTGAAACCCGCGAGAAACCCACCCACGACGAAGAAAGGGAGAAAAAAAACTCACACGCAGGCAGGCAGCAGCGTAAGAACACTGGACAAGGCCGTGCAGGATGATGCAGGGAGCGGAGGAGGGGGCTTTTGGCCAAACTCTGTTCATCCGTTGCTTCACTTGTTCATCCGGTTTCTCAACACTCCACTCCATAGGTAGGTATGTAATTCAATAATTGAACAAGCAAAGCAAGAAGTAGGTTCTCAGCAAGTGTTGGGTGTTTTTTTCTTCCTTCTTTTTGGGTGTGATTTCAGTTCCAAAATTCAAGAATCTTGGGTGGGCTTGATTTAAAAAATCTGGTTTGCTTTTCCAATTCTATTATCCAATTGCCAAGGATTGAAGAAATGGTTGTTTTTGATTGGTTGACTATGATGATTGTACCAATTATTTGCATTAAAACTCAACTCTCTCACCGTATTATTATGTTGTCTCAACTTTCATGTTTATGGGTGGGGATCGGTCGGGAAACAATTAGTTCCTTATTGGATTTGATACATAGCAGAGTTATCCATAAAGTCATGCGATTAGCAGGCTGAGAATAGGGCATCAAACGCACAACTGGTAATGAATTTTTTTTTGCAAAAATAAAATAACTGGGATGCAGTGCAAACTAGTAGTTTTTTCCACCAATTTTCGTGGTAGACTGAGTTTCATCCTGTCTTTCCTTTTTCCTGAGCGACTCCACGGGTGCTACATATATTTTCAGTTGTCAGTAAAGTTCTTCTTTTGGCGAAAATAATCGCAGTTTTTTTGAAAACTGAATAATCTGTCACAAATTCCCTGTTTTATTCGCCAAAAAGCGACAGAAAACTGGTTTTTGGGGAATGAATGGTGTCGCCACATTTTATGCTACGGTCTACAGTTTTTTCAGAGTTTCTCAAAATAAATTCGCCAGTTAAATCGAAATCTGCCTAGGGATGCTCGCCACCCTGGCTACTACAACATCAGGAAATTGAGAAAAAAAACACTGATTTTCACTGCTCTAGGACTACCTTAATTACTCTTGAACCTTTTGCATTAAATACTGAGATTTAGTAAAATTTCATTACTTTGCAGATATCACTTCACTTAAAGAGGGGATAGGGGTTGAAAGAGAGGGTAACTTTACGGATAACTTTTATTGTTTTAAGACTCAAATAGGAGGTATGAGTGAAATTGTTTTAACAAACATGGACCTCGTGTTCAAGAGTGGTTTTCATGGTTTCCATCCATATTCTAGCAAAAGGTTTAATTACACAATTTAGTTCTTTTGATCAACTTCCACCAAATAGGTGTAGGTTTGCGAGGGTCCAAACCACAAGAGCCTGAATGTAAACCCTTCAACTTTACCATTGCAATGTGAGAACCTGTTGGGATAAAAAACAAAGATATTTTAGTTGCGAAATTTCTTTGTTTTAGCCAGACATATACAAAGATGATAAAAATTTGTTCTTCATATATGGTTTATAACTAGATTTTGACTAAATCTTTCTAGGAATGATCTTCACTTTTTTTAACATTTTCCTATTGACATTGACGGTCATGACTTAAGTTGCCAAAATAATAAATCCTAAAATACACATTACAAAGTCTTAATGTTTATTGTTTATTCACACATAGAGTTAACTTATTATTAAAATAGGGTTATAATTAGTATTTTGGTTAAACATAAGTTAAGGTTTCTTTTCCTAAAGGCCCATTTCAACTTGGTGTTAATAACTTTGGCTTTTTGGCCCGTAACATTGGGGTATGGTGGTAACAATGTCACATGGGAGCATTTATTATGTTAACTCCTCACCATGTTTTGGGTGAGTGAATATACATGAGTTGGATGGAACATACCACCATCTTAACATCATCATCTCCTTATTGTCATTAGGTCCACATTAGTGACAATCAACATTTCCCACATAACTAAAGGTGCTCTTAATAAGCCTTTCATTGTTGCTACTTCTTTGGATCATTTCTTTGCACTACATTTGTTTTTGAAGCAAGTTTTCTGCTAAGTTATTATGCTCATTGACACATTCATTTCTTCATTATTGTGTTCACTTTTATGTTTTTCTTTTGTCATTTCATTCCATTTTGATACAATTGCATTTAGTTCCAATTTGACATTGCAAAATATTGTTTCTTGGGTTTCAATCAATGTCGACTAGTTTTTTCTTCTTTTCAATAGAAGCTCCAATACCGGTTACAACATTTCCTTAAAATTTGAAAGAACCCCTATTTTGGTCCTAGGAATTTTTAAAATAAATTTTTAGACCTTTGGGTTTAGTTCTAGATGTAGTTCTTCACATTTCAAGACTATTGTTCTCTATTCTTTTAAAAAAATTTCCTTCATGGGTCCACTTTCAAACCAAATTTTGTTCCAACTACATACACATAGCCCAAAATTGAGAAATTTCTAATTATTAAGATGATAACCAATAAAAAGTGGCCACCAAATCAACTACATGCCTCGAGAAATTTAAAATTTAAAATAAAATTGCATACTTAGAACATGTCTAACCTTAGATAGAGTTATTTAAAATTTAAAATTAGTTAATTAATTTTTGAGAACTGAAACTTATACCAGTGGATCCAAATCCACTTCTAGAAGTTAACAATCAACTTATGTGATGCCTTTTGGCAATTTAAACTTACCATTTGGCCTCATTGCTAAAATCTAGGATTTCATTTAAATTTGATGTTAGCTATCACCATGCTTAACATTGAGTTATCATCAAGTCTAAGTGAGCTTTTATTTTGATTTCAAATAATGGTACATATCATTACATGCATATTATTGTTCCCAAATGTTAGTGAAATAAGTCTAGGTTGGACAGATGATATCTATTGTCATCTTTCTACTCTGGAGCAACCTTTGATCTAATCACAAGAAGTAGGTCTTGCACATTTCATGACATATTTATGATAATTGCCACCATACAATTGATTAGTTACATGCCCATTATGGAACATACTATATATTATACTCATCATGTTGGGAGAAAACATGCCCAACAATTAAATCACAAAATCACTTCATTGAAAAAATTCAATTTATCTATAATTCCCAAAACATGTACTTAGATTTTAACTAAACTCCAAGTTGCACTACCTATTTTACCTATTGACCATACATAACTTTAATAGCCACATAGTTACAAAACATTTTCTCATCAAATCACATGTTACAATGATTTGATATATCATCACATCATTATACATACATGTAAATCCATGGAATGCGTTTATGGCTTGAAGGTGAACCACAAAAGGACTATTTTTTATTTAACCATTTATTTCTTATTTCATGACAATACAATGTTCACATTCTTAATCAAATCCATACTTAATCCATAAGTTCACAAATGAAAAAATAAAGTTCAAATTTTTTTAAAAATTAAAAAAAATGATTTAAAAAAAATGATCCATATGGATATAGTTTTAATTAAAAAAATATTAATATAATTTATTATTGTTAAAGTTTTAATTTGGAATGAAACTTTTTAAAAACTAAGTCAAAATCCCTGTTGAAAAATGTTGTTTTTAGTTAGTATGGTGAAATCATTTTGAATTTAAAAAAAACATTTGTGCAAAATTCATAAGAATAAAAAATTATTTAAATAACTTAAATTATGTACCAATTGAACACAAAAAAAAATTGACAAACGAAAAAAATAAAAATTTCAAAAGGATTTTTGAAAACAAGATTCAATTTTGACTTTTCAAAAGTTCATAACTACTATTTGATTAAAGTTTCATAAAAAAATTAATTTAAACTTATGATTTCATTCTTCAACCTGTGTTTAATCATTTTAAATAATTTGGAGTGGAATTTAACATAAAAATTTAAATTTCTAAAAAAATCTGATTAATTGATTAGTCCATTTTGTAAAACTTTAAAAATTTATTATTCATAATAAAATATATTATTTTAAAATAATAATTATGCGAATGTTTTCATAATCAATTTGGTAGTTTACAATGAGTCATCATTTAATATGTATAAAATAAAATTATTCATTATAAATATTGAAACACAAAATACCTTACCAAAATTGCTATTGTGACTTCAAAAGTGAACCACCATACCTTGCATTGTGAAATCTGATCGATCTACCTCGCACTTTGTGCTTTGCATCCTTGATTCTGATTGATTTACCTTGCACTTCATGCTTTGCACCCTTGATTCTAATTGATCTACCTTGCACTTAGTGCTTTGCACCCTTCATTCTGACTCATCTACCTTGCACTTTGTGCTTTGCACCCTTGATTTTGATTCATCTACCTTGCACTTTGTGCTTTGCACCCTTGATTGTGATTCATCTACCTTGCACTTTGTGCTTTGCACCCTTGATTCTGATTCATCTACCTTGCACTTTGAGCTTTGCACCCTTGATTCCGATTCATCTACTTTGTGCTTTGCACCCTTGATTCTGATTCATCTACCTTGCACTTTGAGCTTTGCACCCTTGATTCTGATTCATCTACCTTGCACTTTGAGCTTTGCACCCTTGATTCCTAGTCGCTAATCACAAGGAGTTTTCGTTACAACTTCATGTGTGCAATGTGGCAAAACTCTCAGTTTATCCCTTTTAGAAATCTTTCTTAGAACCAATGTGAAAGGAAAAAACCCTGGGTCCCCAATACCGAGGTGCTTTCCAACGAGGGAAAATTTGGCAACTTCCCCTTTGACATTGGTTCACAGTACCCTTCTGCATGAACTGTCCCTGTGAGGCAGGCTCCGTGGGAATGTTGCAAAACTCCAGGCTGTGTTGCACAATTCCCTGTTACTAAAGTTGCAAAATTTCAGTCTGGTGTTCTTGGAGGTAAAGTTAGACAATTTTCTTACAAGGGAAGGAATCATTCAAGAGCTTCTCTTGTGATTAATACATGAACTGATCCGCTTGTATGCTTTTCAAAGGATGGCACAAGACGTGCAACAACATGTGTACAGTGCGACCTTGAGCTGCTGCAACCAGAATATTGTGGACGGTCCCCTGATCAGCGGTTTTGATTCAGATAGTTCTGGCAGTTTCGACGCCTTCAAGAAACCCAGGAGTCAGTTCATATGGTGCCCAGTTTCAATCGGATGCCGCGGCCCGGGAGCTGATCTACTCCGGCTCGTTGTTGTGCAGCAAGAAATGCCGCCGGGTGGTCAGCGGTCTTCCCCTGCAACCTGACCCATTTCCTAGAATATTGCAGTTGGTCATGTTTGCAAGAAGCTCAGGCTTCCAGGACTCGTGATACATGCAGGGGTTTCAGGAATCTGCAGAGTGGGTGGATCAGAGTGACCGAGCACGAGTACTATGGAAGATGACAGGGCTCAACCGTCGAGCCAATCGTGCAGAGTAAAGAGTTATGGAGCTTGAACAGCTTCTGCGAGACAATGCAGTCATGTTACAAGAGGAGGATGATGCTGCCTCTGTCGATTCCACGCTCATTGCCGGAGCTCCGCGTCTTCCTCAACAGTTGAAAATATGCGTATTTGGATCATGTTAGGAACTCTGGGAACACTTGTTTTCAGTTTTTTCTAAAGGACAGATGTTACTGCATTGCAAATCACCATTTGACTCGCAGATCTTACGGGTTACAGCTCTCACAATTGGGATTACAATTGGGAACTGTGAGATAACTGCATGCACAGTTGATCAAAAAATCTTAACGGCAAGCTTTAGTATAATCATAGAATCCAGGTGTCGATAACAATTAAGTTATCCTGTGATTTGGATCACAGGATCCAGAATTTGTGATCACAGCAGCCTAATGGAAAGAGGTCCTAATTGCACTCTATACTATCTCAGAGCTGGGATTCCTGGATTCGTGGGTGCTAAAATCATATTGTGGGCTTGTTCAATGGATGGAATCTAGGCTCCATCAGCGCCGCTGCTGATGTGCAAGCTGCCAGGCTGCAACAAGCTCTTTCAAGTCTAGGAAAACCTTGCTTCATCACATGGTGCAAAATCATTCCGACAACGCACGGTTTCTTGTATGCAACCAGCCCACGATAAACGGCGTGATATGCCGCTTTGAGACCATCCACTCAGGGGTGCTGTCAAATCATAGGAAGCACAGCCTTGCGCATCTCCTGTCCTTCTGTCAGAGCAAGTTTCCCAGGCAACATGAAATGGATCGACATCAGCGCATCTGTAAGTCACGCCCCAAATAAGATCCAGCATTACCACCTCAACAACAACAACACCTGCATTCCATTGACATCCCACTGTTATTGATGTCAGAGCTTGACCCAAATCTCTCAGACCGGCTGCAGAATTCTTCTCTCAACTCTAGCCGCCATCGCCCCCACCACCACGCACAGCTCCTGCTGCACAACAGTCAGAATAAAAATCGAGGTCTGCCATCCACATTCATGATCCCATCTGCCCATGTCCTGGACATTGCTTCTTCGTCTCCATCACTGCTCTGAGCTTGTGAGTGAGAGGAATAGGTGCACATATCTGCTAACACAATACTACCTTCAGTAGCTTGATTCTTTACCACCCCTAACCCTAAACCATTACACCTCAACGCTAGACAGACCCCAGGATTTCAAGGGTGTTCAAAATTGAGGAAAAGCAGCATTTTTTCCACCCAGGACCAAAGCCATCTATAATGGGTGTCAGTGGATTTAACCAGTAGTTTATCCTCTGTTGGATTAACAAATTCATCCAAGTTTTGTGGGAACCTAGGGGTTTCAGAGTCCTTGGAGGAAGAATGGGCAAGTCTTAACCCACCCACTGAAAGCAGTTAGAAAACAGAGCAGTAACTCTAGGGCTGAAAGAGATATACTAAGTCCTGCTTAATTGGATTGCAAACTTTCGTTCTTTTCTTCTGCCATAGTCTTTTCTTCCCTTTCTTCCCCCATGGACTCCCACCCCCCAATTTTTTCCTCCACAAATACAGATCGAGGAATGTGCGGAGCAGAAACCCCACAGGTAGCAGGATGGGGTCGACAATGTGAACAAACCCCTTGTCACCAGGCTTATTAGCTTCATGCTTTTATATTGGAGGTGTTTATATTATGAGAGCTGAATGTTCCAACTCCAAGTTGGGTATACTCTGTAATTTTGTATGAGCAGCCTGAAGAACTGTCATTACATAGGTGCATTTGAAGATGATTGCAGGGTTGCAGGTCATGAACTTGCCTGCTGCTCCCCTCTTTGAACTATTAGAGAGAGTCTGCACTCTGTATAGTTTGCCAAATTGGCATGATTGTGTTTCCATCTCCATGTTATTAGCTTCATTTGGAGCAAGTTATGCAAAACAATGTGGAAATTACCTGTTTCTACTCATTTTTGGTACCCTGAGCTCCATACTCCATACATGAGAGCAGTTGCAAGTTTCGTGTGCATCCCATTGTTTGAGTCTCTTGTCCTGCCAGTAATATGCTGCGTAACTTATACATATTTTCTCAACAAAGGATCATGCTAGATGCAGAGACAAATGGTGGTGTCTATCAATTTACATATTTGTGTGTCTACATTTCCTTGATTTTACAACAATAATAGAACACTCAGAAATGGGAGTTGTTGCTTGTCCATGCATCTCTGTTTCAGATATCACATCAGGAGTGCAACACTACTGCAAGATCATCAATCCAGTTAAAGCTCCCCAACAGATGCCCTTGATATTACATTGATATTTTATACTTAGTGTGTCAACTTAAGAGTGTACCAGTTGAGGAGAGCTCAAACCAGTAGAGACAACCTTCTGCTCGACCTTCCAAACTGAGGTGCACAAGCATGTGTACATGCATCATCACAACTGAGGCAAAAAAATAGTGGATTTACTTTATTGAGAATAAGCTTAAGAGTTCTGCAGGGTCTGCATGTTGGTGAAGTATAAAGGACTCCAAGCAAGCAAGGCTTTCATGATACAATTTTCATAGTGCATACTGCCAAACATGACAACAAAAAAAGGGTGTATCAGTTAGAAGAACTCTGTTTCAAGCAGACTGATCAATGTGGTTCTCAAAGCGACTCTCAGCACTGGAAATGCATGAATTCTGCAATTCTGCATTGAGCTCACACCAGATTCATGCTATGAAAATGCGAGATGTTGCCTCAAAGATAGATAATACCAAAGAGAAAGAGGTATTGCAGCATTTGGTCCTCAATGAAATAGGACACTGATACAAACCCTAAACAAGTATCAACAGACATTGTTCATAGAATGACTAAGATTTCAGTCAATTATCAACACAAAAATAAAAAACCAGAAAATCTATTTCAAGCAGATATGGGGCCTGGCCTTTATGCTTTCTCAGTGTAATTTATCAAAAGCCCATATCAATATTCTGAGTAGCAAATTCCTTCTTCTTTACCTCATCCTTTAATGGCTGCCACAGCATCACAATCAACTCGTAGATCAGAAACCACTTTCTTTGCTAAATAAGAATGTTTGAGTTGGAAGTTGCAAACTGTGCTTGGGAGATCTTAAAAAAGTACGACAGATCTCTAGCTCTCACAGTGGCAAACAGATATTGCAAACAAGGATTGTGTGACATTCAGGGTTCAATTTTGTGAAATTGATTCAATTTGTGTCCATTTTCGGTCACTATGCTGACTAAACATTTGCTACTGTGCACAAGCACCCATTGTCTACTCCACACTTTACATCTTGAATTGCAGACTACATCCAAGACTCGGTAAAAAACTTTCTTCCTAGTTGTGCAGATTGATGAAAATGCAGTCATGCAAAAACTTAGCAACAAAAGCACCTGTGGCATGCAGATTCTGCACCAACCTATACATACATCTCATGTGATGAAGACTGCAGCATTTGTTACCTGATGATCTCCAGCAGCATAAACTCCCTCCCTAGATGTTTGGGTGCTCCCTGCCTTAACTCGTACATAAGCAGATTCATCAAGCTCCACTTGCCCCTTCAGGAGCTGACATTTTGGTCTATGTCAAATTCCATAGAACAACCCTCGCACTTGCAACCTTTTCCCCATTGCAAGTTTTAATGGTATCTTAAAGCTTGAGGCCGACATCTATCCCTTATTATCAACTTTGTCCATTGTCACCATATAATGTACAATGACATATTACGAGAACCCCATGGTTGTGGAGAATGCTTTGGATTTGTGGAATGTATTCTAATAGTTAAATAAATCTTGATATTTTATTTGATGCTTCACTTTGAAAATGTGTGTGTGAGAGAGAGAGGTAAGAATAATGGTAAAGGAGATGGAGATTTATAAATTTAATAATATTCTCTCCCCCTTTTTGTTTCTCTCATATTTCCCATATGGTTTCCAATAGTTCATCCCTATTAATTTGTGTCAATCTTGAATTTCATGTCCATATAGGTTGCTAGGGGAAAAGAGTGTCGTAGTTATTTAAATAAAAAAAGTAAGATAGTTTATCAAAAGGCACATGTTATTGTGCCTTTTCAATTTTTTTTGAATATGTTTTGAAGTAATAAATATTTAAATATTATATATATGTATATGGATCGCTTGAGAGCATAGACTTCGGATAAATTTAAAGAATACTTTTTTTTGTTAGAACATACTTGAAACAAGACATCAAATTACAAAAAGATAGATTTCATAGTTATTTATATTCTTAAAAAATTACTAAAGCCTCATTTTTACAATGGGAAATTAAAAAATTAATGCAAAACAATGACAAAGTTTTTACAATGATTAAAGACTATTTTGTGTTTAATCATTCAAGTAAAACCAATTAATGCATAAATAAGACTATTTCACACACATGGTTATGAACAGAATAGTGCTGAATAATTATTATAATTTGAAGTTTCTGTTTTGGCATCACAGTTTTATTTTGAAATTTTTGATATATAATGATTAAATATAATAAATTCACAAATATTCTCATAAAGTATTTTCTCTAGTCTAGATTAGACTAGTTGCAAACAGTGTGGGTTCAGTGAGGAGGGAGTTGGTTCGAATTTGGTTGCGTTTATTTTAATTATTCAAGTTTTCTCGACGTAAAGATTTGAAGTTTTTGGAAAATTTCACCAAAACTCAAAATAATATAATTAGTGCGGAGCTGAAAAGGTACTATGATATTGTTTGCAATGTTTTTATGTTGTTCAATAACCATGTGTGTCAAATAGTCTTACTTGATGCTTCATTTTCATTTAGGAGAAGAAAGAATTTGAGATGACCACACTGATTTAAATATATTGCTGTGAAGTAATACTAGGATTCATGGACATCTGGAGAGGGTGAAGAAAACACCATGAAACGATTCACCAAGTTGAAATGCTTGAAAGAGTACCCGCAATACTTGAGAATGAATAAGGAGTAGTATCAGGCAAAGAAAGAAGGGGGTTTTGTGGACCTTCAAGAAGAAAATAATACAGAATATATTTTGTAGCAATTGTAGAAATTTGAACAACATACCTGTAAGCACAACTGCTGCAAGATGCTCTGCAACAGACTTGGCAACTCATGAATATGCACAATTCCAACCAGCCCATACATGATGTTTTCTAAAGATCAAAACCCAAACAAAAGACATTGCACCCTGACTATACAAATTGCCTGAATATGTCAAGTCAAAATCCACCACCCTTTTTGCCAAAGAAATGAGATTCTGATATCCAAGAGACAACATCGTCAATATAGGTCGATCAAGTGGCACAAGGCAGCCCATTCATTATACCAGTATGGTGCTGATGATCTACTGAAATGAAACTTCACTTGATAATGTAACTGCTCGCACTAAATAATTTTGGAACCGAGGCATCCCTCTACCTTATAGTGTAGCCCGAAATTAGGTTGTTCGGCCTCTGATCATCCCGATCAGGAGATAAGTTGTGCTAATTAAGTCATTTTGTCCATGGCGGCTGCCTTTTGATTTATGTTTGCATGGGAAGAACTGTTAAGATGGTATGAAGGTGTGGATGGCTTCTTTTTGGTGGCTACTCTTAATGGATTGAGGAGATGTTGTGTGACGGCGGCGAATTATGGTCCGGATCGGCTGTGCAATTAAGTAAGAAGGTCGGTTTCAGAGCGTAAGGAGGAAGGCACTGGAGGAAACCAGCAGGAGAAGAGTCGAATGTAGAGTTTTTTGTTGGAGAGCTGATAGAATTTTTTCCGCTGCGTAGAAGCTGGACAGCACGAGTGGAGGTGTGAGTGAATCAGGGAGGTTAGACTGGAGATGAGCAATCACATTCAGTAGATATGATAGATCCAACCGAGTAGAACCAAAGAAGTCTAGGAGTTGGGAGAAAGGATCCATGCTGTTGCTGATGCGCTCGAGGATGAGTATTGTGTTGTGTACATGATGTAAATAAACCGACACATTTTGTAGTGATAGTGTGAATTGTGTTTTGTGAGTCTGATGCATAGGAAGAGCATGAGATATGGGAGTGGTCTGTGTGAGTAGCATCTGTGTTTGATCTGGGGCGTCTGAAGTCTGAAGATTGCCCTCTCTTTTTGGTATAGAGCTGGGTTGCGTTGTTTAGAAACCTTGGGAGAACCTGTTGATAATCGGAGTGTATGATGAGCCCAAAGCCATGTCTTCTTCTAGTGATGAAGAAACTCCAGTAGAGCAAGAAACGCAGGAGCTTAGAGAACAGCAAATAGTTAGGAGGTTCGATTCGGAAATTTGCAAAACGGTCCTCAGAGAGGAGCGGTCATTCTGAGATTTTTAGGATTTGGAGTCGTTAGGCTTGTAGGTATAGAACCAGATCGAGCTCAGGTGGGGGATATAGCCGTGGAGGTAACCCACAGTGGGTACTATACTAGGGTGCGAGTTTGGCTGAGAGTTGTAGATGGAGTCAGAGGGTGGTCGTGGACCTCGGAGCTCCAGAACGAGTTCTATTTCACTTCCTATCTTGCGTAGAATAGCCCCACTATTTGCAGAAAGACAAAGCAGTGTGCCTAGATTGGGTGACATCTGGGTCCCCAAATCAGAGGTATCACCAAACCACTTTGTAAGGTTGTATCTGCCCGGTATTGAAGACCTGTTTCAGGAGGGTGACCGCTTGTTGCGTGTAGAGCATAGCGGATCACGATCTCGTCTCATCAGCTGGCGAGTATGGCGAAATCGGGCTGGAGGTTGGCGCTTCCAGCAACAATCGACAGACGAATAGCGATTCTCAATTGTGCCCTCAAATTTTGAACTCCTGGAACCTGTGCATGAGGGAACAACCTGATTTCCGTTGGTAGTCTGATATGTATTTTGTGAGGAGGGGATAAGGCTGCATGTAATTTGGCAGATTTTGAGTGGGACATTTTGTTGCAAGACTTGCGTCTGTGAAAGTTTTGAACTTTTCTTGGTCCTAATCACCCTCCGTCAGGATGACTAGTCCACAGGGTATGGACGAGTTGTTTTGGGGGCGCGATCACGAGGACGTTGGCGACTGGGCGGAACGGCTCAGTATGGCGGCTGAGGTGCGCGACCTCAATGCGGACAAGCTTTTCAAAATTGCCAAACTTAATTTGTGAGGCAAGGCTCGGGATTGGTTCAGGAAACTACAGCCAGCACCAGCCAACTGGATTGAATTGAGAACCTTGATCTTACAAAAGTATGGTAATGTGGATGCCGACGACATTTGGATGAAACTCGACGCCATCAAGCAAGAGCCCAAGGAGAGGGTACAAAAATATTTTGAGCGGATGGACAAGTTGTTTCGGCGGGGAAACATCCCCGATGCTGAACAATGAAGGCGATTTCTGGGTAAGTTGAGACCCGAAATCAGAAAAATTTGTGTTGTTAGAACCTACGCTAATATAGAGGAAATGGTCGGTGCTACCACAGAATTAGAGAGGGTGCTAGGTGAGCTCGGCGAGACTCCATTCGAGCCTCTGAAAGAAGAACAAGAGGAGGGAGCTACTGAGACAATGATGGAGAAGCAAGTCAATGCCTTTAATGAGACGCTTGTCAATTTCATGAAGGGGAATGTGTCTAAACCTGTCACAACATCCTCTTCCAGCTCATCTGATGTATGCCAAATTTGCAAGGGAAGAGACCATACTGCCGTAGCATGTCCGAGGCTCAATGAACCCAGGGCCAAATGTGCCAAATGTGGGATGCCGCATAGGACAAAGAATTGTGGTGTGAAGTGTTCTTTCTGCGCAGGATTGGGGCATACGGAGGACAAATGCCGGAAGAAGCCGAAGGATGGGAAGATGCACCCTGGATCAGCTAACTTCCTGGAAGTGATGCTGGATGATGAGGAAGCGACTTTGCATCAGCTCAATAGGCTATGTGGGGGTGAGAACTTGTTCTCCTACACCAAGGTACCAAGAAGAAGGATGCTTGTGGAAGTGACGCCAACGGCGACGGGACTGACAGCTGGAAATGCAATGGACAGAATGGGAAGCAATCGGGAGGAGTCTGTTCAATCGAAAATTCTTTCCCATTTTATCAAAGGGAAGATTTCGTTGACTCCCATGGAAACAGTGATGATGATTCTAGGTGAGCTTGAACACCTGGAGAGTTTGGTGAAAGTTGTTCGAAAGAAAAAGGATGCTGAGATGGCTACTACCTTGGTGTTTGTGGCATTAGCAGTACCAACCATCAGGCGTCTGAGCATCAACAAGACACACAGGAATAAGACACTCCACCTTTCGGTAGAAATCAATCATTACCTGATCGAAGGGTTGGTGGACACTAGAGCGTCCATGTCCGTCATGGCAGCTTCAGTGGTCCGAGAACTGGGATTAATGTATCTGGTATCTGGATCAGAGATGTACAAGACGGCGTCTGGTGCCGTAACACAGGCACTTGGCCGGATTGAGGAGGTGCCTATCAAGGTTGGGGAAGTGCAGTGTAGCATGACCTTCATGGTCGTGGACACTGACAGTTATGACATACTGTTGGGACTTGATCTGTTGATCAAGATTGGGGCGATTGTTGATGTGGAGCAGGGTCTGATCCAGGTCAAGCGAGGACCTGGCACTGATGTGGAAATCTTGCCACTAAGTGTGGTAAACTTGATTCAGCGATCCGATAAAGTAACCGATTGCCATAATAGCGAGGCTGTTCATGAAAGTAAGCCCGAGAGTTCGGATGGAATAGTGCAATTAAGCAAGCAAGGTGCTAGTGATCAAAGGGAGGTAGAAGAATCGGAGTCTGATTCTGATTCGAATGAAGACTTCGATGAGCTGGATCAGTCAATCAATCCTGATGCGGGTGCATCGGAGTTTGAGGACACTGAATTTGAGGAATTGATCAAGGAGGAAGGACCACAACAAATCCTCCAACTGACAATGCAGAGTAAGGAGGAGGAGTTTATGAAGGAGGAACTTACTGACGAAGATGATTATGCTGACTGGATCCAATGGGCTGCTGATGAGGAGCGATGGATGCAAAGTGTATCAGAAGCAGCAATTGCAACTGAGGAATCCGTGTTACTGCAGCTCCAGCAGATGGAGATTGCTGATCCCGGTGGGGATGTCAAAGAGCGAATTGCTAGGAATCCCAAAGAGTAGACACGATGGGGAGAAATTTGTCAGAAAATCCGGATTGATCAGCACTTGGAGAAGGGAATGGCACAGCAACTGTGGAGCATTCTGGAAAGATACCAGGATGTATTCGCTTGGAATAAGGGAGAGCTTGGATGTTGCACCATAAGGGAACACGTGATTGACACACAAGGGTACCCTCCTTGTCGGGTGACCCCTGGACAACTGTCATACTAGGAAGAAGCAGAAGTGAACAGGCAAATTAATGTGTTGGTCGAGTTGGGAAAGATGAGACCAAGCAACTTAGCATACGCCTATCGAGTTACTTTACCTATAAAGAGGGACGGAAGCAGAAGATTCTGTGGAGATTACCGACCTCTGAATCTACAAACCAGAAGGGATGCATTCCCTATGCCGTTGGTTGAGGATGTGATCTCCCAATTAGGAAGATCTGCATGGTTCAGTGCACTGGATCTACAGTCGAGATTCTGGCAGATCAAAATGGCACCAGAAGACGTGGGCAAGACAGCCCTGACTACCAAGAGCGGTCTGTACGAGTGGAATGTCATGCCATTTGGCCTAAGGAATGCAACGAGCACCTTTACGCGGACCATGGCCGAGATTTTCAAGGATCTAGGAGATTCGTTCTTAAAGGTTTTCGTGGATGACCTCAATATCCATAGCATTGAATGGCATGATCATCTACAACATTTGGGTACCGTACTCTCCAGGCTTAGGGAAGTGAACCTGAAACTAAACCCAAGCAAATGTTGTTTTGCTGCAGGCAGCATTGTGTTTTTAGGACATGTAATAAGCAAGGAGGGAACACGACTTGACCCCAATAAGGTCGATGCTGTGCGGAAGTTCCCCGTGCCTACAACTGTCATGAATGTCAGATTCTTCCTGGGATTAACAAGGTATTATCGGAAGTACATCAGAGGGTATTCGAGGATGGCTGGTCCTCTATTTGAGCTCACAAAAAGGGATATGGTGTTTGTCTGGAATCAAGAACATCAGAGTGCATTTGATGAATTGAAGAGGGCACTTGTGCAAGCTTCGATTCTGGTGAGATCAAACTTTCAAGAGCCGTTCTACCTGGACGTGGACTGGTCAACCAGGGGTGTCGGTGCCATCTTATCCCAAAAGGAGGGGAGATTTGAAAGAGTCATAGCCTATGCCAGTAAGGCTTTGACAGAGGTACAGAGACGATTCCACCCCATGGAAGGAGAGTGTTATGCCTTGATTTGGGGAATTTTGCATTTCAGGCAATACCTGCATTGAACTCATTTCACGCTAAAGACGGACCACAAGCCGCTTGAGTGGCTAGCCACAGTGTCCGATGCACATGGGAGGCGCGGCCGGTGGATTGATATGCTTCAAGATTTTGACTTTAAGATCGTTCACCACGCTGGGTTAAAGCATGCAAATGTTGACGCACTAAGTCGGAATCCGGTGGAACAAGCTGCTGATGACGAAGATTTTCGTCGGGAGATCCCAGATGACCCTGTCACGCAGCATGGAATGAGTGAGGCAGCAGAGAAAGTGCTAGCTGTTCGAAATGATCAGCATTTGCAATGGTTTAAGAAACTGAGGAGATCGAGTGAAATGGGGGACCATCATAGGCGTGGTTTCAGAATCAATCATGGGGGCAGTCTGAATCCTCACCACCTGTTCATGTTCGATGCTGTGGACGCTGTCGACAGCAGGGAGGAGACCAACCCAGATATGGAAGAGACTAAGGCAAGGGAAGAGGAATTGGATGCGACTGTTGCTGAGCAGAGGCCTAAGAAGGGCCGAATCAAGTATTACGACATGCGACAACAATTGGAGTTGGTGCTAGCTGCTCAGGAGCTGTCCGGGATTGATGATCGTGAAGACAGAGCAGAAATGGAGGAGGAAGGGGCTAAAGTCAGGAGCTCTGACATATGGCTAGATGCAAACTGTCTAGCACTCCTGAGGGAAGGAATGCTGCCAAAAATGATCGAACTGGAAGAAGGAAGGAGGGCCAGGAAAAGAATAGAACACTATTGCTGGAAAGAGCAAAAACTATTCTTTAAAGGCCTATATGTACCCAGACCTGAAGAGAGGAGATCATTGGTGGTGCAGATGCATGAGGACTTGGGACATTTTGGTGAACAGAAGGTTCTGACTGAAATCTGTCGGAGATACTTCTGGCACCATCGAACTGAGGATGTGAAGTCAGTGGTAAGAAGTTGCCAGCATTGTCAGCTGGTTAGAAGCGAAGGGAGTGTTCGGTCAGGAGATCAGGAGCTCAAAAGCATCCCGGTCTATGATCTATTCTACAGAGTGGCGATGGACACTGCGGGTCCATTGCCTGAAACTAAAGCAGGCAACAAGTATATCTTGGTTGCCATTGACCATTATTCTAAATGGTGTGAGGCCAAGGCAGTAGCCGATCATGGTGCCAAGACAGCGGCCAGGTTCCTGGAAGATGAATTGATATGTAGGTATGGGGTGCCCAATTTCATACTTACTAATAATGGGGGTGAGTGGGGTGCAGAATTCGAAGCCATGTGCAAGGACTACGCAATTCAGCATCAGCGCACCTCACCACAGTGGCCTCAATGCAATGGGATGGCTGAACGAATGATCAAAACGATTAAATATGGCATCACAGATCTGGCCACCAATCCAGCAAATATAGACTGCTGGGATGAACACCTAGCAAAAGTGTTGTTCGGATACAGATGTGGGGTGCAATCAAGCACAAAATTCTCACCATTCATGGTGTTAATTGGTCGGTCTCCACGACTCAGGGTTGATAACTATCTTGGTGCACTAACTGGAGTTGTTGATGATGAGGTTGGTATTGAGCAGATTGCAGCTCAGTTCCTGGAAAAGGTGGAACTCATAGCAAGCATACACAAAGACGTTTTGCTAAATATTGGACAAGCGCAGAAGAAGCAAAGGGGTATGTATGCAAGTAGGAAAGGGAAGCATCTGTTTGAGGGTCTGATTGCTGGGGAAACCATGGTAAAGATTAAGAGACCAGGTAAGAAACGTGCTTTGGCTGCAAGTTGGGAGGGCCCATACCAGTTCGTAGGGCATGTGGATGGCAAGGGTGATTTCGATTTTGAAGAAGGCTGTCGACTTTGTGTAGTTCGGGATGCTGATGGAAAAGAATGGGAAAGATCTAGGAGGGACCTGCAGATATATCATATGCTTCTGGATTAGACAAAGCTGAGGGACTCAGCTTTTTCAAAAAGCGAGGGGTTACATATGTAGCCCGAAATTAGGTTGTTCGGCCTCTGATCATCCCTGATCAGGGGATAAGTTGTGCTAATTAAGTCATTTTGCCCATGGCGGTTGCCTTTTGATTTATGTTTGCATGGGAAGAACTGTTAAGATGGTATGAAGGTGTGGATGGCTTCTTTTTGGCGACTACTCTTAATGGATTGAGGAGATGTTGTGTGACGGCGGCAAATTATGGTCTGGATCGGCTGTGCAATTAAGTAAGAAGGTCGGTTTTAGAGCGTAAGGAGGAAGGCACTGGAGGAAACCAACAGGAGAAGAGTCGAATGTGGAGCTTTTTGCTGGAGAGCTGATAGAATTTTTTCCGCTGCGTAGAAGCTGGACAACAAGAGTGAAGGTGTGAGTGAATCAGGGAGGTTAGACTAGAGATGAGCAATCACATTCAGTAGATATGATAGATCCAACAGAGTAGAACCAGAGAAGTCTAGGAGTTGGGAGAAAGGATCCATGCTGTTGCTGATGCGCTCGAGGATGAGTATTGTGTTGTGTACATGATGTAAATAAACCAACACATTTTGTAGTGATAGTGTGAATTGTGTTTTGTGAGTCTGATGCATAGGAAGAGCATGAGATATGGGAGTGGTCTGTGTGAGTAGCATCTGTGTTTGATGTAGGGCGTCTGAAGTCTGAAGATTGCCCTCTCTTTTTGGTTACAATAGATCATCTCCAATACCATCAGATTTATTTGTTTCTCACATCTATTCCAAGCAAAGTAGCAGGCACCACATGCTCATCCCGTTCCACATACTCTCATGTCCTGTACTGCAAAATATTGCCTACCCGCCCTCTAGTTATTTCATCCTGATTAGCACAACAAATCCACCCATGTCCTGCTATCCTGTACAAGCAACATCAAAAATTTATACTAATGCCCCTCATCAGCTCAAGGTTTTGATCCAGACAGGTTCTCTTGTTAGGGATGTTCAAGCAATTCTGTTTGAGGAAAATGATGGTGATGGGAGGAGCACTAAAGAACAAGCTAAAATGATAAACATAATTATTTTTTCATTTTATTTTCTTTTAATTTTCATAATGGTAAAAATTCCACAAAACCCAGGTGAAAATTTCAAACATTTTTCACATTTCAAAATATTAGGGTAGAGCAGCCCATCACCAATACCTATGACTGAACATTTATTTATATCTTCTTCATATGTGCTTCATTTTTTTTATTTCTTATTTATTTTAAATGATGTAAATTGCTATAGGAGCACCACTAAAGTTCTACATATCATTTTTGAGCTTTAATTATAACAAAGCAACATATGAGGAAAATTTTAGGGTGTTTAGGAATTGGCCTTTGTAGTGTTCGGTGGTTTTTTGTTTTTGAGTTCTTGACCCTTTTAACTCGGGGGCTTGTAACTTTCTCATTTTTAATCCATTTTTTTTTATTGTTAGTACATTAGATGCACCAAGACGAGGGGTTCAAGTTTTGTTTCAATAATTTTTCCATCATAAGTCAAAACATTATGGAACCAACTCAATGCACCCCTATTCATGAAGGGTTTTTCAAGGGTATCAAGAGTGCCACAATAAGCACTATGGTTTGGGAGAACTCAACATGACAAATAAAACAAGCAAACAAACAACCTTCTTTCATAGATAAATCTTAAAATAAAATTGAAATAGCTAGATACTTTTTTTTGGTTGTTAAAAGGTTAAAAGTCAAGTTGCAGTTAATGTTTAGGATTTAAAACTAACATTCCCCTAACATTGCATTAAGGTTACTTATGTAACCTTTTGTTAACTTTGCCATTTTTCATCATCACGCTAACACCACCATTGCCCAAAATTTTACTTCTTGTCCACACCAAGAACTTTGGTGATTCTTACCATTGCACTAGCATTCTCAAACATTGGAGCATGCCCACACTTGCAAGAAAAAAGGTAAACTTTCTTTATGTACTTTTTTTTCATTCTTTTACTGTAATTTTGTTGCATGTTTTTTCATTATTGCAAACTTTTTCATTATCTTTGTTGCAAGCATTGTTCTTGTGTTGTAGTGCATTCTTGTTGTAGATTCTTTCATTATTGCAATGTTGTTGTGTTATAATGTGTTGGTTTTGTAAGTTTTGTTATTATTGTCATGTGTTGTTTTTGACAAGCAAATAAAGGAGCAAATGTTTACTATTTTCCATCTAGTTTTTTCAACAATTCATAGGTATGCGATTTCTTTCAATCTCAATTCTTTCGAGCTCTCTCACATTGTTGTAATAACTTCAAATTTTAACGTGTTGGTTTTTAAGGGTTTGATAAGTTGTGTATTTTAATGTTCTTAATCATTGCATTTAGAAAAAGTTTTAGGAATGTAATATTGGTTTCTTTTCTTGAACTTTTTTGTCATGAACACAAATTTGAAACATGATTTGAGAATTTCTTGAGATTTTTAAAAAAAGGTAATTTGAAAATATTCTATTTTTAGATTTTTATTAGGAAATTAATGGAGAAAGTATAATTTGATTATGATTTTCCAAAGTTAACTTGGTTTTCAAATTCTAAAGGGGCCATTTTAACTAAAAATACAAATTTTGAACAATTTCAAATTTCTTAAATTCCAAAATAAACTTCAAGCCATATGTTAGTGCATACAATTGATAAACATGAGAGAAAAAATAAATAATTGTGAGAACATTCAAAGTAAAAGGCCAAGGAAAATGATTTGTTCGTTTTTTTTACCTAACCATTATTTGAAGTGGTTTTTAGTGGTACCACCCAAGGATGTGTTCGCCCAAATTCAACGTTTGATAAAACTTTCCAAACTAGCATCATTTAGTATGGCTCTACCAATGGCATTTTCAAAACCCAAACCTCTTGAAACTTCCAATTCACATTAGAAATATCATATTTCTTGGTATTGGATGCATGCCCATCCTTAGTAGTAGCAGAAGTTTCAAAGCGTTCGAGACCTTCAAGGTGTGCATCCAAAGTCAGAGGTGGGTTAAGCTTGTTTATAATTGAGAAGAAGGCATGCAATTTCTTTTTGCACTCATGCTATTGGATTCAAGTGCATCACAACAATGAGGTTCATTTAGTGTTAAAACTTTTTTGAAGATTTGAACATTGAAGAAATGATTGAACTTAAAATTAGTTGGAATTTATAAGTGTGGAAGCATGATTGAATGAAATCTAGAAACCTTAATGAAAAACATTAAAATTTCAAAAGAAGGTTCAAAAAACATATTTGAATTGCATATGTGCACACAAAAAAAACTACAACAAATGTTGAACATTTGTTAGCAAGATGTCGATGATTTTTAGAACACAAATACAAGTTATGTTGGTGTAGCAATTGCACAGAATTTAATTACAACAAACATCATACACATAAGAAAAGATGCGCATAAAAAAATATATCTCACGTACAAAAGTTGTAATAAATGTTGAACTTGCCTAGTAAGATGTTAATGACTTCTAGAACATGCACACAAGTTGTGTTGGTGCAACACTTGTGCAAATTCCAATTATAATAAGCCCCACGCACCAAAAAGAATTCATGCACAAAAAAAAAAAACTTCACACAGAGAAATTACAATAGATGTTGAACATCTACCAACAAAATGTCGATGACTTCAAGAATGCACACAAAAGCTACATTGATGCAACAATTGCATAAAGTCCAACTATAACAAGCGTGATGCACATAAGCAAAGTTGCACACAAAAACTAGGCCTCACATAAAGAAGGTATAGTAGATGTTGAACAATTGCCAACAAGATGTTAATGACTTATAGAACATGCACACAAACTGCATTGGTGCAAAAATTGTGCAGAGTTTAACTATGATGAAAGTTGCACACAGAGGAAGAATCGTGCACATAACATAATTGTACACTATCAACAACCTGCACATGTACATACTATATGACCGAGGTCCAAGAGCAAGAATCAAGAGGAAAAAAAATCCTTTCAAACACAAATTTAAAGAATTGTAAGTCAATAGAATTTGCAATATGGACTTTGGAGTCTTTAAGAGTTTGGAGTCTAAAGTTTAAACTCTAGACTCTTGAAGCTTGAACAATGAGAATCGAACATTGAACTTCTAAAGGCTGAAGCACCATTTTGCAAATTGTGAGTTGTGAATCACCACCATCTTGTTATAATAGCTCAATTTTAATGACTCTCATGACTAAGATAATTGATGTGCCATTGCACACTAAGGAACAAGCACCATTTGCAAGTTGGAACTTGAAACTCATAGGTCATGATTCATAGGTTACACCACTATAGCCTCAATGCTCAATGTTTCTTACTACTATAATACTTTGCGCAAAAACGATTTAAAAGGAGGTGATAGAATGGTGGAAATGGGTTAGAGGGAAGGAGTTAGGGTTGTGAAATTGATGGTCATTCAGGCAAAAAAATCTGACAATTTGGAGGTAAAGTGGGTCCATCTTTGGTGAATGATAGTTTTCCCTTTACGACAAGGAGGCGACTTGTGTCTTCATGATGGCGACACTAAACCTTTTTTACAACCTTTTAGCAATTAAGGACAGCTTTTTAAAAAAAAATAAAATTTATGATTGAGGTGAAAAAAAGCGAATTTTCGCTCCAGAAAAAAACACTAGTCGTCATTGTATTTTCCCCCATGATGCCTAACAGGTACTTATCACAAATTAAAAAAAAAAAAAAGTGACAGTTTTTTTTCTGTGTAAAGTGCTTGGGAGTGAGCTTTACAGAAATCAGGCCCATGCTCAGTTCTCTCTTGCAATGTCCTTGTTCTCATAGAGCTCAGCCCCTTAGGCTTTACACTACACATAAACACAGAGAGAATTGGACGTTGCACTTGGTTGGAACTTAGGACCATGTTTTCTGGAGGATTTGCCTAAGTTAGGGTCACTTTTGATAGCAGATAGGCAGTAGGAAAGCAACTTTCCCTAAACTGCTTGGCTTGAGCCTTGTAGGGTCCTTGTCCTATGCTTTCCTCATCTATTTACTTATTTTATTTGGCAATTCCCATTACCTACTACCTATTAAAAGAGCTCCTCTTATATTATTGTCCCTTGTTCATCCATCCTGAAGGAAAAAACAAGCTGGTGTCAGTTAGAGCGTAGACTTCATGAAGACTCTAGATTTCACAGCCCCAAGCAACCTCCTCTTTCAGTTGAACAAAAGCGAAATAGCACTGCTTTTGCCATTGGGCAACAAATGATATAAAATATCATAAGGTAGGCTTGCCAAGTCACCTTGAGAGATCATGGTTAAGGTGCCAGTTTGCTCTCTGCTGGATTTGCCATGTTGCCTGGACGAGCTTCTGGCCTCAAAGAATATGTTGCCAACTTGTGTTCATTGGCTCAGGTTTGTCACCCATACTGCTAGTGTACACACACCTGTAGTGTACACTTTCACAGAAATGGTTGCGAGATTGCAAACCATGCAACAGCACCATAACTGTAGCCCATAAAACGGCCGCTTCTAAAAAAACAATATCATCACATATTTTATATATTATATTTGAGCTGTAGCCATTATACTCACACATAAAAACCTCTGCCCAGATTCCCAGTGTATGCGGATGCACACTTTCAAGAGGGAAGAACCCCTGGGGCATCATGATACCTGCTACGTATCCAGCAGATATCTGGCAGTTATCAATTGGATATAATGGGAAAATATAATTTAAAAAAAATTCCCATTGATGTTTATGCCGTGTAACACACTAGGCTACCAGTAATTTCAGAATTAGGCCCACCTCTGCTCCGTCTCATGTGGGCCCTGAAATTCCAATAATGCCCATGGTCTTGGGTGTTAACCCTACACTCAGATTTTGGAAGGAGAAGGGCTGGCACCAAGCAAGAGTGGGGTTGGAAACGTGAAAAGGCCTTTTGTTTTGGGTCGGTACCCATGGACAATCATGACATACCAAAAAGTAAAATTCTGTGTAATCATGATACAGTTCTTGTCTGGGATATATCTCTAGATTGAAGTGGTCCCTGCTTGACAATAAGGACGTGCACGCGAGCAAGCCAGTGGTATACAGCTTAACTACGTTAAGAAATTATGTGAAGCTGCAAAACTTTATCATACCAAAACTACATATCAAAGAGTAAGTCACAGAAGGAAACCAAAGAACACATGTCTAATTTTGAGACTTCTGGTTTGGTTATGCAGGAGGCTATACTCCCCCCACCCGCCTGCCCCCTTGAACTTCACGGGGTTGTTGTTTTGTGCCCTGCATGATTCATATTTTGAATTGTGAGAATTCATGCTCTGATATATATTAATAAAAATATGTTTTGCAGCTCCTCATGAGATCCAAACCCACCAGGATAGGGAAGTAAGATGTAGTTATTATCACTAGCCTACTTCTTATTTGCTAATAAATAGAATTATATCAAAATTTGTATTATTTTAAACTTTTTAAGTTCTTAGTCAAATCCTGGGGCAAAATCGCTCAGGGTGTTGTAGAGCTTTCTTGACACCTTGAGCAAGGTTTGATGAGGTTGTTTAACATTCTTCCTCAACCCAGAGTCAGTCTTCTGGACTTTCTAGTGACATGGTTCTAAGCAGTGTGAGGTGGGTGTCACATTTTGATATAGTTAATCTATATAGGTATAGTTCCAATTTACCCTGAGCCCCATTTATCTAGATTCCCAATTACATGTGTCCTTGTTTACGCATAGGTTCTAAGAATGCCATGCACTTCTTTAAAGTATCTTTACCCCCGCAATAGTAAACACCCCTTGATATTAACTTTTGCGACAAACCCAATGAAAAGCCTCTTGCTATGCACTAAATAACTAAATATGATAAAAGAAAATTAAGACCATGAGGAACACATTTAAAAAGATTTTCCTAATATGATTTTGGTCAAGAATAATGATTGGCCCATATGTAAAAATTTAAATAGTCTACTATTGTTTGAAGCGAGCTTTTCAATGTTTATGGCTGGGGACATTGAATATTAAATAATCA
Organism: Sphagnum tenellum; assembly: GCA_963921925.1. Taxonomy (NCBI): domain Eukaryota; kingdom Viridiplantae; phylum Streptophyta; class Sphagnopsida; order Sphagnales; family Sphagnaceae; genus Sphagnum; species Sphagnum tenellum. Next base: position 5,797,389 of record OY998158.1, read on the forward strand.
AGTCAACTTTTTAAAATGATGTAGTTTATAGTTGTGAGGTGAAGATGCTTTAGGGTACATCAATTTAGAGAAATGCAGTTGATTACATTTATGTACCACCCTATATATCTGGTGGGTATATCTAGGTGAAAATTATACCTTCCTCACACCACTGGTTTTATTTAACCTCACCTACCTGACACAGCATTTATCAGTAGGTTGTGAGAAAGTTTGAAGTTGTGATTGGAGTGAGTACTAAATGCGGCAGATCGACCTTAGGTTTCCGAGAATGGACTGCATGCACAACACATTTATGTGACTTTTTTTTTTTCTTCAATACTGGGTCAGGAATATCGTTAGATTTTTCCTTTGCCCATAAAGTAGTTGGCATTCTCCAGACTTGGCTGGCACCTGTCAGAGCCGACTGGTAGACTTGGACCCAGTCCAGTCTGTCCTTTTCCCCACCTACTGCTATCCAGGTGACGCATCGGGCTAGCTAGCGCCTCTCACCGGCCATTGCCGCCGCCTGTAACCACGGCTCCAGTGGGTTTCAAGGCTAGGAGAACGATGGCAGCCTGAGTCGATGACTACAAATGTTTCGTCACCCAGTAGCTTCCCTTGAGGTTCGTGAAGGAGTTAATTACACAGATGTTTCCAACCGCAGGAGTAGCTGTCGTATATCCTTCTCTCAAATTTAGGAGCTTGCTTTGGAAGTTGCAGTCCTGTTTTGTTTCAGGCTCAGATGTCCATTTAAGAGCACAGTCCAATTTGTGTAAGAAGAAGCGTACACCAGATGCTGATCCCCACACAGAGTTTGATGCCATCTCTGCAATCCGCCTAAGACTAGGTTATTTTACCAAGGCATTTGATTGATAGATATATGAAAGTACTTTCATCCGGTTTTCAACAAGTTAGCTAGGATCCAAATATACGAAAACTTTCATTAGCCTAGAAGATAAACTGTAAAACACTAGTGAGAACATTGAAAACTAAGAGTATTGCAAGACTTGTTTGTACCAGTGTTGGGCGGTTCTTGAATCCAGTGTCGATTCTTTGACATATAACCAACAGAGGCCAAATTAAGAAACAACCGTCCCCCAACCGACTCATCAAATAAAATTTTCCTGGTACCCACCCTTGCAACCGCCTGGGAAAAAATAACTAAATTCAGAGAACCTGGAAAAAGCCGGGAAAGAAACCGGCTAGTCTTTCATGAAAACTGCCGGTTCTTTAAGGGTTTTGAAACACACAGAACCGGTAGTTCTTTGATTCTGTTGTTTTTCAAACACCTGGAACCAGTGCTTCTTTGACTCTGAGTTTTTGAAATACCCGGAACCAGTGGTTCTTTGATTTTACACTGGTTTCTGGTTTGGACCAGCTTGATGAAGGTACAGCCCGTGAATGACACAATATTAGGTTGACAAAGATGTCAGGTTGGAATAACAAAATTGTTGGGCACTCGAGTGTTCATTGAATACAATTCACATCGACCTCAAATCTTAGCTCAGACGACCACAGATCTTGAAGAAACATTGGCATGACGTACAGTATAATGATCACCCGGTTTTGAAGCCTAGAAACCCATGAATTAACAAAAGTGCAGAAAGACACTTTAGTTAACACACCAGCAGCAAGACCATTTCACCACCTAAGCTTACCCATGCCAAGTTTACTACAGACATGATTTCTTAAGTCCACCTAGTGTGAGACTCTTACTTTTCTGGACAAATATTTTCCTAAATGGAGTGCTAAATTGGTTGCAAGCTCATTAGTATGCTCCCAAGGGATCATTCCAAAAACAGTTGTAACTTCATGCCAAGCTGCTCTCTCCCGCATAGAGTGGCCTTCATATATCCTTTTAATAGCCAAATTTGGCAAATCTCTACTACGGATGATTGCCAATTTAGCTACATCACAAATATCGACAAAATATCCCTGATCGGAAGTCAGTAATTATGTAAATATGAACTGACCTTGACTGATCCTGCAATTACACTGGTACCATGTTTAAAACCCCAAAAAAAGATTTTTGGTTTCTTCTAAAGCATTACCAATGGTATCGTGTCCTAAGACTAAATCAGGGTCTGACCTGAGTCCAAATTAAACATTTTGTCGGGTAACTTGTCGGGTTAAATTCAGTCAAGAAGATGAGGGTACCAGTGTAAGTGCTGCTAGTTCACCCTGGCCAGTAAATCGGTACCAGCAGGAATGCTCATTACAACTGAACTCTGCACAAGAATCTTAGTGTTTGACAGTAGCTTGTAATTTCTATTTCACTTTGAACCAAAGTCCCAGTCACCTGCTTTCTTTAGCATGACCTTGAGAAGTTATGACCAGCACCTTCAGAAGCTGAAGGTGCAGCTAGGCGTGTAGCTAGGGTTCCTTGCCTGTAGCATTAATTGCGGATAGTAAAAGTGCAGCAAGGGTTCCACAATGCAAGTCCTGCAAAGCTGTATTGCAGATCTGGAATATCTGAAATCAAAAACTTCCAGAGTTTAAAGGTGCAACTCCTCAATGGAAAGACACCTTGCTGCACCTTCAGCACGGGCATTTAATGCTAATGGAAAGGAACCCTAACTGCACCTTCACCTTCAGAAGGTCATGCTAATGGAAAGCACCTAGACCTGAAGTCCGAAGCTCACTAAGGTGCAGCTAGCTACTCAATGGAAAGCCATCTTAACTCCCACATGGGTAGTCACACTCTCTGCTAGCTGGCCAGGAATTCAATAGCATGGTCCAATCGCTAGATTCAATATAAAATATCAGGACAACCAAAAAAACGGCAATGGGTATGAGCAGAATAGAGGTCCACTAAATTTGAGGTAGATCTGGCATGGTTCAACACCCATGCACCTCCTGTTAATTCTTCGATTTCGGCTGCAATCTGGATGGTTGGAAGCTGGCATAACTAACTATATATGCACCCCAAATAACAACTCCGAGTGGAGCAGGATGTATAGTACCAAATCTCTGCAAAGCATATAACAAGAGTTTCAACTAAAGTTCTAGACCTGTACACATTCATGATGAACCGGCTCTCAAGAGACCAAAACTTTTATTCAGATGACGTTATGATACATGTACACAGTTGATCACTACCAAGTAAGTGCCTGTCATGGATAAAAGTCTAGTACAGACCTTTCTACTGTTTCAAGTGATTGAAATAGATCCTGCAAGAGGGTCACTTAATTTGGCAGTCCCGAAAAAACTTGAGGCGGCAGTCGGGACGACGAATTGGTCACATGGTAATTGTGCCAGGATTTTATTTGCTGCTACACTAGGCCATGAGATACAGACATACACCTAGATGTATGTATGTATGTATAGCTTAAGTTTAATGCAGCTTGTACAAGTTGCACCTGATCTAAGAGTGTTGAAATCCAAACTTTCCAAGCATCTCAAATTTAATCCTGATGCAACACCATTTTGGCATTCCTGGCAATATTCTGCAGGAATCATCAAAATGAGGTGCAGCAGTGGGACATGAGTAACTAGCAGTAGTACATCACAATCCCGGAATCATCAGTTCATCAATTATGTAAATTTTGCAACTAATTAGAGAGGAAAAATAATATATGTCTTGAGTTCTGGAATATGGCTCAGTGGGCGTACTGATCTTAAGATTTACAAATTTTTTTGGGGTTTTTTCTTTTCCTCCCTTAGGCCCAGTCCCACCAAGGGGTAGCTCCTGCTTTGTCGTCCAATTGCGACAAAAAGTAGTTGCAAGACTGATCAACATATTCAGCTTGATAGTTGCTGCAGTTCCCTGCTGCAACTGCTGCATCTAGTTCCAGTTTGATATTCGCTGCAACGCTGGCGGAGCGGTGGTACTGCAATTGAGGAGATGATAGCACACGATCTGCCGCGCCGGCGGCGCACATGAGATCATCGCCGCCGCCGGCTGCAGCAACTTGTAGCAAACAGCTAGCTGGATCCATGAAACATTGATCATCTGCGCTGCTGGGATTATTCAAGTGCTGGCAGCTAGTTACAGTGCCAGCGCCGGCCTGTTGATCTGCTGCTGCAGTGATGATCGACACCTGCTGCAATTTGTAGTTGTCGATAGTACGTGGACTATCTGTGTCTAGAATTTCACTGGAATTGCTGGCTGAAGTACTTGTTGTCTGCTGCTGCTCTAGTTTCTCGGCCTTGAGAATCGATGCCGGAATTTCGACAGTCGGACTAGTCGAAGCCTGCTGCTTCCATTGAGAATCAGCAGGTCTAGTTTTTAGTACGACCTCAGTCGATGCATCAGTCCTGATCATCGACTCGGACTTCACCTCGACCTGAACCTGCTGCAAGTCCGCTTCTCGAGATAGATTAGCCCCGGTATGATCCGTTGTCTTAATCTTCACTCCAGAAATTGCAGATGGTTCCACATTCTCATACTGATCGCGTGACTGATCCGCCATGTTAATACTTTTGTGTGTCGACTTTCCTGTGAAGTGTTGTATCTGGTCAATACAACAAGCCAAGTTTGAATGTTATAACAGGGTTGTAGATTGAGATCAGCTGCATCTCTTAGGACATCTTCCCATTAGGCTGCTGTGCTCACAGTCATCTCACAGCTCTACCCGTCAAACATTAACTAATTGCACGAGCTTGTAACTGAAAGTGTGGCACACCATATGATTACATCTGTCCTTTTTTGTCATGAGAACATGTATTCCTAGAGTTCTTAGCATGATTAATTACATATTTTCATCGCAGTTGTAGCTCTCCAATGGAAAGCGACTATCCCAGCAAGAAACAAGGCCCTATGTTAATGACTTTCCATTAGGTTGCTGTGATCACAGTTACACTGCTTCCTTGTAGATGTGATCATAGCATCCTAATGGAAAGAGACCCTTCTTGTGACTGCTGGGCACAGTGTGCTTCCAATGAAGCAGACTGCAGCAGAAACGAAGGAAATCTGCAGGATGGTATAGGTTTGCGGGTGACCATGTGCATAGATAGATATCTAAGGAGCTAGTATTCACCTCGGATTCAAGTTTTTCTTTCTCCAGGACGACGGCATCGTACTCGGTTTTCAGTCGGTTGTACTCCTGGGACAAAACCTCGTAATCTCGCTCCAGTTGTTTGGTTTTCCAGCGCGCCCTTCGGTTTTGGAACCAAACTGCGACTTGTCGGGGCTGGAGACCCAACTCCTTGGCTAGCTGCATTTTCTTCTCAGGCTCTAGTTTGTTCTCCAGCTCGAAGTTTCTCTCCAGCGACCTCACTTGCTCAAATGACAGCCTTCTTTTCTTCTCAACGTTGCTCATGCTGCAGGGAGAGCAGTCGTCCATGCCATCGTCCAGCCCCATGAGCGCTTCTTCTCCTCCTAGTCCAGGTGATGATGATCCATGATCAACAAATGAAGGATAGCTGAAAGACCGCTTCATGCCACAACCCACCACCGCGTCTTCTAGACCGCCAACTGATGAATGGCCCGGAACTGCAGCAAACAAGTCACCTAAGGTCAGAAATCACGGAGATCGAGCCCAAGAACTTCCTTCAATATAATGACCAGACATGCATTGTGCTCAAATACGAAAAGTTAGCTTGTGAGATTCCCAGTTCCTACTGCAGCCATCTCCGCGACCAGCTCACCTTGTAACCCCATGGGAGTGCAGGAAGCTAACATCGCCACCAGTGAGTCGCTGCCGGGGGTACTATCGTTCCGCATAAGCATCACATTTTGCGCACCGAATCCCCGCATGGTGGTTGCCATTTCCTGAACGACCCAGCAGCTACAACAACACTAGTAGTCCGACCATGGATGCAACAGTCTAGCACATACAAACCCTTGAAGCTTAGATCTGTACATATGAGGCAGAGGTGGTGGCACCTACAAACCCATCTAGATCAGTTCCACGCTGCTTCCTATAAGATCACTACAAATACTTGAGATTCAGCAGGGGTATAAACACTAGAGTATTCTTTAGTACAAGAAACACCTGATATGAGCTAATTAGAGCAGCAGCAATCAAGCCAGCTAGGAGGAATTAGCAGCAGCAGCAATCTCAATATGGTCTACGATACTAAAGCTATAACTGATGATCTAGTTCTGCTTCCGGTGATCATCTAATTTCGACTGAATCATGTTCAATCTCTTACAACTTCAGAACAGTCACTAGCTGCTCATCAAAATGTCTGTCGGCACTCCAACAAATCCGCGAGAACACAGCAGGCTACTGATGTAATGATCATTGGCAGTCAGCTAACTAGCTAGACTGCTGTTAGACGCTGAATCATCATGTGGACTCTGCAGGAAAGAGCTCGAGAAAGGGACGATGCAACGTCGAAGCGTGGACTGCAACGGGACGGACTCCGGTGGTGGTGGTGGTGGTGCTCCTGCGCCAAGGGCTATGGGCGCTCGTGGTGCAAGTCAGTTGTAGCAGCAACTGAAGAAAAGAAAAGAAGGCAAAGGCCAGGTAGGAGGAGACCGGCAGGACAGGGGCAGTGCATGGCAGTGCAGGGTCCCAGTAGTGTGCTTGGCAGCTGAATGGACGGACGGGGCTGCTACTGCCTAGCACCTAGGCTATATACCACGGCTGTCCACTAAATTCCAAAGCCAGGCTGTAGTAGTGTTATTATTATGCCTTGGCCAAACCAGCCCACTAAACTACTGCCCCCAACCAAAACTTTGCGAACCGAGTCAGTCAGCAGTCCAACCACACTAGGTACCACCATCTAGTCCAAACTTCAAACTCCAAATTCTTCCTACTTGGTACCTAGAATCTTTTTTCACAATTCAGTCCCAAGTTTACTGAAATACAAAACCAACCTGTAGATATATTATAAACAAGGATGGAAATCCATACACAAAAAGTATAAGGCATGTACAAGCAAATGTAAACACACCAAAGAAAAACAAAACAATCAAAACAGTAGTACTCTGAAGTAGAAGTCCTAATGTTAAAAGGCCATCCTCTGCCACCTATCAGCTAGTGATGAAGGTGCACTAGCTGATATGAGTGGAATAAATGAAGAATTCTGATGAAATGTGCCAGCCTGCTGAAGAATCTCAATGGCTTACACACCTTGGAGGACTATCAACACTCATTTCCTATAAGAAAAAATATAAACATTGAAAATATCAAGGAAGTCTATTGACGACTAGCTATAGTAGCATGTACACAAGAAAACTCTAAAATCCTACTTTGGTTGTTGCTAAATCAACATCTATATGGATATACCCAGCATGAAAATTAAACATTTAAAATCTCTTTCATTTATGAATATTTTTCACTATTTTAAATCATTCACTAGTGAAATGTCTCTTGAAAGGTATTTAAGAACCTAGGAAATGTATATTAAATTTGGCCTTTGAGATCATGAGCCTCTTATTAAGGATGGTAATTTGTTTGATTTGTTTTGTGTTGTGGAAATCTCCCAATCCTGAGCATCTCTCAATGGAATTTGTAACATTGGAGAGCCCTCAATGAGTAGGGTTGCACGAAGGTGATTTTGAAATGTTTAGACCTATGATGCAAGAGTTATTGAATATTGAAAAAAATTGCCAATGAAAACTCAATAAAATTAAAACTAAAACTAATTTTGAGAAAGTGGGGATCTTAGTATTGCTGAAAAGCTCTCAATTAATCAGTAGGGTTTTATACAGGTGATTTTGTACTATTTAGACATAAGGTGTGGGAAATATTGTATTTGAATAACTTTTATCAACTAGAAAATCAGTAAAAGTCCACAATTAAAATTGGATTTCAGACTTAGGTTAAAGAAGGTGTACCATTCAATATTCTGATATGTGCTTAGTGGGAAAGGCCACACTATTTTGTTTAAGTATAGATGATACATCTATAATATTTGGAAGCAACCCAAAAAACTTTGGGGATTTGAGCTTTACCATGGTAGCAATGTAGGCACTGGTTCACCCAAACCTCACTTCAGCAGGTGAGGGTACCCCTGGACGTGAGAGATCAAATTTAACATTTCATGGGTTAAATATAGTCACCAAGAAGCTACACTCAAAAGCCCTGGCCTCTTGTCTTATGATAGCCAAAACAATACTCATTTTTTATTAACTACAGAGGAGGGGTGTTTTTGAGTGGAGTTTTCCTTCTCTTTTTTATTTTCTTGTACAAATCTTGTCGCCAAGTTTATGGCCTCTAGCTGGGACACCTCCCTTCAAGATGAGGAACTGACCCATTAAATATTGACATTGCCAATAGAGATACCCATTAATTGTGGGTGAAGGTTGTGTTTGCGAAGACTTTGTTTGATAGATAGCAATTTTCTCTTTCTTGCTTGGGAAGAATTTGTGGCGTTGAGAAATCGTTTGGAGCCTCTGATCCAGCAACATCAACAGGCAGGCCAGTTATATAGTCTGAGTCCTTAAATGAAAGGATTTAGGGGGAGGTGCATTTTGTCATTTCAACCAAATTTTTGGAGTCTAAATCCACATAACCCGCATTTCCAAGGGTAAAACCCACAAGAAGGGGAAAATTCATGGATATGACTTCTAACAAACCTTTCTTACATAAGGTCAGTCAAGTTACTAAAAATAAGAAGCTAAATAAGTATATCACTTCAATCCCTCCTTCTACATATTTAAGATTGCTTTGTAGAATCGACATACTAATGCATTGAATATAACCCTAAACTCCACAAAATATTGAATAAATTTCTTTATAGGCATCCTTCAAGAGCGACTACGCCTGTGCTCAGTATGAGACCCTGCACATTAACACAGGATGAAAATAAGTTAACCATGCCGGTTTGGCTCAGCAAAATGGTTTTGGACTAACATTTTTGCAAAGTTTGTTGAGACTGGTACCAGGCACAGCAAAGCCTAACACATGCCAAAGAAGAGTAATAAATAGATTTGACTGGTACCTATTCCCTGTTTCTGATTGGCCAATCATAATGATGGATGGTTGCCATTGATACTTCCTTCCCCACCTCTTTAAGAGTCCCAATTTTAGTTTTATAGGTGGAGTTCGAATTAAATAAATAACTAAAGTTGGATGTGAGAATTAGTTTTGCAGGATCACATACTGAACTTGGCTGGAGATGCTCTAACAATTTTGAGCAGCATTTGGCATATCAACCAAATGACAAATATGCAGATTTAATAATTTTTCCCTCATTATGCAATTCTACATCCCCAGAGTGCCACAAAATCCCCTCGCTATCATTATCTTCCCATTTTTCAGAACAACATCGCACATTATAGTCAAAACTTTGGTTTGGCCTCCAACCCAAATCTATAGTGCACAAATGCTGCTGTTGGTGGATATTTATCACAACTAAATAGATAGCGAAATTTGAAAAATTATATGTGGGTTAGCTAGATTCATGACAATCTAACATTCTGACATTTTAGGGATAGTTTTCTGGGAAGTAAATGTTATCATTTGGATGTATTCTACAAGTCATGGGGGTCACATTAAATAAGGAAAGGGTGAATCTGGACTGTCCTGGGCGAATCAGCACCTACACTGGGTATACTCATGGTAAAAATCAATGTTGACCAATTTTGGTTTTCTGATGGCAGATCCAGTTTTGGGTTTGGTTCTCTAAGAACCAGGCCCAATGGGTCTCACATGGGTCAAGACCAGTGTTGGGTCTGGGTGGTTCTTTGAATTTGTAAAGAATCGTCTGTTCGAGTTTTGAAAAACTTTCATTATAAAAAAATTATCAATTCTAATTCATTCAAAAACCTCAAAAGAATCGTTGGTTGGTTTTCATAAAAAAACTAGCAAAGCACCAGCAAAGAACTGACAATTTTTTAATCAGTTCATTCACTTTTTTTTCAAATTTGAAAAGCACAATTATAGGGTAAACTGGCCCACCACCAAACAGAGGCCGGTCACTGAGCACCCATGTAGTGCAGCAACTAACCTATATTATAACAAAAAATTGCTTATGGGTGTTGTCATTTTAGCCCATTACCAAGCGTTTGGTTGAGAAAAAATTGTTCTAGGTTTTTCATATTGATGACCAGCCATCAAATTTAAGTGTTTGGTATTAGGGGTTTAGGTGGGCACATTTGTAAAAAACTTGAATAATTTTACAAGGGACTAGTTTAGTGAATGGCCATGAGTTGATTTTCATTATGCAAGGGGGGGACATGAGGGGTACTTTTAATGTTTGGCCATGGGAAAAAATAGTCCAATTTTACAATAGCCCAAAAATGAATTTGGTGATGGGGTGCAAAGGTCACGTTAAACAGCACACAATTGACCATAAACAACGATTAGGGTTTACAACAATCCAATGCAAAAATAGCACTACACATCATTTAAGGAAGGATTTCCAATTTCCCCCCAAATTCACAAGGCTATGGTGCAAGGTTTGGATTCACAATCTATCTGTCAAAATCAAAGCAAAACTCTTTTAGCATGTTAGAGATTTCAAATTATGAGAAGGATAGTCTAAAATCTTTCATCAACATTTTGAGAGCACATCGGTTAAACTAGCAAAGGGAAAGTAACACAAGAGTTGTAAAGAGTTCTAGATCAAAAACAAAAGTCCTAACATATCAACCAGAGCAAGGAGGGCATGCATTTTAGAGTAACCAAAGAGGAGTTACAAGAGCTAGAGGTAGATTACCAAAATCCAAATAATAAGGTAATTAAAGAAGATTTACAACAATTTGAACATCAAGGATAAAATCCTAATGCTATCAAAAAAGAGATAAAAACTTAGGATTTATGGGTGGATGTAGAGGGACAATTAGGAAAGCTTGTGATATATCAACTTTAAAACCAAAAGTTCAAGTTTTTATATTACTATTGGGTGCAAAGTTCTATAATTCATAGATACAATCTAGGTAGTCATAAAAGAGGCACATTTTATCCAACTCCAAGAAATTGTAGTTCATTGTACACACCTATCACTTGTACAAAAACAATAGACCATAATTTAGTTTGGGATGACTTTGAACAATTATATGCATTGATAATTTCTTCCCAACAATTAGATATATATGCATTTCAAACATATTTTGACTTGTCATACTTTTTGAAAGTTGAGCAAAATACAAAAAATTCAAGTTTGTACCTCTTGTAAGGCTAAATAACACACCCCCAACATGTTGGAGGTTAGGACAGGGGGATTTAGATCATGATGATCCATGTCCCTTATAGGAGGTGAAATGGACTACAAAGGAACCAAACCAAGATAAGGAAAATGTCCCACCATCTTTAAAATAAGAACCAACAAAAAAACATTAAAAAGTTAATAATTGTAATCCTCTATTCACTAAAGGCAAATGGACTAGTGAAGCATTGGAGGAGGCCATAGATACAATTCAAAATATGACAACTTCATTGGAGAAGGCAAGTAGGCATTGAAACATACCTTTTACCTCATTGTCCGGTCATTTAAATGGGAAAACAAGTTCTAAGAACCCTAGAGCAATGAACATGTTAATAGTAAAAGAAGATCAAGTTGTGGTTACTTAAGTTTTGTTTATGTAAGAAGTTGGGCTATAAATTAATCTACAACAATTAAAAATGAAGGTGAAAGACAGCTCAAATAAGGCCAACACCTTTTCAAGGAGGGGTACCAAGGGCCTTTTGGTGGTATTAATTCAAAAGGAACATATTAAGCTTAACATTCCTCAAGCTGAGGGATTGGATATTAATTGAGCACAAGGGTTAATAATTTAATGTTACCAAAGTTTCTACTAGAACTTATAATCTATTTACATCAAACATGCAACTATGTTGTAAACTATATCTTGAATTCTGATGAAACAAACATTTAAGCAGGAAGATAATTAGGAGTAAAGGTTTTTACAAAACAAGTTCCCATCAGGTGTACAACATTATCCTGAAATCCAAGGAGTGGTTGATTATTAACTATGTGGTCAATGCAGCAAGAATAACATTACTAGGGTTTTACATATTTAGAGGAAAGGATACATGACGACTATATACAATTTTGCAAACCAAGAACTTGTATGGCTATGCAATCAAAGGCATGGATGACTACCTTCCTTTTCAAAAAGTTTATGTCTTTTTTCAAAAGGTTTATACCAAGTGGAATATCCCTAACAAATAAACATTTTTTCATTTTAAATGTCACCCTTGAAGTTCTTTGAACAAACTAAAGAGTTTGAATTGGATATAATTACTCAACCTTTGCATACATTTCATGCACTTTAGCCTTGGATGTGACTTGCTTCAAGCCTTTCAAACTACTTTCAGAAAGGAAAGAAACACAACAATGGTTAAGAGGAATTACATTGAACTAAATAAAATAACATTGGTAAGGTGGGTAGACATAGCATTAAACTTAACACTTATAAGAAAAAATATCATGTTACGATTCAAAGGTATAGGGATTTGGCCACTTAACCCTAGGGCCATGGATTTAAAAATTGGTCTTAGTACTTTGTACACATTACAAAATCAAGCCAAGGAAAAAGAAGATTCAAAGTAAGAGGATGGTGAACAATACTACACTAAACATACAGCTACAAAAAAATCTCATCAACATAGGCCCAACAATAGAAGTAATTCTTATTACATCTAAAAAGTAACCTACGTATTAATATCTAAACATGCTTAAAATTCCTATAATCACTAACCATGCATTTGTAATAGAATTAGAGAACATGGTTGAAAATCTGGTGCAACCTTCATTGTATGAAATTGTAGAACTTAGAAATCCTGGAAGTTCAACTCAAGAGGCATTGGCACAAGGGTGTCACAATTTGATGTCATTGCCACATTTGCCTGCACAAAAAACCAATGGAAGATAACCATTAGTGGATTATTCTCAAAGCCGTGTTATAAATTCAAGGGAATATTTGAGGATTATGTGACAAAAGGTAATGGATAAAGAGGTAAACAAAACATATCAAAGAAGCAAAAGGAAAAAAAGACAAGAAAAACAAGCAAAAAAAACATTTATTGTGTTGATTACAAATGAAAGACTAACTTAAAAAATATTTATAAAACAACAACAAGCCAATTTCTTTGCAACTTGGTCATCTTCAACAATTAAAAAAGTAGGAGACTAATTTCATTACAATTTCAAGGCAAGTTTGTGAGCTCACCTTCTTGGATACAAAGGTGTGAATCTTGGTGAAATAACATAAGTGCAAAAATAGGTTAAATAATGAGCACTGGCTTGAATGCAAACCAAAAAGGAAGTTATAACATTGACGCACCGCCACATTCCTTGAAAGTCTCAAATGCGAGTCCAAAAGTGAAAATAACGAAATAAAAAAGAATTGGGATATTTTTTTTAATGCATAACACTTTGAGGGTAGAAAGATATGCTAGAGTTGTGAAATGAGGATTAGGATGAGTGATAAGCAGGTCAATTATTCACACAAACCTACACAACTTAAACAACAATTTGGTTAGTGCATGGTTAGAGCATTTTTGATGCACAGATGAACCATAGGCATGCATAAACTCACAAGACTCACCATGGCCTGAACTTGGGGGAAACCACCACCTTCCCCCTTATAGTATTCTCTGTGATTAACCATGCAAGCTCCATCCAAATGTCATTTTGTCACGAGATTTCCAAGTTGGGACCCCAAAAATTCCCAATTAGGACTTCTAGCATTTTGGAAGGCCATAATTTCTTGTGCAAACTTCAAATTGAAGTGAGGTCCAAAGCAAAGTTATAGCCTTCGTTGAGAGATCTCCAACAATATGTTGCGCACGACTTACACGCACGTATTTCAAGGCGATTCCCGACTTTTAATGATTGGGAATCAAATTGGCACTTTGATTATATGCCCTTCTTTTGGGCAAAACTTGTGTTTTAAGTTTTCAAATGGGTCATGCGAACCCATTTTAAACATTTAACTTTCAAAAAAATTCCAATGGTATAAATAACTTTTTAATCCAATGAATTTTGACCTCTAAAATACCTTTCTGAAGCTTCAGAAGTCCATCGAAACTCTAACTCCCAAAGTGGGAGCCCACTTGGGAATGTGCGAGTTCAATCCTTCACACTCTCTTACATTCCCATGAGCATGAAATGTGATTCCCGGGCTTCCCTATCAACCTGCGCCTTTGCAAGCCCTTGCTTTGGTCGTGAGCCCAAGGCTAAGGTCACAACAAACATCCTTGCAACAACCATAAATAGACAACTAAACTATTAAGGTGTAATAGTTAAAAGGAAAACAATTATAGTTGTGGATGAATAAGCTATTAGGAAGAACAATTAATGTTATGGTGGAATAACTAAGAGAAGGAACAACATGTTCTATTAAGGTGGAATAATTGGGAGGAGGAATAATTGTTCTTAGGGTTTAAAAAAAAGAACAACAACTAAGGTGGAACAACTAGGAGGAGGAACAACTATTGTTGGGGTGGAATAGTTTTTTTTTAAAGTAGGTGTAGCTGAAGATGAATAAGAAGTCAAAAGGAACAGTTATTGCTATGGTGGAATAATGAAAAAAAACAATTACTAATGGGTTGGAACAACTAAAAAAAACAATAGCTACTATTGTTGATGAATGGTGCTTTTTGGGGATGTTAAGATTGAAGGATTTCCAATGATCTTGTAACTGCAAATGTGATCCAAAGTTTAATGTAATTTTCCATATAGAAATGATTGTTTTACAAAGTTTTTATTACACACATTAATATATTAGATCAACAATTATGCACTTTTTGGTAATGTTAAGACTAAAGAATCTCCAACCTTGTAACTTGAAAATGTCATTCAAATTTATATGCATTTTTTTTACATTGAAGTAATCAAAGTAGCACCATTGACATCCACAACAATTTGATTCAATAGTAAAGATATTTATCTATACATTCATGGAAATCACTCTAATCACTTATTTGAAAGCTAGACCACTTGCATTATGTACAATTCAAATTATCACAACAATCCCCATTACAAAGATGTATTTTCTGTATTTCATTTATGCTCATCTTCAACCCAAATGCAAGTACACTACAATAGAGAATAGGTACTTTGAGCTAGCGAAGATGAACCCTAAGCTAAAAAGTAGCACTTCAATTGATGCCAATGAAAGCCAAGCTGAAATTTAATTGCCACCATTGGAAGATGCAAAAGAACCTACTTCAAGGAGTGCACCAAGGGTGAACAAAAGAAATGGGGAAAAACGGACCTACAACAAGCGAGAATGAATATCATCCACTGCTGAACTACTTATTAGAAAGCACAACAAAGAGGTGGAACAATTTCGTGATTACAAATGCAAAAGATTTGACAACATTGTTTGTTGTTGCAATGTGCTTTCATTTCATTCCACCTCACTCATCTCCTAATTGGCAAAGGAACATCAAAATGCAAGAACTATATCCCATTCCCAAGGTTTGGATTAGGTTATGCACTCCTTTTATTTGCAATAAAACTGAAGCAAGAAGTTTAAACCAAAGTGGTTCAAATTCCTCTCAATTTCTAAGCTTCACACTTGGAATTGCCATACCTACAAGATAGTTGCGTGCTAAAGCTTCATGTTGGGAATCACCAACCTTGCAAGACATTCGTGCATTAGAACGAAATCAAAGAGGGGAGTGGGAATCGAGTTAGAAAAAACTCAATTGGTGCACAAAGAGATGGAAGGGGGATTGAGAATCAAGTTAGAAAAAACTCGATTTGTGCACAAAAAGGAGACGAAAGGGGGAGGAAAAATAGGGTTGGTGACGAAAAATTTGTTCGTGAGAATTTAACAAGCAAAAAGGAGATGGAAAGGGGAAGGGATAGGGGGTTTTTGGGTTGGCATCACATGGGAGAAGCTAATTTAAGGTTTATCAAATCTTTGGGGTTTGATAACCAAACATTGCTTTGCCAATATTTAGGGTTTTGATCTCAACCCTTGAATAAAGGTGTTTAGTTTTTTCAACAAACATGATTAGTTTGAGCATGAGATTGTTTGGTGATAGGGTGGATTTGCGACATGTGTCTAATGTAAGAATGTACGTTTATAAGATTTCGATTGCTTGGACATAAATAGAAAAAATGTTTGACGACTTTTTTTTTGGGGACTTCCATTGGCCATATCTTTTGCATCTGTAGTCCAAATCCAACCATCTAAAGCGCACTAGGTGCACCTGGAACTCTTCTACAACTCATCTTTGGACTCCAGAGGCAACCAAGGTCCGGTTAGATCACAAAGTTCCTCTCTGTTTTGAAGTGTACTATGACCGAGCGGTTTACCCTATCCCAAAAGCAATTATTTGAAAATTTTGAGAATCAAATGGGAAGTGAATATGTATCAAGGCTGATAACTGAGAGATATATGTCCCTCATTCTAAGACCCACCACAAGCCTCGGACCCTACCTCAAGAATTGGACCCGGACTTGACCCAGGAGAAAACTAGGGTTGAAGTAGACCAAGCATAAGGTACTATTCCCCAAGTTCAAACTCCCACCCCCTTCATAAAGGAGATTGTCCCAACCACTAGCCCATCAAGTGTTTTTTTGAACATTTGGTGCTTCTTGTTTACTTAAACTTAAATGTCAAAATTATGCAATACTACAAATAGGGCTACCAAACCCCACTTGTTACATTTTTTTATCTTTTTTATTTTCTTCCTTATGATCAAGTTTCTTTTTCTCATTACCATATTTTTTGTTAGTATGTTGTTAAAATTATAGGGTTTCAGGTAGGGTCTTATGTAAGGCTTAAATAGGCTCTTAAGTATAAGTTTTGAAACCCTAAAACTTGAAATCGGTCTTGAACTCAAAATCAACAAATCTTATAAAGACTAGAATAATCAAATTCAGGAGCTAATGATTTAGAAATTAGACCCAGCCTCAAAACCGAGGGATTTTACTTTCTGAAAATTTTCCCAAGTCCAGGTCTTTGTATTTTAAAAAAAATCTAAAACTGGACTGAAGAGTTCTTCTAAAATCTAAAAATCCTAAAATTCATTTAAATTGCTTCTAAATGTTATAAATATCCCATGATTAGACTAAATCAAGGTCATAAAGTAACATTTCTTACCTTCACATTTTTGAGCAAGCCCTCTTATTGGCTATAGTTTACAGAAAGCTTTGTTAAAATTGAACTTGGTGACCCTGATTTAGTCCAAGAAAATTTTGGGGTCTTTCCCATGGTACAAGTGCAGGTGCTGGTTCGTCCAAGGCACGGTTCGCCCACCCCCGCCCAGGGTTGTTAATAGGAGGCAAGTGTGTACCTTGAAAAAGTTCCCAACTAGATGAAATTATGATAGATTGGCTACTTGACAAAAGAACACAAAACTTGGCAACTGAAAAGGCCACTAAGAACATCCACAGAAACCATGCTCTCGGTTGGTAGATTACTCCAAGCTCCCATGCAACACAACTTTTATAAACCCTGTTGCCCATCATCTCCCTATTGTTTGTAAAGCCACTGTCATTAGTGTGATGGTGGGCTTGTCTCTTTGCATAAGGCAAAGAGCATTGAAGGTTTAGAATCTGTCCACGTTTTCAAGTCTCAGTTTCAAAGATCCTTTTAGGTGCATGGAACCCAAACCTCGCCGTGTGGCCAGCCTCCCATAGCAATCCTGCCTTGGAAGCAAAGACTGGGAAATGAAACTAGCTTTTCTTCAGCTCAGAGGTTTTGAAACCTGCTGCCCTGTTCTTCATATTTATGGAAAAAGTCATACAATGTTTGTGTGGTGATATCTCACATCCTCAGCCTGGACTTATTGGAAAATGATGAGTAGGTTGTTATGCCCAGCCTATAGATCTTTCCATCTCCCAAATGATGATAAAGAACCCAAAGGGCCAAGGGGAGGGCTTGGTAGCCTGGCTGATGGCCAATGCTTCTATTTTTTATTTTATTTCTTTGGCCAATGATGATCAACAGCAGTGGTCAGAACATTTTGATCTGTGTTGTCTTCTTATTTGTTTCATGTTTGATTTCCCAGAGTACACCATCCATGCATTGGGTCCCATTAGGAGAGCCTGCCTGATAACCGACTCCACTCATCAGTAGTGAGTACTAGTACCCCCTCATGAAGGAGCCCGATGCTTAGTGTACCAGTTCCATTTGGGTCAGGATTCCTTTCGTGATGTACCCAAACTGGCAATCATCCACAAGAAGTGTTTTAGCTAAATCTAGCTATAGATCATAAATGAAAGTAAAAATTTGTAAGAATTCTTTAATAATTTTGCTGTCTGCTAAAACCTGTTGTAGAAATCTGGTGCATTCTTTTCACAAATTGTTTTTGTATGTGTTAAAATCATAAGGTTTCAGGTTGAAAATTTGCAAAAATTCAAAACCCCGCACATTGATTTGGGTTCATGATGCTGGTTAGAGAGTACAATTTCTATATTCCTGGCATAAACATTTATTGTATTTAATTTTATCTTGATTCCGAATTCTCCAACAACCTACCTCCCTCCAACCACCAATTTGAATCATTATACGATTTTGGGTCCTTCTGGGTTATGCTGCACTGGGACAGTACTGATGATCCCTTTTGTTCGGCCTTGCAAAATAGTTATTTCTCACCAAAACTAAAAGCACTTCTCATGGAGCCCTCTATACTAAAGTTATCCATAAATTACGTCGCTAGGCTGCTGTGGGGACCAGAACCCCCAGTTTGGCTGGGTTCAAAACAATAAACTGCATTCCCCACTCAACAAATGAAAGTAATGACGGACTAAACTTCGATTTTCACCAAAATTGGTGGTCCCGGTAGTTTGGTCCTTGGCTATTCTGTTGAACCTTTTGCTCTTTCATATCAGGTTTGCATTCTATTTTAGTGTTGAACCTGCAGTGCTTTCATTCTGAGCTTGAAGTGAGCATTTAGTAGTAAGGTTGTGAATTGTTGAGGAGACAAGGAAAGGGAGAGCCACTTGAGAGAGAGGTGGCCTAAAGGAGAGCAAAAAGAGAGAAGCAAAGAGACTTGAGAGAGTTTGCTCATCCTTAGTTTTGGGGTTTCAGTGTGCCTGACTAAAGGATAGCAGAAAACTGGGCATGAAACAGAAAAGAGCGGACCAAAATGGGGATGAATTTAAGGATTATTGTCAGTATCTCCTCAGGAACTGGGTGTTCTGTAGGCTTCCCAGGTGTGAATGAAGAACAGGTTGGTTTCTGCGGGATTAGACCTCCAACCTTCCTGGATTGAGTAAATCAGCATGACTTATAAGGAAGCCTGTTCTGCATGATGAGTATCTGAGTCAAGAAGGTCAGGCTCAGGGAAACACTACATGTTCTGTTGTAATGGAGTCAACACATGTGCACACATGAAGAGTTGAACAAATCTAGGGAAAACACAAAACAACAAGAGCTATGCAATTGTGTGAAATTATTTTCTTTTGTACAGTACACAGCAGACATCCAAGAAATCCAAGGGGGGAACACCAACTCCAATGTACTGTATGTGCTAGCGGCAAAACATTCCAACCTGAGTGACAAAACTAGGCAAAACACTCGTGCAACTTAGTACTCAAGTGCGGTCCACTCCCACATAGTGCCTTTTTTGTCTGCATAGATGATAGTTGCTTGCTTCACAATATGGCTATTGCAAGGTTCTCAAGTTTTATTTCATGGGAAGCCACTCAAACTTCTGGGACATGTAAAAGTGAAAATCCAAGAACAAAACATGATCATGGGTAGATGGACCCAGTTAGGTACCCCGTGCATAAATGCATGCCTTTTACACCCAGCTTTTGGTATGTACTACCAGAGTGTATGCACCAAATATATTGCTTCACCAAAAAATGCTTTTCACCAAGGCTCGACAAAAAAGATGCACACTTGTAGGGTCACTGCACCGACATTAGACAGACAGGTGGAGGTGGATCCATATAGTTTGAAATGGTCTTTCAGGAGGAAAAGAGTTGATAGGTATAATATTAGTGATGAGGGGTCCATATTGTTGGGACTTTTTATTTCAAACGCTGGCTGGCAGTTTGGACAGAGAGAAGTCCTTGCAGTAATGCTGCAAAATGCTTATTAGTGCAGACTTCACTTTGCACACAATTCACATGTTGACTATCTGGTTGCAGCCCCCCCCCCCCTCCCTCCTCCTGCAATAAGGCTGTGCATGGGCGGTCCATCAGATGAGTTTTGGGACATGCGCCCGGGGACTACGCGACCTTCCCAAGATTGACAACTAGCTTCGTCGAGAAGTCATTCTTTCTCGGAGCAGTAACTCCCTCAATAGTGCTCATCTTTCTTCTCATTCTTTTGATTCTAACTAGTGAACCTGTTCTGTTGAACAAACTTCCATTGCCCCATTCCCCTGCTCGCACCCATCTTCTCCTTTTTATTGGAGCCAACTGCCACCGACACACACACACACACACACACACACACACACACACAGTGTTCGTCAATTATGATATCCATGTTCAATGGTCCATCTGAAGACATGGTAAATCATGAGTACAATTGTTAGCTGACAATTCTTGAGTTTTGAGGACTTGACTGTGGTGAATTCATCTCATCAGCAGCAATTGTTTCAGCTGCAGTCATCACTCACTCACTCATGCACTCATCAAGGCCACATATTCAGTTTGGAATTGGCAATGGCATTGGCCAAACAACTACTTACCACGAATGCAGGGCTTCCTTGCTTCTTTCATCTTTGTCTTCTAGATTCCTTTGTAATTACTTTGTTGGTGTTTGGTCAATTAACCTTCCCCACCCCCCACCCACCTTGTTTTTTTCAGCCCATGGGGGTTTCAGAACTCAGACACCAGACCCAATTTTTTTTGGGTCAATTTTGTGATGTAGGGAAAGTGCTGATGATCCATAGAAATATTTCGCTAAATTTGGCTTCAGCCTAAATATGAAAGTGAAAAATTTTAAACGTCCTTCTACAGTTTTTGCTACCAACTTGCGCTGGGTATTACAAGAAAAAGATTAAAATTAGATTTTCTGCCAGTGTTTTACATTGGGAAACCTTCTCAGAGCAAGGCATTCCTGAAATAAGTGCCCCTTGGCTCTGCCTTAGGCGGGCCCTAATTTAAGGAATACCTGGCTCTTCAGGAATTATCCTACACAAATTGTATTGCTAGCATATTGAATGGTTCCAAAACCTGACACCCAGTTTCTGTCTGCCTTCTCCTGTTGCAACTTGAGGGCGAACTTTTTATTAAAATCTTGGAGTATTTTTCTGGAAAATGAGAAAAATGAGTGTCTTTGGGAGTTTCTAATTGCCAAAGTTCAAAATGTATTTTCAAAAGTTTACCAGATTCTACATGGGGTCCTACAAGGTAACCACCAACACAGAAGGATGCTTAAGTATTTTTTACTTCCATAACAACCTCTAAGAATTTTTGTAGTGTAAGTGGAGGGCACTTTATTACAATTATTCCTCTGCCCCACTTCAGGGCGAGCTTTACCAAAAAAACCTAGAGCCCCTGCTGTCTGAAAGATTGCATTGATTTTTATGGTGAGCTTTTTATGCCTCATAAAAGCTCACCAGTGAGAGCACTACCAAAATCAGGCTTGCACTCCACTCCACTCTTGCCTGGAAGGCCATTAGATTTCATAATGCCTTGCCCTTGGCCTTTACCTTACACATGTTTTGTTTATAACCAAAATTGGTTAAATCATCTTCTGGATGATCACCACCCATGCTACATCACAAAATTGAGAAAAAAACAATAGAGCTATGTAAGTTAGTACTCCCCCAAATTAAGCATCAAACCACCATCAACACTCAACTTGACTCACAAATGTGAACAAATGATTGGATTTTGTAAGCTGAAGATTTGGTCAAAGACAGATTTGGAAGTCTATGAAGATAATAAATATAATAATCCTACTTTCCCTTACCCTGGTATGAAGTTGTAGGAATAGGGAACCAAAAAAAGTACTGACAAATATCTTGTCAGTTGTCTAGCTATTTGCAGGATTATAGTCAGGGAGGCCAATTATATAGTAACAGACTAAAACACCAGAGTTGAGATTAGGCCAGGTGATTAGGATGTTTGTTCATTGATTCTCAGGTTGTGCTGGGGTGCTTCCTTCACTGCTCTTGTGTGACCTTATATACCTCTCTCCAGTGCCATGTCATGGAATTGTTGTGGAAACACAGTTGACAATCTTGCCATGTTTCTGTGCCCTTTCTTTTTGGGGAAGACAGCATTCCAGTAGTACTACTACTACCTGTCCAGGAGCTTGGCTAAACAAAACATTAGACCTAATTGACTTTCAATTTTAGTTGACAGAGGATTGAACCGACATCATGGGTCCTCCTGGGCCCTGGGGTAGGAGTGACTGGCCTTGGGTGAAACAGCACCTACACTGGTAGTACCATGGTAGAAACCACTGTTGGGCTGTTCTTTAATTTTGTGAAGAATCTCTGGTTCTGGTTTTAACAGTAAATTAAAACAGTTCCAGTTCAGGTTTTACATATATTTGGAACTGACATCCCAGTTCCAGATCTGGTTCTTCAAACAAAATCAATTACTGTTCCAGTTTTGGTTCTGAAAATCAGCCTCAGACTCCGTTTTGGTTCAATTCTTACCAACCCAAAATGGGAAGAGGTCATTAGCTACTGGTTAACATTCAGTTATTCCCCAGTTCTAGTCTTTTCTTTTCAAGAACTTTTCCTTTCAAACCTCTCTGTTCCAGTTTCAGTTCCACACAATAAACAGAACCAGGTACCCAGCTCTCAGTCCCATTCCACTGGTTCCAGTTGTGATTTCAATTCTGAAAATCAGACCAAGTTCTGATTCGAGTTTAACTAACAGGAACCAAGACTAGTTCTAACCAGTGTTCGCCAATTCTCCTGTTCCAGGGGGACCTCTCAGTTCCAGTTCCTAACATTTCCAAGGGATTGGTTTTGGTTCGGTTCAGTTTTTCAAACATGGGATTCAGTTTTGGTTCTAGTTTTTTTAATAAGGGACATTTTTGGTTTCAGTTTTTCTTTTTATTTCAAGTTAGGCCAGTTTTGATTCTCAGTCCCATAACCCCCAATTCCAGTTCCAACATTCAAAATATTAATGGACTATACAAAACAAATTAAAAGAAAAACTTTTTATTCAAAATAAATAAAATGATTAACATGTTTTTAAATCCTAAACTAATACAAACTAGCCCATTTCTAAACCCTAATCTACACTAAATGTCTTTCAAGGATCAATTTTTTTTCTTTTTTCTTTTGTCATTGCCATGTGGTTCCATGTCTAGGGTTTTCAAAAGTGTAGCTGGCACCTTGAATGGCCTATTGTCACCTTTGAAGACCACCAATCCTACCCTATTTCAAATCCTAAAAAACCTTATTTCAAATCTGCAAAAAATCCTTGAAACTTTCAAACATCTTTTTTTTTTACCAAATGTGCACCATTCCTTTGGAAAATTGGAAAAGATTTTAACATTGATGATTAGAAGGGCAAAAGGACTTGATAAAAATTGTTTTTATAACTAATTTGAACACATTTGACTCAAAAATACTTTTGACCTTGAAAATTATGAATTTTGAAAATGTCCCTTTAACAAAAGTTATTCATGTTTATGTGATAGAAGGCATGAATGCCTAATATACATGATATACAATCAACTTATAGTTAAAATTTATTTATATCTAAAATGCAATGTTAAAGGGGTACTCAAATATAATTTTTTAATTTATAAATTAACACAAAAATGACACATGTCATATGCAATCTTAATTGAAAAATAACTTTTACCTGGGCACCCTTAGCTCCTTTGACCATGTTTTCACCCTCTTGTTGTTTTGTTCTACTAGTTATTAGTGAATAGATGCAAGGTAAAGTGACTCACAACCTTGAGGATAAAAACTCCATATTTGATACATTTTATTGGGTCAAGGACTAACCAAACCAAAAAAACCTCTCAATTTAGATGTTATTTTTCAAAAATAAGTGCATACCCTATTAAAGGCCCCTATTATATGCTTCTCTGAAAAAAACTAGCTTAGGAAACCCCAATTTGAGGTAGCTATGGACTTTATGAATCTTAAGGACTTTCATGTTATTTAAAAGTCCATATCAAAAAAAATTTAAATCACATGATGTCAATCTTTTCAAACTTGTGTTTTTTAAAAAAAGACTCGTCATATTCCAATTCTCTATGTAACATACTATGAATATTTCAATCATTTCAAAGTCCATATACAAAAACTATTGCTAGTCGACAAGTCCAAAACTTCAACTTCTAGAGTCCATAACATAATGAGTCATGCAAAACAATTTACATCTTTATGTTTATAATGAAGTTAACAATTTAAAACCAAGTCCCTAAAATCAAATTGAAATATATGTGCATAGTAATGAAGCTTCTAATCACAACACCATGTAGAATTTAACTTGTGATACAAAAAGTGACCCACTTTACCTTGCACCTACCCTAATAGTTGTGCAACTTTAACAACTCTTTAATTCACTATGTTGCAACTTTAATAATGTGTGGTCTTTAATGTTTTGTTGTGGTAGTTGTTAATAGCTCTAAGCTTTTGCCATTTTTAGTGTATCATTTGAACCAATCTACTATTTAGTTAACAATTTATTTTTATTTGCAAGGTTGTGAAAATGGTGAAGGAACTAGCTCAAGGGATTACTAAATGGTTCAAAACAAAAATGGGGCTTTCTACTAAAGGGTTGGACATCTAGAAGGAACTAAATGACTTTTGTGCCTCACTTGAAGATCGTGAAGTTCTATGGGGCAAAAGGAAGTCTAATAATGATTTCAATTTTTTGCTTTGCAATGATTCAAGTTTGGTTTTTAGAATCCTTGAATTGTGGCCACTACTTTATCAAAACCTAAAATTATTAACAACATTATAACAATTTGTTAACAAAATGTTTGTTGCAAGGAAGGGGTTTAAGATGGACTAGACTTGCTTTGTGCAGCCCAAGCACAAGGCATGGGAAGAAGAAAGCACAAAACAAATTTTAAAAACCCACAAGCAACAACAACTCTAAAGGAAGAACTACCTATGGTTGTTAATGGTCCTAGTGGAATTAAAGCTAATAAAATGGTGAGCCATATCCAACACATCTTGGATGTTCAAGCCTATTATCCAAACAAAATTGGATGGTTTGAAGTGTTAGAAGGATGAGTTGTTTGCTAACATTAAGTTCCAATCTACCAAAATCAAACTTTGCATGGACAAGTTGAAGGATGTTATTGGTGACAACAATAATTTGAAAGAAGAATATGAAAGAATTGAATTTGCACTTAATGTTATTAAGGGAAAAGTGAAATCATCAAAAGCAGAAAGGTAAAAGTTTCAAAAAACAAGTGTTAAATTAACATTGTTAGAGGTTTTCAAGTTGATTATGAGCTTGAACATGTTCGAGTTGAATGGGATGTCCAAGATCCAAAGTTTCAAAAGGTTGAAAAATGTTTGGAACATGCCCAAAGGCATGTTACAAAATCAAAGCAACTTGCTTTTGAGGAGAAAGAATGCTTTGAGTTGTTATTAAAATACCATACCCTTGATATGTACATTGGGTCAAAAGTTCGGATTCTTAAAATTATAAAACATCATTCAACCTTGCATTCTCTCTTTGTAAATGGTGGTGGGAACATACTAGTATTTTTTTTTCCTAGACCTATACCACACCCCATAACAAGGCCAAACAAACCTTTGTTGGGCTACTAATTAACCTTTGTCCCATTTGTAACCATTTTTTTCATTGTTGCATGATATTGTGGTGGCTTCATCCACTTGCATGTACCACCCTTCGTGCGTAAGGTTTCATATGCAAATGTCTTCAATGTGCGCAAATTCATCATGTGGCATGCATTCTCACCCTAAATGGTGTGAGAACATGGGTTTCAAATTGGTAGATGAAAAGCCCTTACCTACTCAACCCAAAGTTGGATCAAATGGTACAATTTTTCTATGTTCCTACTAATTTTACTATTAATAAATTTCATTACAATCCAAGTTTTGTATTATCCTTTATTTGTTTGAAAATATATAGTTAAACTTACTATCTTTCCACTTTGACACAAAGTCATGAACTATGAAATGTGTTATTTGGGCTAGAAATATGCAACAAACTCTCTAGTCTTGTGAGTTTTTTCTCTTCCCCAACTAATGTGACCCTTGTAGACACCTTTTGAAATAACTTCCACTACATTAGTTGCCCATTTGTAGAAATTTCATGTGGACAACAAGCATTTCGTTCCTTAAATCTTTGCACATACCATGGTTTCAATCACTCAAAAGTGGTCAAGCAAATTTTTATGAAAGAATTTACCTCCATGAATCTAGTGTAAAACTCAAGCTACACAATACAATGTAACAATTAGTCTATGTAAACTTGAGCCTTTTACAATGTATAAACTATACATTGTCAATTGAAAAGAAATGTGCTCCCTATTGAACCAATTCCTTACACCTTTAAAAAGAACAAGGACTATACAAAGGTAAGGCCTAAAGTTGATGAGGAGGGGATACAAAAGGACTCCAATCCTTACTATCAAAACTAATCATTACCAATAACATAAAAATGAACCATTCCTTTCAGTAGTATAGTCCTAAAAATAATAGTCTTATTCTTGAACAATGGAATCATGTTAGTCTTTTACCAAGGAGTAAACGAACTTCTATACTTAAACATGATTAACTATAATAGTGTAAGGACGATGTTAAGGTAAGCAATATCGATTATGAAGAGGATGGACAAAAGGACTTCAATCCTTATTATTAACTTCAGTTATCATTATTAATTTAAAAAGGGCAAATAACATGTGCAAGTATTTTTTAAGGAATTAATGTTAGTCATTTGAAGGACTAATGATAGTCCTTAAACAAAGACCAAATCACATTTTACACTTGTACCAAACTGATTAATCAAAGTCCAAATTCCAATTGAAAGCACATAAATAGATTTGCATAATATAAAGTGTCAATCCTACTCAAGATGAAACAACACTAGAGATGTACTCAAGTATAGTTGTGACTCAAGGCACAAGCATAATGATTAGATGTTCTAATTTATGACATAATAACCAAAATATGGAAAATTTTAAAAATCATTACATGTTGATCAAATTTGAGGTGCAAACTTGAAAAGAAAATTGCAAGGTGCAATGTTCATTGGATTTCACTTGAAACTTTTGTAGATAATGGCTTGGGTGTGAAGTGAAGTTCTTGACCCCAATGCAAAGTTGAACAATATCCTTCTTGTTGGGTGAGATAGTAGTTTCTAAAGTCCACCAAGATTCCACAATCCCTCACATTTTTGGCCAAAACATCTTATTAGTGTACACACTTTTCACAACCTCGCAATGGCAAATTCAAATTTAACATATGCACCCTTCTATTCATGGACTTGTATAAAAAACAATTTTCCACTCCTAATACCTTTGCCACTACTTTACAGCTAAGGGTGTTATTAGAACACTAGAAGGAAAAGGCCAATATTTGACCATTGCATTTATAATTGTTTATGACTATTTGTGACATTATGATGACATCAGTTTAGTCGCCTACAACTAGCTTGCAACAAGTTTGCAATTAAATTAGTTCACATCTATATATGGGTTGGATTTATCATCCAAAAGCAACCCTATGAAATCCCATTAATTACAAGCAAAATGGTGTTTAGACGTAGTTCACAAATGTCTCTATGCATTAATCACAATAATTATTTGATTTATGATTGAACATAATATTCAAAACTTTTAATTAATATGTCAAATTAATATTCACAATATTCACAATATTTTTATTGTAATTATATTAATTTCATAACATTAAATTACTTATCATTTCAAATAAATCAAATACATTCCAGCATAAATTATTATATTAATTATTTATATATTCTTAGTAACAAAACCATTATTGTCATTAATGTATAATTATTATAAAAAATTTATTATTATTTTACTTATACATTAATTATAATAGGCACATAATTTATATTTCAGCTTAATTATTCATATTTTTTCATTTCTCAATATTTTTAAATTAAAATATTACCACTATAATTAAATCAATCAATTTAGTTTCTATAATTGTAAGAATTAAATTATAATTCCCAATCATAAAAAAATAACTATTTTATTTTACAATACTTATATTCTAATAATATTTATTAAATTTCATGTCCATAATTGAGAAATTATGTCATGTGATAAATATTTTACTTTAAAGTTATTATAATAATGTTAAAATAATAATCTCAAACTAGCCTACATGGCACACATGGCATTTCCATAAGTTTTCAATATAAATATAATTCTATTTCAATGCATTAATCTAAATTAAGCATTTTAATTTTGGTTATATATCACAGTAACAAAAATAATTCACCAATTTGGTTTTTTAAAAAATTATTTTTGTTTTTATGGTAGTTAAATTTTACAAAACTTAGATAGGCTAGGTAGTATGTAATAAATATGATAGATATTAGTAAGTAGTAGGTAGGTAGGTAGGCAGAGGTATTTTATTTTGTGGATAAGTCATAATGTTTTTGTACTAATTGATTAATTAATTAGCTATGTTAAATAATTAATTTATTAAATGTGTAGGCTAAGTACTTAGTTTATTAGGTGGGTTAAGTAATAGATTGTAGGTATATAACCTATGTAATATGTCATAAGTAGGATAGGCACTCGTAAGTAATAGGTAGGTAAGTTATAAATTAAATAAAATGTATTTTATTTTGTGAATATGTCATAGTTTTTTTTGTATCAATTGTTTAATTAATTAGCTATGTTAAACAAGTAATTATTAAATGTAGGCTAAGTAATCAATTTATTAGGTAGGCTAGGTAATAGATAGTAAGTATGTAGCCTAGGTTGTATGTGATAAGTAGGATAGGTAGTGGTAAGTAGTAGGTAGGTTAAATTATAACTATTTTATTATGTGAATATATGATTTTTTAAATAATAAAATAATATATTAGGTAGGTTAGGTAATAGATAGTAGGTATGTAGCCTAGGTAATATTAGTAAGTAGGATAGTAGTAGGTAGTTAATAGGATAAGTAGTAAATAGTTAAGGAAAATAATAATAATTTATTGTGTGAATATATGATAATGTTTTTGTATGGGACAAAAGATGTGATGATGTTGTAATGTTGTAGTGTTTCCTTTTCATTAGAATTTATCCCATATTTTTTGTTTACAATTTCAAACTTATAAAGTATGTAAATAGGTGAAAGAGTGGACTAGATCCACAATATGCATTATAGACATAGTGAGTGTGCCATTTGGAATAAGCTAATCAAAAAGCTTGTTCCCAACAAATTAGGGATTTTTTTGGGGGTTTTTGGTGTGGCATCATGAACATTGAACATAATATTAAACTTGTCCATGATGCTTAAAAAAACTAAGGAAAAACATACATTTTAATTTATATAAATGTATAAAAATTTAACATATGAAAAAATTGTAATTTAAAGGTCTACATGCATCCTAAATTTGGCATGCATAAACATTTGACCAAGTCATTAACCCATTCAAATATAAATTTGAGGCCTGCCTAATTTTTATACATTTATTTCAAAAAATTGTGGTGAGTGTAAAGTATAATTTGTGAATTACAAATTTAACACACTCAAAATTAATGATTCAACTCATGTGCAAATGTTGATAATTCAAGAGATGTGAAATTTTCATTAACCTGTGTGTGTTTCAATATATATTAATAAATGCAATATGCGACATTTGAATAATGGTTTTTATCAATTCAAAATGCATGATTTAACTCATGTAAAAATGTTGATGGTTCAAGAAATGTAAAAAAAATCATTAAACCATTTAAGTATAATTGAAAACGTTAAATTGCATGTGTTTCAATATACTTTAATGAATGCAAGATGCAACTTGTGAATAATGGTTTTAACATATTAAAAGTAAATGGTTTAACACATATTGATAATTGAAGAATATGAAAAAAACCATTAATTTATTTTAGTATAAATGTTGCAACCTTAACATTAGGTTTGCAACTAAGTGTGGAGAACAAGGGCACATGAAGCCAGTAAAATGTGTTCAAAAGTGAAACACATTCTCACAAGTAGGGGGGACTACGAGAGATTAAACCCAATGATTCACAAGTGCATTCCCATTTTGGGAATTACACTCTTGCAAGAGTCCCGAATATTCAAAGCTTTGGTTGAAAAAACAAAAAGCACCAAATTGGGTCCCTAAGATACCATTGGAAAGGTTTTAAAGTGAAAATGTCTAAAGTGCCTTCACCTTGATCATTTAGACTTGAAATGCATGAGTTATGATCAAAAGAAGGGTCGGTAGTCAAATTGGGAATTTGACTTCCAACCACAAATCCCTTTAAAGTAGGGGTCAAATGATCTCCAATAGGGCAAACAATACGTACACCATTGGAAAGATATTTTTGAGAGCTATAAGTTATTGCCCTTCTATGTTCCAAAAAATTTGATCTAAGGAAGATATGAACATCCAAAATTTTGGGACAACAAGAATCCCAACTTTGAGACTCCCACTTGGGAGTCTTAAGAAAAAATGTCATTTGGGTGTAACTTTGCAAAAAGTCATAAAGTAAACTATAGGGAGGGGAGTGGTGAATCCTCTCAAAAGTTATGGGTCATGTAAAGCTTATGCTTGAGATTGTTTTCACTAAATTTGTCACACCACTTGCATTTTACTTGCACTAACCGCCCTCTTTCTTTGGTTGTGTAGGTTGATTTCATCTTGAACTTTTATTTGTGAGTTCATCGTAGTTCCATCCTAGAGACCTTGCATGTTCTCCTACCTTGAAAATGTTGCAAGCTAAAGAACATGCCCTAATTTTTTTTCTTTTTTCGTTGTTTCACTCTAAAATTCACTTTGGATTCCTTAAAGAATTTGGGGGTGCATCAATAAATGTGAAATCTTAAATGTTACATGTGTATTAATAAATTATGGTGAACATAAAATGAAACTCATGAGTAATGGTTTCAACATGTTAAAAGTTAATGGTTTAATTCATGTACCATGTAGATAGTTGAACATATGTAAGAAAAAAATCATTAACCCATTATAATGCATTGTGTAAATAAAGTTAAAACCTACCTTAATTTCCACATTAATAATTTGAAATTATTAACAACTAAAATAGGGTCAAAATTATATTCATAACTGAACAACATAGTGAATGTAATAATTATGAACAATATTGACTATTAATTAATGCAATAAGTGATTTAAAAACTTAAGATGGCCAAATGTAATCAAATTGAATAATGGTCACAATATGTAAAGGTGAAAAAGGACAAAATCTCTTCTTGTGCACCCAAGTGGCCATCACAATTAGTTTAGATCCTTTAATTTCCCCCCTTAGGGTGTAGTCACACAAACAAAAACCATAGCAAATGTAACACTTGCTTAATTTTCACATTTAGAAGTGGTGATTTAATTTGGTGTTGAAAATATAAGATTTTTTTATAATGTAAAGTTCCTAATATATCATTGGAACCTTTGAACTAATTTGAAAAATATCTAATGAATAAAAAATTCTCAAAAACATTCATTAAACATTATAACGTTTGTATTTAAACACCAAACAATTTATAAATCAGTTTCAAAATTATTGAAAATTACATATTTCTTGAAATATTTTACATAAACCTAGACATAATAACATAAATAAAAAATTCAAGATTAAAAAAAATAAATCTGAGGACTTTTATAAAAATATCCTAAAAAATATTCCCTCAAAATAGTCCCTTAAGCAAACAAGTATGGCTCATGTTATTTTATTGGCACCCCTTCATTTTTTACCCATTGACTTTCTTACCTATTTTCAAAACTTATGGTGCAACACCTTTTCAATTAGGGAAAGCAGTTGGGCAAATCAACCAACCACCTAACATTCTTTAAAGTAGCGAAAGTAAAATCAATTAAACTTTAAAACAATGGTTCAAGTAGGGTATTTACCTAGACACCCCTACCTATCATTGGTAATTCTACATTATTGTATGGCTATAGTAAATAATAAGAAGTAGCCAAAGGTTTGGTAATTTTGCTTTAAACAATCATGCTAGTCTCTAACATGAAACAAAGGGTCTTTTTTTTATTGTGTCTTTCATTTGAACTTCCATTAACATCAACATAGACTTTTCAAACAACATGTAATCATCAGACTAGGTAATGGGGTTAACACTCAATTGTTCTCACAAAAGCTTATTGTTAATGTAAATGTGTACCAAATCCTTGGCCCACTCCGATGTGAGTTGGTTTTGCACTTTTTATGGAAAAATGAAAATGAATTTCAATTCCACTTACACAATGCCATAGAACACATTTGCGCTAAATTATTATGAGTAGTAGGTGCATTTGTGCATCCATTAGTTTTAATCAAACCCCACCATTCATGTGGGAGCAAATTGAGGTTGTCAATTGGAGGGTGTCGAAAAAAGGCATAAACTTTCAACAAGGTCAAAGTAAGCAAAGTCTTTTAAAGGTTGGGCATAGGATGTTGGGCTACTAATGTTTTTTTGTAACACATGATTAAATGTTTCTTTGGCATTTGCATCATAATGGAAGGAAGGCTTCACACAATAAGTATGGATTGAAAAAGGATCTTGCATAATGTAGGTCAGTTATCAACATCTTCCATTGATGGTAAAATCAATGTTTAACCACATCTAGAAGGCTTGATGATTATGATAATCGTTGATCCCATGTCTTCATGACAAACCACACCTTCCCCATGTAGGGTTGTTTGCCATCGAATGACATCAATGCCACTAAGACTGGTTCCACCATGTGCACAAAGTTGGTGCAAAAGTATCCCAAAACTAATCCTTCTTTATGTTGGTTCAAACATTTCTTGCATTGGTGAAGGACTTTTGTCAATGGGTCTTATGCAACATGTTGACAAAGGTTGTCCATTTAAGATTGATGATAATTTGTTCAATAATAGGTTTCACCTTCAACAACCATTCAATCATTAAGAAATTGGTTACAAATCACATTTCAATGCATTAGGCTAATCTCATAATGACAAAGGACTACAAGTGACACATGGTGTTACCACATGAAAGAAATAATAGCTTTCACCATCTTCACAATTCATTTCACCCATGCTTCTTTCCCCATTCTTCTAATATCAAATCCAAACAATGATTTACATAGCTTTGAAAGTAAAAGCTTGGAAAATGAAAATTAGAAGGTTAATTGCATTCCACATTTTGAAATTAAACAAATTTGTAAAATGTTGTTGATTTTAACTATTTAAGCCAAAACATTACATATGTAATTGTAATGGGCATTTTTTTGTTCCCATGTTGTGTCAATGACAACTAAAAATCTCAACTAGGAAAAATAAGCACCATGTTCAACAATGGATGCCTTCCAACATTGTCCCAACCATTAGAACAAATGTGGCTCCCTACTTGTGAATGGAATTTCACTTCCTATTAGCAACATGTTTGTACACATTGACCTTGAATTGATTTAACAAATTTATACACAATCCATAGTATAGTGGGGGTTTATAATAAGTTTGGGATTTTGAAGTTGTTTTCATAGCCTTTATGAATTTCGAGTGCCATATAACATTGAGAGGGATTTTCAATTTGTAAAAGAAGTCACCCACTTCTTATCACTACACCAAAATATTCCAATGGCCAATTTTTAATTTTAAAATATATTTATAATTATTTTGATTTTTTTTTGTTACCACATGGCAACTTAAGATGAATTCAAAAATTTATTAACCAATCATGAATTCACACATGGAAATCTAAAATTTTAAAAATATTTTTTTACCAATTATATGATGCCATGTGGTAGTCAACTTTTACTAAAATAAAAACATTTGGGACCTAACCTAAGTGGCATGGACTACAAGCCTTAGGCTAGGCGACCTAACCTACATGTTAAAACCTAGGGGGACTAGGCTAGGTCACTTAACTTAGGTTCAAAGATAACCTAGTCTAGGCTAACCACTTAACTCTTTAAAAAACTACCCAATTATACTCCTAAGAACCTAGGTAGTATACACAAGAAGAAATCTTGTCCTTATTCACCTCCACACATTGTGATTAGTGCCCAATTTCACTACATTTTGTCATCTTAACTTTGCAAATGGCTTGTTGCACTAATTAATGGTCAATATTATAATATGTATTAAAAAAACTTATTATAATATACATATGGTGAATGGGTTAGTTATTAGGTCAAAATGTTCATGCATGCAAACCTCTAAATTACATTTTTTTCATATATTACATTTTTGTACATTTTTGTAAATTAAATTGTATGCTCTTCTCTTAGTTTGTTTTAGGCATCATGCACAAGTTTATTTTTATGAATGTGCATGATGCCACATAAAAAAAACCCCAAAAATAATCCCTAATTTTTTCCCCAATTGTTTTTTCGTGTTTAAAAAAAGATGAGGTTTTAAAAAGGGATTAAAAAATTAAAATTTTAGTTATTATTATTATTATTATTATTATAAATTATTATTATTTTATACTTATTATTTTGTTTAAAACCTGATTTAACAATATTTTAAAACTCATTTTGTTACATGTTTATCTTTACATATTTAAAAATGAATTAGGATTTTTAATTCAAAAATAAATAAACGAATGATATAAATGGTGATAATAATAATGACATTATTGATTTTTTAATATTTTCATTTTTT
This sequence comes from Sphagnum tenellum, assembly GCA_963921925.1. Taxonomy (NCBI): domain Eukaryota; kingdom Viridiplantae; phylum Streptophyta; class Sphagnopsida; order Sphagnales; family Sphagnaceae; genus Sphagnum; species Sphagnum tenellum. The sequence continues at coordinate 5,831,812 of OY998158.1, forward strand.
CAATTTTGTAATCTTCTTCAAAAATCATCCATAAAGACATTTAGCCATGTTTTGGCCATAGGCCATACATGGAAGTACAAATTAGTTAAAATATTTTTATATTTTGGTTACAAGTCCTAGAAATCATTGTAAAATTATGTCATTTAAAAACATAAAAACGTTGATGGCTTTTCTTATATTGGAAAAATGGTGGAAATTCATCACAAATAAAAACTCAATTACATCATAAATGTTTATTTTGAATTTTCAAAAAACTGAATAATGTTTATAATGATTTCAAAAATTAAATTAAATAAATTTGATCTTGGAATTATTTTTATGTTTAAGGTTGGAATTATTAGAATTATTTTGTAAAAATTTATCATTAGGAGTAACATTTTTTCTTTGAAATTTATGATCTATATTTTTTGGCATTTTTTTTTGTTCTCTATATTTTTTTAAAAAAATTATCCCATTTTTTTTTTCCATTTTCACCCCAACAAAAATTTCCAAGTTAGGAAAATTTGAAACCAAAAAATATGTTGTTGAGGGCGTAAGGGGGGGGGGGGAGGTGGTTAATGAACTATTTGAACCAAAAATTTCTCCAATTTTTTTTAATTTTTAAATGCTAAAATTTTATTTATATTCAAAGTTAGGTAATTAATTTTTTGTATTAGTGTATGATTCATCTTGTTAAACAAATCTACTCTTCATAACTAAATTAATTACTATATCTTCTTGTGGTCAATTTTTGCCAATTTAAAAGGGTAACAATGTTTTAAATAATTATTTTGAAAATTTACAATCTATATTGTCAATTTCTTACAATGAAATATATTAAGTAACCATTATATTGAAGCAAGCTTCCCACCACACTTGTAATTTTCTTATGGATGATTATCATTTTAACAACATCATAAAAATAAATAGATAATTTTATACCTAATCATATTGGAAAAAATAAAACTTGCAATTGATTTAAAAACTAGACAAAATTTTATGTAATAAAATTGTTTTTCAGAAAAATTTAAATGAAAATTTGAATTTACAAATATTTTAGGTCAATTCAAACAAACAACAATTTGTTGATTTATTCATGAAATGTTACTTTAAGTTTTTTTCACATTGTTAATTTAACTTTTGTATATTATAATAAGTTTTTTTAATACATTATCGATTAAGCTTCAAAATCAATTTTTCATTTGTAGCATTTGAATAAAAAATCTCCTAAAATTCTCTATAACCAAATGTGGTGATTTTTTACTTGATGATAACCATTGTAGCAAAATCACAAAAATAAACTAAAAAATTGTACTTAATGATATTGGGGAAACTAAAAATATGCAATTCTACAAAAATCGGACATATTTTATGTATTAAAAAATATTATAATACTTAATGAATGCATTTTTTAATTGACATTGAATTTACAAGGATTTTGGTCAATTTAAACAAAAAGAAATTTGTAGATTTATTTATGACATGCAATTTCCAGTTTTTTTTATTCTAAATTTGATTTTCGTAAATTGTCATTTTTTTTGGAAAACATTATGGATTAAAATATTTTTATATTTTGATTACAAGTCCTCGAACCAATTGTAGAATTATATATTTTTAAAAAAATATGTATATATGTATATATAATGTTTTGTTGATGTTGATGACCCTTTTTATGTTTGTAAAATGGTGGAAATTCACAAAAAAACCCTTGGTTACATCATTAATATGTATTTTTTAATTTCAAGAAAATTGGATAAAGTAACTTATGATGATTTCAAAGATTGAACTTAAAATGTTTTCAAATTAATTTGATGTTGAAATTGTTTGTGTTTAAGGTTGGAATTATTAAAATTACTTTAAAAATTTTACTCATTAATAATCTTTTTTTTATTTTATGATTTTATGATTTCAATTGTTGGCAAACTTTTTGTTGTTCACATTTTTCTTTGCACTAGTTTTTTCATTTTTTTCCCAACAATAATTGCCAAATTAAAAAAAATTGAAACCCAATAAACATGTTGGTGGGGGGAAGGGGGATTTAATTAAACCATTTAAACCCAAAACTTCACCAAATTAAATCATGTTTGCTTTAACAAAGGAAACAAATGTAAAATATATTCATACGTCATTATAAAAAAATATTGTGAATATTTTTCATTGTTGTGTAATTAACCATTGGTATTATTGTATGATTAATCTTGCTAAACAAAAATGGTTTTGATAATTGAATGACTATATTTACTACTTAATTAATTTTTTGTTATATAAATGTTATGCCAATTTAAAAGAGCAATAAGATCAAAAAAGGATTTTTTTGAAAGAAAATATTTTTAGACCAAATTAAAAATGTATGTTGTTAATGTTTTACAATAAAATATCATAAATCATCATATTATTGAAAGATTTAAACAAGTTTTCAACTACACAACTTGTCTATAACCAAATGCAGCAATCTTCTTCTGGATGATTACAGTTTTAACATCGTAAAAATAAAAAATAAATTTATACCTAATCATAATGGAAAAAATAAGAACTTGCAATTTTTTTAAAAATAGACATATGTTGCGTAATGAAGTTTTTTAATAAAATATATAATAAATGCACTTTTGAATTCACATTGAATTTACAAATATTTTAAGTCAATTTAAACCAAAAAAATTTGTTGATTTATTCAAGAAATGTTATTTTAAGTTATTTCTTTTTTAGATTGTAAATTATAATATTTTAAATTGTAATAATGTTTTTGAAGAAATTATTGAATAAGCTTCAAGATCATTTTTTCATTTGTAACATTTGAATAAATTTTACAAAAGAAGTTTAAAAGGGTTGAATTAAATTAAATTTTTTTCACAGCATGTAAATTTGTCACGGCATACTATGACAAAAATGTAATACATGATTTCACAATTTGAAATATATGTATAATTATATGATGATGTGATGCTTATTCCATGTCATATTAACTTGGGACCTCGTATATCCATGTCATAATTTTTTAATTAAAAATTATCTAGTGCAACATGTGACTATCCAAAATGATTAAAAAACATTTCACTAAAAATGTCTTAATCAACTAGTCTTTTTGTACAAAAACCACACAAGTTGCACATTAACGCAATTTGTCATATTTCACTAAAAACCTAATGAATTTGGGTAGTGAAAAAACGCAAGATTTCTTCTTGTGATATAAGATGAATGTAAGAAGATGTGAATTCCTCACCTCCATTTTGAGGGGTCGAGTCCTTTACCATTGCACCACCATAATTTTTTGGTATCAAATGTAATTATCACAAATATGTAAAACACAATTTTTAAACCTAAGTCACCCTATGCCACCCTACGTTAACTTAGCTTGACCTACATTAACCTAGGCCACGTAACAATATAACCTAGACCTTCATAGGCTATTTTAAATGAATCTAGGTCTTCCTAGGCTAACCCTAAGTAACCTAGTCTAACTTGGGGTTACTTAGGCTAAATTAAATTTTTAGGTTTAACATAGGTTAAACTTGGCTAAATTAAACTAAACTACGTTAAGCTCAATTAAACTAAAAGAAACTAAGTTATCTAAATTCAACTTGGCTATATTAGATTATACTAAATTATACCTAGTTAAACTAGGCTATACTTGACTATATTATGCTATATTTTGTTAAACATGTTTATATTAGACTAAATTTAATTAAAATAAGTTATTTATGTTAAACTTGATTATACTAGGTTGTACTTAATTTAACTAAATTATATTAAACCAAACTTGGCTAACATAAGTAATTTAAGTTAAATTTGACTACACTAGGCTATACTTAATTAAAGTAGTTTACATTAGACCAAATTTGAATAAATAAAGTTATTTAGGTTAAACTTGGTTATACTAGGTTATATCATGTTCAACATGGGTAAATTAGGTATATTAGGTTAAATTTGGCAAAAGTAAATTATTAAGGTTAAATTTGGTTCAAATGGATTATACTAAGTTGTATTTGTTTAACCTTGGCATAATTAAACTACATAGTCTAAACTACATTAAAGTTTGTTATAATTAGCTAAATTGGATTACCTAAACAAAATTAAGAAAAACTAGGTTATTTGCTAAATAGATAAATGAATATACTAAAATTAAACGAGGTTACTTGGACTAAACTTATAAATTAAATTTAATAAAGGTTAATATCAAAAATTGAATTAAAGTTAAAGTAATTTAAACCTTAGCCAATTTCAATTAATCCTAACCATATATATATATGGTTAATTAAACAAAATCAACTATGTTCAACATGATTAATAATTATAAAGTCAGAATTATAGTTATATAATTACTTATAATCATATTTATACTCATGTATTCATAATAAGGGTTGTAATTGAAAAAATGATATCGATTAAAGTTTAAATTTGACTACATGACTTTAATTAGACAATTTGTCATAGTTATGAAAACCATGTTTTAGTGTAATGTATCCAACCTTTGATTTTTTGTTAAGTTCCATCCGTCCTATAATGAACCTTGTCAAAAGGTTCAAATGTTGTTATTTATGAATTTATTAATACCTTATATGATGTTTTTAGGTGATGCACCCCCAATTTCCTTGATGGACTCAACTACAAGTTCAAAGGTGAAGACAACGGAAGTAGAGGAGTTGGGGTGCATTCCCTAGCTCGCAACACTTCAAAGTAGAAGGGCGTGTTAAAGCTCTAGGATGGGATTAAGAAGATTGACAAGTAATTCAATTATTCACATGAATTTGCACAAACTTATCAACACGTTGGTTAGTGCATAGTTGGAACACTTTGGTGCACGAATGAACCATGGGTAAACACGGACTCACAAGACTCACCACAGCCCGAACTTGGGGGAAGCCACCACCTTCCCCCTTATAATATATTTTGTGCCTGGCCATGGGACCAACACTCAAATATCATTTTGTCTCAGGACTCCCATAACTTTGGGGGCCCATAACTTTGTGTGCAGACTTCCAATTGAGATGAGGTCTAAAGCAAAGTTGTATCCATCGTGTAAAGCTTTCCAACGGTATGTCACACACCACCTGCATGCAAATTGGCAATTTAACTCCTGACCCTTTTATTGGCCATAACTTGTGTTTTAAATGTCCAAATGGGTCATGCGAGCCCATTTAGAGATCTACGTTCTAAAAGCTTTCCAATGATATATGGAACTCCTCAATCCAATGCGTTTTGACCGTTGCAATCGCTCTCTGAAAATTTGAGAGTCCATCAGGATTCCAACTCCCAAAGTGGGGGCTCACTTCATTCCCTCACACTCTCCTACAATCTTGGGAAAATGAGATGTGATTCTCGGGCTTCCCTCTTGGCCCACACCCTTACAAGCCCTTATATTAGTTGCAAGCCCAAGGTTAGGGTTGCAATAGTAAGTGAGGTGCAAATTCAAGCCCCTTCCATTAAAAATGTTGAAGGACACTATCCCTTCACCAAAGGATTTGGTGTTTTAATGGGCACATTATCTATTAGCACATCAAAGGTTAATACAATCATGTCATTTATCAACCAAAGGACAATTCTCCCACATGTGGTAAATAATGCCTTAATTGTGCTCATGTTTTGAAACACATCACAACACCAATTCTTCGATTACCATTGTGTTGATAGCCCAAGTGGAATGTAATTTTATTCTTGCGATATGAAATGGCATTTTTACAAAACTTGCATTCCACCTTACCTCGCTTATCTGAAGTTATCAAATACCATTGTTTTCACACATTCCACTTACCTTCCATTAAAAAAAGATGAAAGGAAAACAATTAAGGAAATTAATATGTAACAATAAAGTCCAATTGCAACTTATGATCTACACAATGCAACTTATGATTAACACTAGTTGTATATGCAATATGACAAACTGGAACTTGATACACCCATAAAAGTTTCACCCTTCTTTGGATTTGATGGATGAAACCAATGCATTTGAATAGACATTGACATGATGACCGATGCAAAATGGGCACATGACATCATTTCTAAAAACATTGATCAAAAGCATGACATGATTCCAACACACTACCCATATGAGTTGAAAGTGTGTGAAAGTGCAAGGCACAAACCTAATTCCACCCTCCCAACGAGTGCATGAATGCTCAAAACACAATCATTTTTTGACCTCTAGAATTGTTTGAAAAGTTTGAGGAAAAAAAAGTCCTAAATGTTTCCAAATGTCCATAAGCATCATGCACATTCAAACTGCAATTTTGAGGGGTGAATAATGTCCAAATTGGGAGATTGATACAAAAATGGAAATATCTTATCAAGAGTTATATGAAATCAAGGTTATATGCCTCATTTGTTGTGGTTTGAAGAACTTATGGATGTTTAACATTTCAAAACAATCATGATCATAAAATTAAGAATGAGTCTTGAAAGTTTTGCTAGGAATTTTGCAATGATGGAAGTCATGTGATGACTTACAAAATATATTATAAGCAAGAAAGCAAGCTATCCTCGAAATCCAACTATGGTGAATCTAATATGAGTTCATTTTTAGTTTATGAACCAATATTGACTTTAATTGCACTAACCACCTTTGTTTGATTTATGCAATTGATATGATGAAGGCACCTTGTCCTATTTTTACCTTGGAGCTTCTATACCACCCTTTGGTTTCAACACAAAGAACTTGGGAGCACACCAAAGGCTTACAAGTCTTTCATGACACACTATATGGTGTAGTTTATTATTGGTCTTTTTAAGCAAGCCTTTGAGGGCATGTCAAAAAATGATTATGTTAGTTTGTTGAATATATATATTACATATTATTTTTCATCAAATTCATATAGAAACCAAAATATATATAAATGTGGCCCATCCAAAATCCTCCACATCACTACATTTTTACCCTTTTGGGTCCAAACATAACATACGTTAATTTGCCATGACTATTCACAAAATACATGTAAATATTGTGTTATATATTTTTAGGTCTTTTGGCAATGCCATAATAATTGGGACACATCAACCATACTTGATAAGCCATATATGCCTAAAGTATTTTACTATTATCTTTTTTTTTTGTTGCAAGTTTATTACTCTCTACTTGATATTGTACATTTTTCAAAATCAAACAATTCAAGTGATGTGTTAATAATGTTTGAACATTTATGCATCTTAGTAAACATTTTATGAATTTTGAAAATTGTTGGGTTATGAAAATTTGAAGCCTTTCAAAAGTATGCTTTTAATATATTTAGGATGAAAGATCTAGGTGAATGTATCATTGGATGGTACAAAAAGGAACATCACACCTTCATTATATTATATTCATCAAATTTTAAGAAAATATAAGAAACACCTAAATAAATGTTTCCACCATCATTTCTTAATGAATACATTCACTAGATTTATAGACATTAAAACTTTATTGAGATAAAAAATATTTTGAACTTTGATCAATGTTCTTAATCATTGCATTTAGAAAAAGTTTCATGAGTGTAACAATGGTTACTTTCCTTGAACTTTATGGCTATAAATATTATAAGAACAAGTTTTGAGTTTTCTCCTTTTCAATGTACATTTCAAAGGTATTTTTTAAATTATTTTATTATTTTTTTGTTAATTATTTGATTGAATATCACTATATGTTTGCAATGTCCAAATCAACTTCTTTTGCAACTACATTTGTAACAATCCCATGTGTCACTATAATTGCAAGTGTTTTGTGATCACATATTTGTAACTATACATAACTGACTAGATAACACATGACATTCAAATTACTATCACAATTCAAAGTTTACAAATTCATTTTTCATTAGTTGGTAGGCTACAAAAACCCTAATACCTACCTACCTATTTTAAATAGGTAGCTCATCTACCTAATTAAGTAGGTAGGTAAATAAGCCATCTACCTAGATAACATAACTCCAAAATGTGACGTTTATGATTGCCTAACTATGCAATTCCAAAAATCAAATCATGTTTGCCATTAATTGCAAATGTGGATGTAGTTTGAAAACCAATTATGATTGCATCTTCTATGATTGCAATTTTTAAAAACATGAATATTTCTATTTTGATAAAATTTATGTTGCCACATGTTAATGTAAACTTAACTTAAAACTTTTTTTTTTAATCATGAGCTCCAACATGGCAATTTAAAGTTAAATATTGAACTATTTGGCCCAATTCTATGATGTCACATGGCATGCACTTAAAGTTAAAATTTTAATTATTTGACCTGAAAATATGATGTTATGCAACATGCACTAGAACTACATTTTGAATTATTTGACCTAATTATGTGATGCCACATGGCATCCAAAGCATAACCTAGGCCACCTACCTTAAAAACCCATAGGTGTGATTAGGTTGTAAATGAGAGGAGTTGAACCCTTCACCTTCAATTTGGGGTTCAACTATTCAAGTGTTGCAACATAAGTTGTTTTTATAACAATGTCAATTGCCATCAAAATTTTAAACCTAGGGTTAATCTTGGGTAGTTATGAGTTTAGCCTAGGTTAACTTAGGCCTCCACAAGTTTAAACTAGGTTGACTTAATGTTAGCTAGGTTGAATTGGGCTAAACCTAGGTTATTTAAGTTTAATTTTAAATTTAAATAGGTTAAACTAATAAAAATCAAGTTAAACACAACTATTTAAGCTAAATTAAGATAAACTAAGCTAAGTTTGGCTAAATTTGCTTAAATTATTTTCAATAAGGTTATAGTAGGTGATCTGATTAGGTTAAACTTGGGTAAACTTGGTTATAATAACATTGAACTTGGAAAAACATTGCTAAACTAACATAAATTTGACTAAATTAATATAAAATTAATTAAACTAAATTAATTTTGGTATGTTTGTTTAAAGTCAAATTAACATAAATTAATCTAAACTAAGACATTTAAACTAAAATTGGCTAAAATTGATTAAATTAACAAAAATTTAACTACATTGGCTTCTTTAAGATAAATTAGGTTAAACTAAGTTATTTGGTGTAAATTAGGCTAAACTAAACTAAAGTGGATTTCATAACTAGATTAAACTTGAGTAAATCTTGTTAAACTAAATTAATTTTTCAGATTTTGTTTAATATTGATTAAACAAGCAAAAATTTGGTTTAGTTAAGTTAGTCTAAACGTGATCAAACTTGACAAAATTTTAGTAACAAGGCTAAACTTGATTATTTTATCATAGATTATGTTAAATTATGGTGTTTAGGCTAACCTAGGTTAAATTTGACCTAATTCGATTAAAAGAAATTAATTTTAACTAAACTTGGCTAAATTAGGTGAATGCAACTAAATTAGGGTAAACTTGACTAAGCTTGGTTAAATTAAACTAAAATTGGTTAATCCAAGCCAAATTAAGCTATGGGGTTAACTAATTATGCCAAATTAAAATGAAATAGGCTAAAATAAAATAATTTTAATTAGGTGATAATAGGCTAAACTAAATTACTTCAGTTAAACTAAACAAAATCACATAAAATTAATCTTAATTATGATTTTAAACCTAAATTCGACTAAACTAAATTACTTGAGGTAAATTAAATAAAATTAGACGAAATTTGGTTAAACTAGGCTAAACTAAGCACATGTTGCATATTACAACATTTTAGTACATGTTGGTGTGATGTGTTGGATGAAAGAATGTTAAAGTATACATAAAAAATAGTGCAAGCAATAAAATACTAGGGTTTTAAAATAAAAGGACTAACAAATAGATAATTTTATGGGGATAATACATATTTTTTGGGTACAATATTTCTTCATACTTGTTTGCATCAACTTCAAAAGCTAAATTGTTATAATGTTTTTAAAACTAGTTGCAAGTACTTGAATTGGACCTAGAATTTGTGGTAATTTGAAAAATAAAGTTCAAGTAGTTGAAAGTAGATGAACTGTTTTTGCAAACATTTGATTTTTTTCAAGCACCTCAATATTGATGTGGTGGACATTCTAATATATATTTTTGGTTAATTGATTTTTTTCCATAACTAAAATCATCCCCCCCCCTAAAAAAATGGCGTAATTGTTGGGGATACTTTTGGGGTACTTTTTCAAGTCCAAATGATATGACACAAATTGCTTTAAAAAGCTAGAAGGAATTTAGAGATGCCCATGAATAAAATTAAAAACTTCATTTTTTTTGAAATATTAAAGGAAGGTCAAAAATTTGAAAGATTGTTTTTTTGTGTTTTCAAGTTTAAAAAAAAGTAACAAGTATGTACAAAATATCTTGCCTACACCTTGTTAAAATATGTGCAAGCTCCATCCCACCTACATATCTTCATTTTTTGACCATTTTTCTTAATGAATTTGTTTTGTTAAAGAAACATAGATTATCCATTTATTTAAGGTGTCATAACTTATTCAAAAGTTTAAACAACACAAGTTTGATCACATTTGCAATTTTTAAACCCATTATTTGTAAACATAATTATAGTCATATTTGTAGTTGTATTTATAATCACATAGTAGTTATGACCATAATCACTAAAATGATAACTATTGGAAGACATATAATTACATGATTACATTTCAATACTAGTTACAAATTTTCTTAATCATAAAAATCATGTTTTAGTGTTATGTATAGAATTAAAGCTTTAGATATTCAAAAGTTTCATTTCACAACAACATGAATATACACTATGCCAAAATGTCGCACATATATAACTACATTGATGACTAAGTTTGAATTTTTGTAATCAAAAGTCACCATGAAGACTACATGCAAATATAGGACCTTGAATCAAACCTATCATTTTCACCATTAGTTGTGTTATGATCTTTAGTTGTAAATGTCACGATTATAATTGTTAAAGGAAATAAAAAATTCGAAGTTTTAAAGTTTTGGGCTTTTGATAATTATTGGATTACAAATTGGCAATTTTTAGATCTTTTTCAAGTCAACCATAAAAAGTAGTTTATGGGATGGTGACCTTTGGAAGAGTTATTAAGGGGGCATATCATGGCTAATTAAGTACCACTTTTTGGAAATAAAATTCAAGGACTTCACTTTTGCCATCTACCAAATATAGATTCTACATGGAATCAATTTACCTGTAAAAATATGAATAATTAATATGGTGACACTAGTGATTTTTCACATGCATATGTAATTATGCATCAATACTTTGGTAAAAGACCAAAAATGCAAAAAAAAAAAAACATAAATTTCTACAAATAGTTTGATTTATTTTCTCACATGATTATTTCCTACACATGTGACTTACACTTTGGGCCATAAATACTAAGTTTAATGAATATAAACAATTAACCAAATGGTTTTTTTTTTTAAAAAATTCCTTGCAACCCTTTTTAAATGAATTATGTAACCTTCATCTTTTTGGTACCATGTATGATCTAATCAAATGCATTTAATAAACATTTTGAATAAATGAGGATGGAATAGCCTAAAATAATTGAAAATAACATAAGGTACAATAGCTTTTAAGAAATTTTTAATGGAATTATTTATAAGAGCCAAAAACAACTTAAGGTAGAATAACCTTGTGTGAAATAGATTTTGAATAACTGAAAATAACTTAAGTCAAAATAATTTTAAAATCGCCTAAAGTGGAATGGTTTATAGTAGACAGAAATAACCTAAGGTAAACTAGTTTTAAATAACCAACATTAGAATAGCCTAAAATAATCTATTCTAAATAACCAACATTAGAATAGCCTAAAATAATCTAAATAGATTAAAGCACTAGAATACTTAATGTATTTTTTGACTTGTTGTTTGCTATTTCAAGTGTTGTTTGCAACTAGTTTAGTTGTATTTGTGATTATGTTTACAATTAAAATAGTCACAAATGACACTCGTAGTAGCAAAGGATGTCAAAAAAATCATTTTTTCTTCTAGTGAAGTGGAATAACCAAGAATAGCCTAAGGTGAAATAACCTAGAAGATAGCTAAAAATAACCTAAAATAGGTTAAGGTGAAATAGCCTAGGACTAATCTATGAATAGCCCAAGGCTATAATAACTTAAAATAGATTAGGGTATAATAATATAGAATGACCTAGTGCTAAGATACACTAGCCTAGGAATAATCCACAACTAACCTATGGTACCCTAAATATAGGTAGGATAACCTACACTAGCCTAAGAATAACCTAGGACCAGTCTATAAATATGGTAGCGTTTGGCCTAGGAATAGCTAGATTAGCTTAAAATCCTAGCTTATGGTAGTTAGGAATAGCCTAGGAATGGTTTAAATTATCCTTGCTCAATGTGAATGGCTCAAACCGAGCTAACTACCGTGGTTGGCTATGGGACAGGAACAGGGTGATTTGGGGTCCACCCATCATCCATCCTGCATGGTGTGCTGGTGGCTGCTGGTTGGTTCTGGCAGATGAATGGGAGAGGACCATCAACAAAGGTAATTTCATCATTTGGGGGTTCCTTGGCCTGCAGCTGAAGGACCCTTTAAGTTAAATATGATGACCTCTATCTAACCCACAAAGGTCCAGGCATCCAATTTTGACTGCAAGTCCAGCTTTGCCTGCCCATTTTCAGGCAGTTCCTCTAGGCTTGAAGGCCTAGCTTAAAAAAGTGTGGCTTAGCTATGGCATACGCCTCCCCCAAAAGGTGTAGCTAGAATTGGTGCAAGTGCCTTAACTTTTGACTCATGCAGTCTGTAAGTCTAGGGTAAAGCCTGAGGCGGTGAGCTTTACTAGAATAATGCCCAAGTGCGAAGTGGAGCTGATTCCAGTTGAGCTCAAGGGCCAAGGGCTTTACCAAGCATAAAAACCTGCTCCGAATTTATTTTTCATGATAAATAGGGGGGTGCTTAGTGGGTATCATGAGGGAAAGCTAACAAAAAATGGGGGGAGGGCAATTCTAAAAAACAGAATGTGGCTTCACACAAAATATTTCTCATATCGAAATTTAGTTATTTTCTTTTTTTTCAACCCCACCCATAAAATTGAAACTTGGACTGCAAATAGGCGGGAACTACTAATAGCAAACCAGCTGGACCAATAATTATGTTTGGCCAATCAAAAATAGGGAGCAGCACACAGGTCATATTTAGCAGGTGCACAGCTTTGCTATGCCTTTCACTGGCCTCAGCGATGTCAGCACATATGCAGGAGCAAAACCATTTTTCGGATCTAAACCAGCATATTTTCACTTTTCTTCATCCAATTTTAATGTGCAGGGTCACAAACTGAGCACCAGTGCGGATGCTCGCTTCCCAAGAGCATCTCCACCGGTGCTCAGTATGTGACTCCAGACAGTAAAATTTATTGTGAAAAAGTCAAAATGTACCGGTTTAGCTTAGGACATTTGGTTTTTCTGCCGTGGCTGCTCAAGGGCGCAACACAATTGTGCACCTTCAAAAAAGACTGTAATAAATTGGACCTCACTGCAGCTCAGTACTTCTGATTGGTCGAATGTCATGATTGGTCCAGGTGGTTTGCTATTAGTAATTCTCATGTACATGCAGTTCCAGTTACAGTTTTATTAGTGGGGTTGCCAAAAAAATATAGCTAAACTTAGACATTTAATTTTATTATCCAAAGTGACATACTGAGCACGGGTGGAGATGCTCTAAGGCTCAATAGCTAGGTAGTTTGGAGGTTCAAATCTCAACTGGACGCCTTCTCCTCATGCTGTGTGAGCCTTGAGGACAGTGAGCTACCTTAGTGGTTAGGGTTTTGAGGCTGTAGCCAGAGTTTCCCATACCCCCCCCCCAGCCCAAGGGAAAAAAAAAGAGAGAGACAAAATTAAAAAGTTGTATTACATGGTTGCACTATTTTTCAGTAGGCTTATCAAATTTCTACCAGAATCAGTGGTTTAAGGATTTCCAAAAGTTTACATGTACAAAGGAACTGTATCTACACAGTACATTGAAAAAGAACCTGAATTACTTGCACATGAAAGACAATAAATATCAGTCTGATGCTGTCTATGGCTTTCTTCTGAAAGCTGGTTCCTTTTGGCTTGGTTGGGTTGCAAAGACACAACTTTATTTCAAAAAGAATCTGTAGCTTCAAAAGACAACAAACAGAAGAAGGTTGGTTTTCATGTGCACAGTACAGCCTGCAGTTTAGAATACAACCCAGCTCCAACTTTCCTTGTGAGCTGACCATGAAAACATGGGTTTGATGTACGAACTGAAGTTGTGAACTCGTACTCTCCATTAAAATCTTCAGAGTGATTTCAAAGAAGGCTGTACAATGCAAGAATACCAAGACAACCTGAAAAGCATTGCATGACAAAAACTGTAAACTTTGATGTCGAAGCTGGTGTCTTGGGTGTAGGGCTCCTAAAAAGTTACAAAGCTTATTCAGAGCTTCAATTCTTGGGGGCACCGTGTGTCAAAATATTTTGTGCACAATATGGATACCTCAAGTTTATTGTTTTCGACCACTTTGGGTTTCAATTCTTTTTAGCTCGCATGTTCAGTAGGCTTGGAAGTTTTGCAAGTTCTAATTGGGTGTTTTTTTGAATAAAATTGTTACAAAATTTCCTTAAGAATGCATTTGTTGCATGCTCATTAAATATCTTTAGATGGTGACACTTGTATCTGAAAAGATTATTTGTGCACATGGCTCTTAGATTTGTGGAGATCTTCTAGCCATTAGAGATGAGCACCTCAAAATATGGTGTGGGGCCAATGTCGATGCAAAAGATTGTGATCACCTTCTACTTTCATAGCATGTAAAGCCTTTTGCCACTGGGTGAATTGATTTTCAAAAATGTGAAAAGAAGTGGTTTCTTGGGTTTTCTAATTGCCAAGTTTTGAGAAAAACAGAAAAGAAAAGAAGAAAATTCTATGCTATGTTTCTTCATATTTTTATAGCTAAATGCGGGTAAAAATTATCTTATGGATGCTTGTGATTGCAGCTACATCACAAATTTGAAGAGAAAAAAACAACAGAAACTCATTACTAGCATTGGGTGACAATTTTGGTGACTCCTACTAGCCATAGGCCTGATGTAATTCAACAATAATGAGTTTTACAAAGAAATAATAAATAGTTCATGGAGTTTTTTCCATGGATATTTCAAATTTTATTCCTACATGAATTTTTTTGGACAAACAACCTACCAGTCCAAAGCTAATATCATCCATTCAATAAAATGTTAATATCAATCAATTTGGATGATCAACCAAGATACTAGTTGAATATATGCTGAAATGTTTTCAAAGATACAACATTTTAAGGGAACTTCCATAGTATAGGGCATTGAATAATTAATTAATTTTGAAGATTATATGCTGAAAAGTGGAATATTTCAAAAGACTCTCTCTGTTTGTTTACCAAAAACATTCTTTGAAAAAATAGATTTTTTTGAAAATTTCAACATTTCTACAAACATCATCCAAATTAGTTAGTATCTTTGCTGAACTAATATTCAAGATACCTACTAGTTTTAACAATTGATGAATAAAACTAACCATAGATAGTTGCAATGAGCCGGTTGGTGAGGTGGAAAGGAAAACCTATGGTTAACAAAATTGAAAATTTCATGGGTGGGCAATTTTTCTCTCCTTGCAATAATGCCTATGCTTTCTTGGAAAATTGGGCCACAGTGTTTAATCATAACTTCCATGTAGACTTCATTATGGAATTGATATTAAGCTTAGTTACATTAGAATTATTTTAAAGTCACCTTGTATTTGGGCTTGCCTTTGCCCTCTCATGCTGAGTTTTGAGCTATCCTTCAATAAATCAAGAAGCCCCCCTTTTTGCCTACAAGAAAAGCAAAATTCAAATTGCATTGTGATCACTACAATGTTGCTCCAATTCTCATAATTGCCACAATATATAAGGACAAACGATATGAAAAATATAAAAAACACTCACAAAGCCTGGCCAAATATGCACACAGAATGAGAAAACACAAACTCAAATTTTGACCATGATCAATTTTTGCTAGGGTTTTTGAGTTTGACCCAATGTTATTTCCCTCTTTCACAGCCCTCAGGTTCATCCTTTGTTTTTCAAATCACACTTTACTTCAAACGTGGGACACAAACCCCAAACTCTCTTACTTTATGATTACTATATGAAGTGGGTCATTTTGTCTTCAAGTCTTTGCAAGCAACATTCTATGAGAATTTGGGTGTCCTTTATTCTTTCAAGGGATTTATGGATTTTTTACCTACATGATTTTAGGATAGTGCATATTAGTGGTAAGATTCCAAAGGAAATCACAACTATTTCTCTTAGGTACTCCGAAGATCCATAACCTTTTTGCAAGCCTGCTTGTAAATTGCAAGCTTAGAATAGCCTACAATGTAGGAAGAAAAATTGCCCTCGTAGATAGGCAGACTGACAATTTATGTTTATAAGAATCAAGAAAATAATAAGATGAAAAATGATTAATCTATATATTAGGATAGATGTTTGTTTGTTTGATTGAATGTGACCATGCCATAACCCTCCATAACCGTGATGCCCCCACTTCACATTTGCTTTGTCAAAAATCCATTGATTAGACAGTGTGCATGTTTGTCATTTTTTACTTTTTGGACCAATAAAAAAAAACTTGTTGAATTTGGAGTGACTTTTGTCTTTGGAATTTGTTTGAGATGGTTTTATTACAATTGGGTTGTTTGGAAAACCATATTTCATAGAGCTTTGAAGAGGTTTGTTAAAATCTCTTTTTATTGGTTCATAAGTTGCAACACCTCATATGGTAAGGTGAAAAACCATGTAGACATAACTTTTTTTTTCTTCATTTCATGACCTAGCTATGGATCTTTCATAAAAAAATTTAAGTTAAACCCATTTTTATCAAAATAATATTGGGATGGGTCACTTTACATCATAATATGCTTGGGCCAACAACAACAAATGGGCTCACTAGTATATGTTGCAATCTATTTTCAACAAATTAGGGCCATATATAATTTGTGGAACTATTTTTCAATTGTTGATTACATGCTCATATTGACATTAACCACCTTTCAAACAAACATTAGTTAACCAAGATAGGGACCATGTGTGTATAAGTTACATACCATGTCAACCATTACAATGTGAATTGCAAATCCAAGCATTAGGTTTTTGCTATGTGGTATTGTCCAAAACCATAACCTACAAAGTTTAATTTTATATTTATAATACATTTAGAATTTAGATTTAACAATCAGAACATAGTTAAATTTGGGCCACATACACCTAATGAATTATGGATACCATCATAACATAATTTTAAGAACTTATAGACTTATTTTCAAGATTTTCAATCATATGTTCATTTTAATTGACCATTATGGATGTCACATAGGAAAGAGATTTGAAATACATAATGACTTACATGGGAAGGTGTCCAACTAATGTTTTTATTTTCATTTTGTCTTGTTAATGAGTTTGGTTACCATCTATTCATAAGGGGGTGGCAAGTGGCAATTTTTTTAATACTAGTAGTCCAATTGGTTATTCAAGGATTTTTTGTTTTTCAAAATCGTTATGTTAATTAATCCATGTTCATAACCTTGTGATGAGCACTCAAAGAGTGTTATGTGTTCATGTAACGGCAATTCTTTTCGCACTTAAAGTTTATGAGGCTACTGAATACAACACAATGTCAAATATGAAGCAACAAATGTCTTTAATTGATAAGTTTTATGGCTACAAACAATTTGAAGAGGTGTGAAAAGATGTGCTTGGGTCCTACCTATTGCTAACATGGATCCTATTATGTTAGCTACCATCAAGGCTACCTAAAAAGATTCATTTGTGAGGTAAAAACTTTTTTTCATCCATATGAACAAAAGCAACCAATGTTGCATCTAAGAATAGTATTCACGAAACTCCCAAGAACCTGAAGTCTATGCAAATTATTTTTTGAAAATAACATAACAATCTTTCCTTATTCATGTTAATTTTATAATAATACAATTTGTGAAGGCTAATTATCCAAGGTTCAATCGAAAACAAGAACATCACAAAAACAATCGTGATTAAAAAACAACCTCAACAAATTGTTTTACATCAAAGTCAAGTAGGCCAAAAATGAATCCCTCAAATGTGTCACCATGATGCCTTTGCAATTTATAACACAACAAAATAAATACCTACAATTGTTCAAATTATAAAAAAGCTAAAATTATTAATCACAACTTCAACACAATAACCTCAAAATTGAGTAATTTCAACTTGCAAAATGAACCAAATTCAAATCTAAAAGAATATGCAAAAAACCATTGATGGATGGGCAATGTTATCAACCTTCACACTTGGGTGTTTACAAACTTCAACACACATGCAACAAGTTGTCCTGCAACACACATGTCAACAATGTCAACCACATCTTGGATCTAGACCTGCAAGTCTAATAATTAATTGCACATCCATTCATTTCTCATTCAATATCAATCTTGACTTAAATGCAAGATTTTACAACAACAAAAAAACCCAAATTTAAAATGTTGCCATGAGATCATGAAGACACCTAAAACTAAGTTACTTGAAGGGGATTTGAACCCCAACCTTAGAAAGGTGCTACCCATTGGAGCTCAAGCATGAATTGCAAAAAAACCCAATTAGAATACACATAAAACAACCATGTACAAGCGGATATGAAACATGGGTTGAATTTACTATGAGTGTGACTCACCATCACCACCATTGACAACCAGAATTGATTGAAACTCCTATGGACACATAAAAACATAAGATGTGTAGCATAAGGCCAAATCTTGCAAAAAATGGCCTTCATAGGCATTGTAGATTTCTTCAATAGCTAGATACATTGTTGGCATAAAACCAACAAGTTAAAACCACATTCAAAAGCTATATAAAACAGAAAATCAAATGCTTATAAAACTAGTGGTAAGATTAGATCACATGGCAAACCAAAAAATTATTTAAACTACCACTATATAATGCTAATGGTTATCATTCCAAGTGCACATTGTTGTGGAGAATGGGAAGGTTTCCAAGGTGTAAAACTTTTATGCATATGTCCACACAATGAGATCTAAGTGCATAATCAAACAATTTCGGAACTTTGATTTCATGAAGGAAAAGGTTGGAGAAGGTATGTTCATCTTCCATGTTGCCCAAGACCATAATTGTGCAAATTTTAAACCCTCTAATTCCAAGTCTTGCCCCCAATCTTGTTGTGGGGTTATAATCATGGGGGAAGGCAACATGGTAGCTTGAGCATGATTTACATCGTAAACTTGAAAAATGATGATTATTGGTCAAACACAACAGGGTTTATCAATGGCTCAACAACCATTCCAAAATTGCCAATGGGCCTCTAGTGCCCAAAATGTGCTTGCAAAATGGCCATATGACTTGGAAAGGTTATTTCAACTTTTAGAATGAACCAACGCAAAAGGTAAATGACCCCAATGTCATTCAATAATTCTTACACATGGAAGCATTTCTCCAACTCCAAAACTAAACCCACAACATCTTCGAAGCATTATTATTTCATAACTTCTATGCATTGAGACCAAACTTCCTCACCATACTTGCAATCCTTGTGGTTACATCTGTGGTATGCAACATATACAACCTACCTCAAAAATAAAATGCAACATACTAAATTGAAAACATAAGTTTTATCCACCAAATCAAAGGAAAATGATCGTGGGCATGTTCAACAAGATCATGGAAAATGGTGAAATGTTAAAATAAGAACCTCTTCCTAGGTTCACAATACATTGTTTACATGTTGGATTCCCAAACCTTAATAACACCAATATTGAAATCACAAATGAAAGTGTGTTGTGATTGTGCAAACTTGGACAAGCCTTGCACCGACTCTATCACGTCACAAAGGAATTCATAATATTTTTTTGCAACATTGATGGTGGGATTATTAATAGTCATCTTTATAACCAGAGCCTTGTATTAGCCAAAACCTCTGCTTGGAAAGTGACAACATAAAAATCCAGTAGGTTTTTATGTTCTTCAAGATTTTGCTACTTTTGCTTTCCAAAATTTCAACATGTTTGATGGCCTCAAGATGCTTGTTAAGGCTATGAGAAAAATAATCATGAATGGAAACAAACATAGATTTGATTTTAAAAACCAAACTCAACCCACTAAAATTGTGAACAACCAAGTTGGTGTAATGAGCCATGTAGTGGACATTGTTCACAAATGGAACATGTTTTTGCATGAATCGAATGGTAACACCACTTTTAACACCATGAAAAATCATAACCTCGTCTACACCAAAGCAAATTAGTTTCCTAGCAATGTTGACCTCGCTCAATCCCCCCATATTCAACAAGACTTTGGATTATCAAAAAGGTCACATTGTTAACAATAGATCCATCAATCATCCTTTGCAAGTTCAGCAAAATGGTGAGTCTTTTCATTCTTTTGTCACATAAACATGAACATACAACCAACTTTGGTTGTCAATGGTGTTGAGTTCATCACAACTCATGAAAATATATTATGATTTCTACACATCTTTTGTGGCATGGAAAACAACATCATGCATCACCTCTGCCATGCTCCAACATCACAAATTTATAGGCTTCATGGGTTTGTTCCAAATCTATGCAAAATCTATTATTTCATGGGTTTGTATTGTTTACACACAAATGTCATGCATTATTTAAACATAGAAGTCATGTACACGACTTTCATATGTAAACAATATGAGTAGACACACAACATTTGTGTCTAAATAATATGAACATGCATATGACATTTGTGTTTGAACAATGCACACAACATCAATGTTCAAGCATTATAAGTAGATGAATGACATTCATGTTTATTTCATTCAAATTTATGAAAGTAAATTTTGCATGATTATTATTTCCAAATCGTGACCCATGAAGTTTGTGATGAACCTATGGAGTTGCACCGAGGCTTGTGGGGATAGTTTGCAAACTTGAAAAATTGGAACAAACACCTAAAAGTTTCAAATTAGTCATGGGTTAGCCTTGTTGTAAAAGATGTCAAATTGCAACAAACTAAATATCATCACAAACTTCATGCGTCACAATTTGGCAATAATAGTTGTGCAAAATTTGCTTTTCATAGGTTCGTATGGAATAAACACAAATGTCATTCATCTATTTGTATTGCTTACACATCAATGTCATGTGCATTATTTAAACACGAATGTCATATGCCTATTTGTATTGTTCAGACACAAATGTTGTGTGTCTATTCGTATTGTTTACACACAAAAGTCATGCACATGACTTCCATGTTTAAATAATGCATGAAATTCGTATGTAAACAATATGAACCCATGAAATAACAAATTTTGCACAGATTTGGAAAAAACCCATGAAACTTATAAATTTGTGATGAAACTTTTTCTTCTTCCTTCCTACATTACCCTCATTATGAAATTGAACAAAAATTGTGTTGCACCCTATGGAAGCAACCAACTTCTCATCTTGACATGTGTGTTAGTAAGACATGAATAAAATTGGCCAACAACAAAACCAAGTTCTGCAACAATGCATTTCTTCAACCCATAATGCTTCACCAAATAATCTAGCTTTGGCACCAAGAGCTATTCTCTCCCTTCAACAATAGAATAGACTTTACATCTCACCATCTACATCTTCTCATCCTTCTCACAAACTAATTTTTCCCAATAGAATTTTATAACCCAATGTTCTTAAAAAACCTAGTTCAATTCCCATTTAGGTTTCCTTCTCTTTTTTTTTAGTCCACCATGCTTAGCTTCAACTTCTGGAACATCTATTTCAACAAAGATATGTTCATTAGAGCTTTTTAAGGTAACTTTTTTACTTTCCTTTCTCCAATGCTGAATGTAGATGTGTTAACAAACTTTCTAGAGTTGTAGTTATTTTGAAGTTCTTTAGAGTCCCATTTGACAAAGGTACAAATACATGCGCATTATATGTGTTGCTAAGGTTTGAAGATTCAAGAGAATCAATAATAGAAAAAAAAGACAAAATTTGAACCATGTTGGAGGTTCCAATGGCACCATCATTGTGTGTAAACAAACAACTAAACAAGTTGTTTCTTTCTTAAGCTACTTCTCTCAAAAATGTTGTAATTACTAATCAAGCTTCTTTCTCAAGTTATTGATCTCACAAATGTTGCAATAATATCTTTCACAAATGCCATAATTATAAATTAAGCTTCTTTTTCAAGCTACTACTTTCACAAATGTTGTAGTAGTTTCTCTCACAAAATTTGTTTCAATTATAGAATATGTTTCTTTCACAAATGTTGCAATAATAGATCCTAAGTTTAAAGGTTTCTCTTTCAAATTGCTTCTCTCACAAATTTTGCAATTATAGATCCTACTTTTTCAAAGATTTCTCTTTCAAGTTGGTTATTTCAAACTCTCACAAATGCTACAATTACAAATCCTAGTTTCAAAGGTGTTGAACAAACGCAATTGGACTTCTATAAACTATCAAAACTCACACATGCTAAGATGTTTAGTGTTGCAACATAAAAAATATTAGGAAAGTTGGATGTAAGTAGGAAATGTTTATTTTGAATCACATTAAAGCAAACCGGATTGAATTAGATCAAAAGCTCCAACCATTTGCCCATTGCACAAAATGCCACTCCCAAAGTTCTAACATTCAAGAACCACCCACCCACCATTCAACCACAAAGTACATCAAACAAATGCAACCCACAATTAATCTTACCTTCAAAGTTGAAACTTGAAATGGACTTGTGCACAAAATATTAAAGTCCATACTCTAAACAAATTTTATAGCTTGATCTTGCTCATGTCCTCCCGTTTTCGTTAATTAGATTATGTTCTTTGTTTAGATAGTACATTAAGTCATTAATACAACTATAAAATCATCCTATTACTAGTACTAACATTCAAAATCCAATGTGTGTGCTTGTGGCAATCTCCAAATTGTAGCTTTCTAGTGTAGGTGGCAATGGCATTTGCTTGAATTGTAGGTAATGATGGCACTTGCTTGGAGCAAATACATAAGCAAAGGAGTCCGTAGGTTCATCGAACATATGACATCCAAGGGTTTGCATGATTGATGCAATCGGCACACATTTTGGACCTTTGATCTTACATATGACGAAAGGTGGGCATCTTCATGCTCATGTTTGTGACATTTTATCCAAATCGTATGGCCAAAATTCCTACATGCCTTTCGCCAGGGTTTTTATTTTCTCACTAGTGTGCAAAATTTCGCCCATAAAAAATAGTGGTTCATAATCCATACATACACAATACATTTGAAATTGTTACGATTTATATTTCTTGCAAAGTAGAGTAAATTACGTGGGTCTAGTATTAGGCTAGTTGATGCATGTGGCAACATGTTTGGTTAAATGATTAAATGATTATTTATCATTGGGATATCTTCAATTACTTAAAAGAGTAATTGATCAAAAAATGTGAAGTTGAAAGTGTATTGTGAACTCTAGCAAAAAAGATAAATTTGAAACTTTGGTTAAGTTTTAAAGCTACAGAGATACAATTCATCCAATATGCACCCATTAGTATGATTCATCCATTACAAAGAAGAGGTGGATTACCAAGCATGGAAGTAGGCTTCTAAAGGGAATATGGTACAAGTCTGTAAGCAGGTTGCTAATGAGATGAAACAAGTATTTAGGTAGATACAAAGTGCTCCCATAGATAAACATACTTCTTTTTTTAAAAATAGATTTTCATGAATACCTATGCATGCATCAAACAATACTATTTTTTATTCAACTATAATCAACACATTATCTAGGTTTAAAGTGTTTCAATGCTATTTCAATTAGTGGAATTTAAAACATTTTAAGGAAATGAAATGCATTTGCAATATAAATGAACTTTGGACTTGCCATGTGCAACCACAAATACACATAATATATATATGTATGGTTAGGTTAAAGAATAATAGCTTGGGATAATCATAACATATGTTTCTATGTAATGCCAACCCAATTAAAGTCATTCAATATCAAAGTATGTTTATGGCCTGAGGTATAATACTCGATGGGCTTTAGTTGGTTTTTCTTTTATTTTGTTATCTTCAAACTTCACTTCTTTGTTTTTTTTGGCTCAATCATCCGAAGTAGTTGGAACCTAAAGCATTCCAAATCCTTGGGTGAAGATTGATCAAATTAATTGCCTTGTTATTTTCTATCATGAATTGATGGAAAATATCACCAAATTTGAAAATATATATAAGATTGTAAAAGTTTAAAATACTCTTGTTTGGTTCACAATTTGTCAATAAATTCTCTTTCTTTGGTACCCTAATTAAGGAATTTTCATAGTTTCCATGACATTGATAAGAAAAATAACATATGTACAATTTTATTTGTCATCCCATAATAGGAGCATACATTGGAACATACATGAACTTGGAAGGTGAATTTCATGGTTTATGCACTTCACACATGTTTGTCAAAAGGTGACCAATCTAATTGTGCTTCTTGTTATATTGCATTACAAATGACGAGCAATTGGCATAACATCAAAATATTGATATATTTTAGAGTTATTTAGAAAATAATTAGTTACCAAAAATTGGTAATCCATGATCATATAGAATGTCCATGAAATCATTTCCACTTCCATTAATTTTGGAATATACGATTTAATTTTCACTTATTAAAACATCAATATTTTTAACATTCATGATGTCCTTTTTTATTTTTTTTAATTACTCTTTTAAAAAAATTGGAGACCTTTCCAATGTCCCCCAATGATCCCTAATTCAAAAAATATATAAAATATTTTCAACCCTAGTGCCCAAAACATCCTTTATGTATTTTTTTGTGTTCTCCAACATCATATCCAATTTTATGAGTAATAGAATATTTCAAAAAGGAAAACATGGTATATGAATATTTGAGAAACTATTGTATGTATAATGCTAATATATCTAGCTTGTAGAAAGTCATAATTTTCCTTCTTTTCTTCTAAATGAGAAATGAAGTCCAAATTTCCGTAAGTTATTTAACACAAGAAAAAAGACACTTATGTTTTGGATTAAAAATAAAATACAGGGTATTCATTTGATTATGAAATTTTTCATTATAAAAATTATTAACCATGTTTTGATTTTTAACATTTTCACCATATACAAAAAACTGAAAATTTTAGGAGAATAATTTCTTCATGCATTTGTGATAGAGACTATCCCAAGTTTCTTACAATTATATCTTGCTTGATTTCATGTGTACCTCATTTGTTGTGAATAATTTATTTATGCCATCGAACTTCATAATGAACTTTCAATCTCTTATTCCTATCAAATTAACTTAATTCATTTGCCAAAATGACAAATCATTTGAATGAAAACCTAACATTCTAAGGTTTCAACCAGTGTGGAGCAATTCTTTAGTGTTATTAAGAACCTCCAGTTCTGGTTCCAAATATTAATGGAATTGGGGATCTGGTTATAAGTTCCACTTTTTTACCAAAAAAAGACACTTCTGGTTCTGACTTTGGTTTGAACCTTTTATTATAGTCACTTTTTTTATAAAAAAATTGGGTCTTGTTCCTCACCTAAATAGAACTAGGAACTCAATTCCAAGTCCAGTTTCCTTTTTTTAAAATTAGGTTTTGGTTTTGTAAGTCAAACTCAATTTTGGTTTTGTTTTTATCAATGTGGTGCAATTATTTGAACTAGTGGGGACCCGCTTATGACCCCACCCTATTATTAGGGTTAGTGTTAGTTAGCCCGGTCTGCTCGGAGGACATTAGTGAATTTTGTTTTAAATTAGGTTTCAAGTGTGTTTTAAGCAAGGCACAAACAGTTTTCAAGTGTGGCACATTTCAAGTGGTCGTAAGGTTACTTCAAACTTAGAACACCCACTAAGTCGGAGCTAAAATAAAAGCCCGGCTAAAATATGGAGGAAGGAGGCATCCATCCATCCATCCACTCATTCATCCATTCATCCATTCATCCCAAGTTTGAGGGACCCTATAAACCTTATAAGAGACCTTACAAACCCAAACCCTCCCTTGCTAGTGTGCCTTATCTCCAATTTTTTCATCACTCCTTGAAACAAATATTTGCCGGAGAAAGAAAACCCCCAAAAGAAAAAGAAGGGCGCTTAGAGCAGCCGGAGGGCCCCATTTCTCAGTGTGAAAAAATATGTCTCCACCAACGGACCCCTCCCCGTCCGCCCCCCGCCCCCCCAAAGCAACGTCCTTTAGAGTCGGACGGGCTCAGCACCGAGCACACGGCAGTATTGTTTATTCTCTGTCCAATGGTCTCTCGCCTCCTCACCCACCGGTTCGCCCCCCAAATGGTCCATCCCACCCCATGTGTAACTTCCTAGCTCACCACTTTTACCCCGACACGATACTTACCCCTCAAAAACATCATTCCACCCGTCCAATTCCCGATCCAACGCTCCTAACTCACTTTATCACATCTTTATTCCTCTCCCCCCAGGGTAACTTAAAGTAAGTTAAAGTAAGATAAAGACAGACGGACTGACAGATCAATGGATGGCGTGTGTCTCTCCGCCACCACGACCCCCAGTGCCAAAATTATACAGAGGCCGGTTCTGCCATAGAAATGCAGAGGCCGGTTCTGCCATAGAATGAAAAAGCAGAATTGTCATGTCACTAGTTTCAGTTATTTTAATATTTCATAATCACAGAACTACTGGTTATGGTTTTTGGAAGAAAAAATATAGAAGCATGAAAACATCAATCTCGGTTATTTCAAAAACCCTTAAAAACCAAAAAAAATTGAAGAAAAATCCAATAAAAAAATCAAAAATTTGAGGCAAGTTATTCGATTCTTCCAAAATTTTGAGAACCATGGTTATATACCAAAATTGGTTATTTGATTTTGGAGAACCGTAATTATGAATCTTAAGAACCACCCTAATAAAATGTCGCAAGTTTGTTCGTCTTTTTATATTTCTAATAACCACTCAACACTGGTTCTTACCCACCAAATTGAGTACCACCCAACAATGGTTCAACATTTTTAGACTTCAACCGTTTCAAAGTTTGCAAGCTTTCTACCTTCAATATTAGGAGGATTCTTGTAACCCCCAAAACATTTCTTCTTATCTATAAATGTTTAATTTTTTCTTCAAATTAAAAATCTTTCACAACTTTTGGACACTTTGAACTTTGAAATTATTGATATGATGTTGTTGATTATAGTAACAAATTTGTTGACCTGATGCATATTGGGTGCCTTGGGCTTGCATAATTTAATGTTTTTCTTTTAGAAGTTTAACAAAACATAATAAATTCATAATTTGAACAAATCAAAGTGGATACATAAAATCTTATTTATGTTTCTTTTTCCAATTATTTGATATTGGGAATTTGATGAATTTTCAATAAATTAGCAAAATTAGTTGAATTTATGCTAGAAAAACACATTTACGAAAAAAATCCAATTTACGAGAAATGACAAGATTTGTCTCCTATCACCAAGGTTTTAGATCATTTGTATTATGAAAAATGATTTGATTTGTTGGCTTTTGACATCTATTAGGTAACAAAAATTTGGTATTTTCATATGTCATTTGTACTTGAATAAGACAATTGGTTACATGAATTGCTTGGAAGAAATATATGCATATGGGCATTCAAGAATAAGCAAATACATCGAGGCTATAAACATCCATGAATTATGTTTTATTTGAAACAAAAGGCAAGAAACAACTTACCAAGGAGATTATACAACCCAACACCCACCAATTCACCATCCATTGGAAACCCATTAGTATGGATGAACCACAACTAAGTTACCAAGGTTCCAATTTTGCAACCTATCATGGAAACCCTCTTACATCCACTTCACAATATTTAGTTAAAAATCTACATGTAAGTAGCATAAGTAACTAAGTAAGGAATGTAAAGGTGACTACTTAGGTAGGTAAGCTTTAGAATGCACTTGGTGGCTACTAAATAGGTGAAGAGACATGTGGATGGTTGATACATAACTAATGTGTTGTGATTAGCTATGGGACGTGAATACAATGAAAAAATGTTTCTTGTCCCTCACATCATTCATCTTGTGTGATGTGTTGGTGGGTCCAAACACAATAAAAGGAGCCTAGGTCCAATGGCCAAAAGTCCTTTCTAAGATTGTACTCAACATGTGACTTTCATGTGCTGGTCTATTATATCAAGTTTTTCATTTTGTCATAGAGTTTCTCAAATGGAATATCAATTTTAATGCCAAATAAGACCCATAATACTAATCATTTATTTATTTTGATATCAAACCTTATATTATAGTCAAGTGTACAATTTTGGTTTTAGCAATGATCACAAATAGTGAGTTTTTAAATTATTTATTGAGAATTAAAATTAAATAAAATGCATGTGAAAAAAAGTTTTGAATGCTTCAACACATGTGACCCCTTCTTTTTGTGAAATCGATTTAAGTTTATATAATTTTTAAAAATATTCATTGCAGATTTATAAAGAAAAGAACTCTTAAATTTTTAAAACACTCTTGTTCACATCCTTGTTCTTTAAAATATAACAAAGAGCTCCTGCAACATATGAACTTGAATCAAATTATTGCGGTTACAATTTGAGATTTATTTTTAAAAAATAGATTAAAAATCTAAATTATTGTGTTCCCATGATGATTTTTCAAGAAATGTCCATACCCCTTCTAGATCCTTTTATTATTTTTGGACCCTAGTGGGTGCTACTTCACTCTAGATGGAAACATGGGAATGTCACAAGTTCCAGCAATGTGTTTCCTTGGTTCCCAATGTGTTCTTACTATGTTCCCTTTAAGTTCTCAAAGGGTTCCCACCAGGTTTTTAATATGTTCCAAAAGTTCCCAATGTGTTCCCCAACATGTCCTCGATAGGACCTCACTTTTATTCCATATGCTTTGGCAAATGTTGTCCTCCTTTCACCTATATAGCTGGGCCAAAGGGGGAGGAACTCTAAACTTCAAAATAGAACCTTCTATTTTGGAGAGAGCCTCCATAGTTTGTTTTTTGAGTGATGGCAAGCCAATCAAATTGGCTCATTGCGAAAAAATAAAAATAAATTGGAACTTGGGAGGCACCTCATCTAATTAAATTAATAGGAGAGGTAGCTCTAATCAATAAGTACCTCCAACTCATAATAGGGGTCTTAGTCCAGGTTGAAAATGGTGACAAACTGTTTTGAAAATAAAAATTTCATGCCAGCCAATGAAAAGGCTCAAGGGGGCTTAGGTTTTTTTCTTTGAAGGTTTGGGGGCCCAGATGGTAGGACTTTCTGTTTTTTGGCTGTTCCCATCAAGTTCCCAAGCTATTCCTTAATATATTCTCAATAACACCTCATATTTTATCCCATACTATTTGGTAATGGTTCAAGTTCCATGTATATAACTTGGGGGGGGAGCAAATGAAAAGCATGACAAAGAATGCTTCTATTTTGGGTAGGGAAGCATATGTAGACTTTTATGTTGGCGAGTGCCCCATGTTCCAAAAATATTGGAGATGGGCCAATCAAATGACTCCTTTAAAAACAATTAACCATGGACACACCCCATCACCAATTAATAGAAGCATGAATAATAAGCACACCCAGCTAATAGAGGGGTCTTCGGTTGGGTGCACTTTAGCGGAGTTCAGTTGTCGGTTCATTTTGCATACTTTTAAGTGTGAAAGTACTATAATGTCATACTAAGAGAATGTGCTACCATCAAGGTTCATGGGGAGAGATGTTGGCACTAGCTTTTGATGAGAGACTACACAAAGAGATTCCTATGAGTGAACCTCCCTCCCTCACACTCCTCTCTCCCCCCCACCCCTTTCCAAAGACATTGTGCATGGCAACTATTGTTTACTTGGGCTGACAAAACTCTTGTCCGATTTGCACTATGATGAAACTCCATCAAAACCATGTGGAGAATGGTGGCCGATAGAATTGAGGAGTCAAGACAAAAAGAAAATTCCATTAGACCCTACGAACTTTTTCTATTGTCTTTGTGCATACAAGAGAACACACGAGTCAAAATTAACTGCAATTGTTGATGGAAAAAAAAACCAAATAATTCACTCTCTCATGCCTTCTTTTAGAGTCAAACAAACTCCACCCCCAAAAATAACAATAACAATAATAATAATAATGATAATTATTATTATTATATATTGGCTCACACAAAATATTGGGGCTTGCATAAAATTTGGGTTTCCAGTTAGGCCCACCGAAAGTTGTCCACAACTGGTGTGCTTTGAGTAATGATGGAGCTCTTGCAAACTTGAACTGGTATATATAATAGTTGACATGACCCACTTCTCATCAGCTTGGCATGCTACCCCCTACCAACCAGGCCCAGCTTCAAAACATGAATGTTTCCTCCAACACCACTATTGAAGGACCAAGAATCCACTCATTTGCAAGAAAAGACAAAAAGGAGTTGAGCTGCCTTTCAGAAAAATAGCACTTTTTTGGTGCTCTATTGTTGCTTTTTGCCTCCCCTACATGAAGAAGTTATTTCTATGGAGCCAAAGGTGCATTCACAACTTGGTGTTAGGGACTTTAGTGTCGAGTCCCCTACATCATCATGTTAGTCATTTAGGACTTCAACCTACTTACCATGAAGATTTATGTTAAGCTAATATTCACTTAACATTAAGTTATCACCCATTTAAGATTGTGTGCCACCTAGGATGCCACCTAGATTTTCATTTAACACTGACTTAACATCATGTGTGAATGCACCTTAAGAGCAGCTATGTCCACTGGCAGCAATGAATTGGTCTATACGTTCTACTTTGGATGAAAGTGCAGCCTTCCATTAGTATGAAAATGGGTTTGGACCAGTGTGAAGGCAGCTCTTTCAATTTTTAATCACCATTGATTATGGGTATACTCTACAAGAGAATGTCTCTTTCATCCATTACAATGTACAATTTGTGGTGTTTATTGTCTCATATATTACATTAAAATGACAATTTAACATTAGGTAACGGCATATTTTACATTATTATATTGTGAAAATTTTGAAAATCAAAGAATTGTGAATTCCAAATATTTGAAAATTTTCAAAGATCCATGGGGTTTCATCAAAGATCAAACCATCAAATTGTAGGGTGGTTATTTGATCTATAATTATTTTGTAGGACTGGAGTTCAAGGGCCAAGCAAGTAGTGTGAAACTTCTATTTTCCAAGGTGGAGTAGGGGGCAAATTTGGCCTCTAATTATATGCTTACATGCCTTATTTAAATTAGTATTTATTTTTATTTTTCATAACCACCAAGTAGGTTTTTTATTATTTAAGGCACCAATTTTCTTACTAATATCATTTTTAAAAAAGGGGGTTTCAAGTATGTTATAAGAAAAGGTCATATTTGTTGGTTATGCACAAAGGTAGGTTATCAAATAAACAATTGAAAACCATTGATTAACTTGTCGATCATACACTAATTATAAGGTTTTTTAAATCATTATTATTAATTTATTAATTTTTCTATTTTTGGGTTTTAGTGTTCAAAGATTGATAATCTATTTGGATGATAATTGGGTCAAAACTCACTAATCAATATTGGTCTAAACCTTAATGGGGGTTTGGTCCAAAATCAAAAAAGAAAGGAATTGGAGCATGCTCCCTCACTTGCAACATTTTGAGGGTAGGAAGGCATGTTAAAGCTCTGGGATGGTGGGATTAAGATGAACTCATAAACAAGAGTTCAAGATGAAATCAACCTGCACAACCAAGAAAGAGGGTAAATAGTGAAAGTTGAATGCAAGTGATGTGGTGGACTTAATAGGGACAACCTCAAATAAAAGTTTTACATAGCCTGCATCCCTTGGGGAGGAGGCACCATTCCCCTCCCTATAATATACTTTGTGATTTCCATAGGGGCTACATCCAAGTGGCATTTTTTCCTGAAACTCCCAAGTGGTGTGACATTGGTATTAAAGTTTTTTTATTTTGGACATTGAATATGAACATGAATATTGGGTAAAAACATGGTAAAGTATAGACAAAAAATGAATGTCTTTTAACTCTACCATATATTGATGCATATGAACATAAACAAGTAGCATAAAAATGCGCAGAATTATAATTGAAAACCTTCTTGCACCTCTATTGTTATTATAAAAATTAATTACTTTTTAAAAATAAGGACCAAACAATTTTTTTAAGTAAACCAAAAATATCCCCATTTGTTAAGTAATAAATTTTGTAAATGGGGATACTTTTGGTCTACTTTTTATATGGATTTGCTCCTTCAGTTTTGGGGATATAAATATCATTATATTATTGAGGTGTGATTTTAATGGAGAGTATAAAATATATTTGTTAAAACCTACTTATCACATACTTTACAAAAAATAAAATATGTTCTTCATTACAAAACATAGATTTTGAAACTATTTGCATTTCAAACAAGTAGACAAAAAATTAATTGAAATGATTTGAAAGTTGAAGATTAATGCATAACAATGAATAAGAATGTTATCTTTGATCATTCAATTAAAAACATTCAATGTACAATAATTTTTTGATTGGTTTTATTAGAATTTTACATCTACTTTCATCCAACCTAGACATGGTAATTTTTTTGTACAATTTATTCTGTTTATTCCCTATTCAAATTTTTTCAAATAGATGTACCAAAGTGAGTATATATAACAATTGACATGTTTCGAGTATCTTGGGTATGAACATGAATGTATAACAACCTCATACCACATGGTATGAAATATGCATATGGCCATCAAACATTCACATCAATATTTTATCTTAAATGAAAAAAATTGTAACAAAAACCCATATTAACACAATAAAAGCATCATGGCCAAAAAAAAAGGAAAATTAATCCAACTCACTCACATAATCTCAAAAGAAACTTGACATTTGACGTTACAACTTCAACACACCCTAGTACTATCAATTGAAATTCAACACTCTTACATAAATTCAACAATTTCATACAGTAGATGACACCTTGTCAACTAATTAGTCCTAAATTGCATTGTTTATGTAAATGCCATTCATAGTTACTACAAATCGCATGAATTTTGGCAACATGGTGCAAATGGGATAACACAAGCCACATCCACCTACTTTTTAACTGTTCTTGAGACTACTTTTGGGAAAATATTCTTGAAATATTCTTGAAAAAGTCTTCAAAAAAGTTTTTAATTTTATTTTTTTAATTTCATATTATTTTATAATGATTCTTGTTAAGAAAATGTCATTTTCAAAAAAATTGAAATCCATTTACCAAATAAAATAGCAAATGTTTTGAACCAGTAAATGGATTTCAAAATGTAACATTTGCTTTGCTATGTTTTGAAAGAACCAAATAAGCATTACATTTGTTATGGTACATGTTATTGTGACTACACCCAACACCTTTTGAATCAAACAAGTTTTCAAATCATACTTCTATCAACAATTGAAATATTTTTTAAAATAAGAAATCTTGAACACAAACATTCCTCTCATTCATACATCATCATTTTAAGATGTGCATGCTTAATTTATTTTCATATGCATCAATTCCAGTTTTTGTTATAATGATTCTAAGAAATTGCAATGGTATTAATCATTTCCTTTAAGCAATAAGTCCTTAGAACATCTTTTGATTTAATTTCATGAAGATTTTTCCAACAAAACTTTAAAACACCAATTTTTGCCAATATATTTTTAACAAAGAAGTTGAATAGTATGTTGTCAATTGGTGGCCCTCCACCAAACTAATTTTTTTTCATAGGTATTAACAACCTTTCTTTCCACATCATAAACATGTTCAAACTTTCATCAATTCGAGACAATTTTGCAATAGAAACAAGAACAAAAACTCTTTATGCAATGTATCATTTTGTTTTGCTAAAACCCGCCTAGCAAAACCAAAACGAAAGTCTAGCAATGATGCCATTGCAAAAAGACCTCAACACATTAATGATAGGTCACACAATAAATCTTGTATGTTTATTAAAGTTATACGAATCATTAGTGTGTCAGTAGAACACTAGTCTATTAAGACATTCCATTATGAAAAAGTGTGACCCTTCATATGTCACAACCTCTCAATACTAGTCCAATACAAAAGTTCTTCTATTAATACAATATATTTACTTAATCTCTTTCTATCTTTTGTCTCTTGTATGATTTTCATATGGTATCAAAACAATAAGGTCAAAAAATGTATAATGCATCAATTTACATATGTTGTTAGCTTGCACAAGAAATAAAAAGAGAAAAGGAATAGGATTAAATACAATGATCAAAAAATCTATTTTCCATGATCTCAATATATCACAATTCATGATTGATCTTTTAACACATTCAATATAAGATTATAGCAAATAAAATGGCACAAAGCGTAGAGATCGGTCATGTAACCAAATTCGATGAAACCTTTTTAAATATATGGTTCATAGATAAGCATTCATATTCATAACAAAGAAATTGTGGAGTGTCATAAATGGTATTGAACCAAAATCGACACTTCCAACTATAGCTAAATTTGATGCAAGAACTTTGGCTTTACTTGCCACAAAAATGAGAAGCATAAATGAGTGGGAGGAAAAGGACGTAATGTTTCTAACCATAATCAATAATTTTTTGCATAATAATGTTATATCACATGTTCAATTATATAACACACAAATTTAGCATGGAAAGAGTTGGAAAGGTTATTCCAATCTCAGGACAATGTAACAAAATGTATTTCATGGATAAGTTCCACTTTGAAAAATGAGAAAAAATGATACTAATGTTACAAAACATGCATGTACATTTGTTTTGAACAAATCTACACCAACTAGCTACTATTAATAACATAGGTCCTAGATGATGAAACAATCATTTGTCTCATGAGGAATATGCCTCCAAGCTATAGAACATTTATAAGTTGCTTGTGAAGGCAACCTAATTTGACCTTCCAATTTTTTATATTCAAGAAAAACCTTAATGAAGGACATGAATCAAAAAAATTATAATACATCAATCCTTTATGCAAGGAAAAGGCATTCAAAATTTAATAACTACAAGCCACTCAACACAAAAAACTCCCAATAAATCCTTTGCACCAAGAAATGGTGTAACATCTTTCAAATCATCATTTGATAAAAGGAGGATGAACTACTTCTATTATAAAAACCTTGAACATTTTATAAAGGATTGTAAAAGAAAATCAATTGATGAGGCTACTTCAAATAGCGAAAGGTAATATTCAAAAATTGTTATAAAAAATAATAATTTATATGTTGTTGCCCTAATAGTGAAAGAAGGAAGGGATCCCATTTGGTATGTACATACCAGGGCATTTCAATACATATGTTTTGATAAGGAATCGTTCATTGACTACCAACCATTTTCAAGTAGTGAAATAGTGTTATTGGGTGACAATTCAATGCACAAAATCTATGGGCAAGGAGTGGTTATGGTAAAACTTTTAAATGGTATAGAAAATAAATACTTGAAGTTTTACATGTTCCTAGATTTTTCTTTAAAATGTTTTCAATGAATTTTTTTGATAAAGTAGGAAAAGAAATGCATATAAAATAAATAATATGTATTTTCAACAATAAATCATGAGGCATCATAGCATAATGTTAGTTGGATTTTGATTTATATACAGTTGGTGAGATTCTAAAATGCGAATGACAAGTTGTATTCCTAACCATAACACAAATTGATATGATTCACAAGTATGGCACAGCTTGGACATATTAATAAAAATAGAATAAATACATACAAACATTGGAAAGATGAGTTGGTCATTTTAATGAAAAAGACATTATGTGGTATACACCATATGTTGAAGGAAAACAATACATAATCAAATTTCCTAAAGAGGGAACTTATAGGTCCACATAGGTCCTTCGATTGATACACTCTAACATACGTGCACCCTTGCAAACCAATACACATGGAGGTTGTAAATATTTTATAACATTCATTGATGACTAGTCAAGATTTTGTTTTGTTAAGAAAAAAAATCAATCAAAATTTTAAAATTTTAAAATGTGATAAAGGAGGTGAATATAAATTTAAAAATTCATTAAATTTTGCCAAAAAAGGGCATAAAAAGGGAGTTCACTACAACTTACATGTCACAACAAAATGATGTACTACTAAAAGAAAGAACAAGACATTAATTAAAGTAATCCTAACCATGTTGTCATATGCAAAACCACCAAAAACATTTTTGGGGGTAGCCTTGATGATTGCAAATTACTTGCAAAATTAAAGTCCCACTAAATCAAATTAGAATCAAGTGACACCATATCAAATATGGTTTAAACATCAACCAGATTTGTTTCATTTGAAAATATTTGGTTGCAGGGCTCATGCTTTAATTCATAAGGAAAAAAGACAAAAGTTGAATGCACATTTTATTAAATGCACATTCTCAAGATATAATGAAGAGTCCAAGGCACTTATGACAACAAGTAGGAGACAAATAATTGTGTCAAAAGATCTCTTTCTTGATCAATTAAATTTGAATAATATTAATAATGTCATACATCAAAAGGATGATTTGTAATTTTTTTAAAAGCACTTTTTTAAAAGTTCAAGAAAACAAAAAAATCATAAGAAAATCCAAACATAAGGTGTACCCCAAAGCATTGCCCAAAGTCCACAACAAATAAACAAATATTTCAAATACAATCTCAACTTTAACAATCTTCACAAAACTAGTAAAGCATATTCACAAAATCAACATACATTTAATTCTCATAGTGTGGGAAGACCACAAGATAATCAACATGATACAATTGTTGAAGAATTGTCCCTAAATAATGAACAAGATATAAGACATGATCAAGAGGTAATATTAGACCTTTCTCAAAGGCCTAGAAAATGAAAAAACCTCCACAAAAATAATTGAAACAATACAAGTCAAGAAATCCCCCCAAAAAATGCAAAATGCTTATATCATGAATATGTTGCACATTTTTTGTTGAAACTCCTATTACAATCCAAGATGTTGTAAATGGTCTTAATGTTGAAAAATGGAAATCACCATCCAAACTAAACTAAAATTTCTGAAAACCAACAAAACTTGGGAATTAAGTATTCTTCCAAAGGGAGGATTCCATTCACATCCAAATGGGTTTTAAAAATAAAAATCAAGCTAGATGGAACAATTGATAAGTTTAAAGCTAGATTAGTAGTAGAAAGATTTACACAAATACACGGTGTTGATTATACATAAACTTTTCCCCCCATAATCAAATTGAATTCAATCAAAGTGTTGTTTGCCTTTAGTACCTAATAGGACTTAGAAATGCATCAACTTGATGTCAAAACAACATCTCTAAATGGTTTTCTTGAAGAAGACATATACATGACCATACTAGAAGGATTGTCAACTCCAACCAATCCATAAACCATATATGAACTTTTCAAATCCTTGAAACAATCTTTATGGGCTTGGTACCAATGTTTAAACAATCATTTAATATTTCAAGGGTTTCAAAGGCTTGAATCAAATGTGAACATATATATTAAAAAGCAAGTTTCCTTTGGATATGTCATCCTTATTATTCATGTTGATGATTATATATTAATAAATTACAAATTAACTTTGATTGAGCAAACGAAGTCTATTATCAAGAAAAAAATTGATATGATGGATGATGCAAAATTTCATTACACTTTAAGCAATGTCATTATTTGTAATTGAAAAGAAGGATGGACTATTCTACATCATGAAAGATATATGATTTCAAAATTACAAGAATTTCAAATGCTCAACTGGAATCCACTTAGTACCCCCATGCAAATGGGCATAAAAACAAGTAAAAATGATTATCCAAATACTTCAATCATATTACAAGAGCTTTATGATGGATAAGTATCCATATTAAGAATAATCAATAATCTCATGCATTTAATTTTTAACTTAAGATTGATTGTGCATTTGTTGTAAATAACCTTGCACAATATTTTTCCAATTTGGAGAAATGCACCTCCAAGATTTTAAACATACCATGTGATATATCAAAATAACATGCAACTATGGCATTAAAAATCTAAAATCTAAAAATGATTAGATTTTACATGGATATTTTGATGCGAATTGGGTTGTAGACAACAATGTTTAATGTTCTACATTTGTGTATTGCTTCACACTTGTTGAAGGAGTAGTTTCATAGTGAAGTAAGAAACAACAATCTATTGTTATCTTTTCCACAAAATTTTGAATACATGGCTTTGGTTAAATCAATAACCAAAGCAATATGGTTAGGGAAACTTTTAACTAAACTTGGATTTGAACAAGAGGATCCTACTACAATTTATTCATCTTCCCAAAGTGCCATAGCCTTTAGTGAAAACCCTAAAGGCCATTGCCAAAGCACGCATGTCAATATCCAATACCATTTTACTTGAGAAAAAAATTCTTGAAAAAGAATTCAAGTCAAGTATAATCTTATTTTAGCTATGATAATAGATATTTCAACAAAAGCCTTACCTAAAAAAAACATTTTTTTGCATAAAGGAATTAGGTATGTGCATATTACCAAAGTTCATTTCAAAATCCTTGGTGCTTTGATTTTTGAAGTGGATGTCATTCCCATTATCCAAGCCTCCATTCATGCTTTAGTCAATTGCATCAACCTTGAAGTTTTCAACAACTCTTGTAAATATGAATGGACTCAATCATTATTTTCCATTTGATTGATTATTTCAACCACAATTAAGTCCCAACAATTTTTCTTCTTTAGTAATCAATCCTCTCCTCAAATCCAAAGCAAAAAAACTTTGGAGTGGGAGAAGATATGAACACAAACAAGAACATGACCTAAAGTTGAACGTCAAAAAAATTTACATTTGGGTCATAAAGATAAATTCAACTATATCATAGTACCTTTTCAACTTCGGCACTAATTATGTATGTTTAGTTTTGCCCAAAATTTCAAAAAAAAAAAACTTTATGTTGAAAAACTTGAATATTTAGTGAAGGAAGTCAAATTTGAACCAACGCCCTCTTCACTAAACCCATATTGTCTTTGATTAGTTTAACCTAAAGTACAACAAATGCTCTTGTGAGAGCATTTGTGAGTTTATTGTATTTAATCATTATATGTTGAAAATCTTCAAAATCAAAAATTGTGGTGTTGAAATAGAAACTTCAAATTATATTAATTATTTGGCATGATTGTGCCAAACTTGAAAAAATATTATGGTAGTTTTAAACAACTCATAAATTTGAGGAATTCAAACAATAAACCAAAAGGTTTAATGACTTACAATAAAAATGACATTCAACAATTTTTCAAAGAAAGAGGTTGGGTATGCTCACAACCATTCATTATGCTATTCAAGAAATTAAGAAGGCAAGTAGTCCAAGCATCTTGGCTTAAACATTTTCAACGTGCACATCAACTAACAGGTAAATATCAAAGTTTCATGTTACTCCCCAACAACAACATAAAACAACTTGAAAGTTTGTGCCATACATGACATTAGCCACAAGTACTTTCAAACACTTATGTCAAGTACCCAAATAAAAGTTATGAAAACTATCAAAGTTTTTGACATTGGAATTATCAAGCAAAGCATAATCAACAAAATTATCTGTCTAAAATCATCTTTGAAATGGAAATAACTACAAAACAACTTAAAGCATTGTTACATACAAAAGCATATTTACCTTGGGAAAATCCACAAAGAAGAAACTACATTGGAGAAGTTCAAAGAAGAAGATGAAACTATGTTCCAACACCACAAAAAAACCCAATGTATAAAAAACCCTAATGGATACAATTATTCACTTCAATGTGCACAAATCATTTAAAAACACTAATCATTAGTTAGGATCTTTTAAATGCTTGCATTGTTGAGTTTCTACACCAAATCACAATAGAGTTTTAGTTAGAATCTTTCCACTAGATTCTTGCCTATTATCACCAAATTGTGCCAGAGACTTTTGCTGATTGTAGCAAATTTTGATACAAATTGCAAACATTGTCAAAAGGCTCATGCATATCTTATCAATTCCAATTTGTGTACCACATCACACATTACTTCAACAAAATTTGAATATTACTTGTAATGTATAGACATATTTTGAAGACATAATCATTCAAATTGAAGCTTCTTACTTCAAATGTGTGCAAGTTGTTTGTTTAATGAATTTGAACAACCTTAACAAATATATTTCTACAACAAAAATTCACAAAATAGTTTACAAGAATGAACAACTTGCGTTGACAACCAAATTGAACTCCTTCACTTGTAGATTTAAATAAAAATAAAAGAGAGAATGAAGATTATAACATAGGGATAGGATGGGCACATGCATTGATGTTTACACATAAATATTGCGATGTCCCAATAAACAAGAGAGAAGAAACAACATGAAACAAGCAAAGGTTAGAAAGTTTACATACTTGTGGTTTCAAAATTACATCCATCCCATTTGATCTTTTTCCTAGCCACTTTAGATTTTGTGAATGGTAGTTAGGGCATTGTAGCTTATTTCACACTTTGTGATTGTAGTGATGTTTTTCAACTTTGATAATTGCCTCTCATTTTCGTTTGTTTTTACTATAGTAATGAACACACAATGTGCAAATGAACCCTAGACCACCAAGAAGTGGTGCTTGTCTTTAGCCTACAAGTTGGAGGTGTTGATCCATTGGAAAGTACCAAGTGGCATGTAACTTTTACAATTCATGACAACTCAAAACAAAATACCCTAAATTTTTGCCTTAAATTTTTTAGCTTATGGTTAACATATACATACCTAGAAGTACCCAAAAAATTACATACAATACCATAGTACCAAAATGGCTTTGGCACTTAACTATTGAATAAATGTATTTTGAATTTTTTTTTCAACAACTAAATATTGAGTTTTATGATTTTTAGCATATAAAATGTTCTAATAAGAGCGCAATCTATTTTGTGAGTATGCAATTGGTTTATGCCTTTATTTGGGAGGTACAGTTAAGATCTTGCACTAACATGGCTAGGTGCAAATTTGGGTAGGCACAATTTTAGCACAATTTCAAATGTAGTCTATGGTTATCGCACAAGTTTCTTTTTGCCCTTTTTTTTTTTGTTGAAAATTTTGACATATCTAGTCAATATTTTC
The DNA here is from genome assembly GCA_963921925.1 of Sphagnum tenellum. Taxonomy (NCBI): domain Eukaryota; kingdom Viridiplantae; phylum Streptophyta; class Sphagnopsida; order Sphagnales; family Sphagnaceae; genus Sphagnum; species Sphagnum tenellum. The sequence goes on from OY998158.1 coordinate 5,872,688, forward strand.
CAAAATTCAGCATTTTAAAAATGTACTATGGTATATGAATTCCTACTCTTTTAAAAGATGAAAATTTTGGGTATGAACAAGTGCAATGGTAGTGTTGGTGGAGGCAAATAGTGAACTAGAATATGTACCGAATTTTTCATAAAATGCTAACAGTTGCTTCCAATTCTACACGCCCAAGTATGCACCCAGGTACATATCCACCTATACAATAGACCAACACTAGCTTGGAACAATGTTGGGTGGGTATATGGGTGTTGGGCAAATATCCACAAAGGCAGTAAATGATGAGTTGACCCACATGCATGGGCTAAAAGAAAACCAAGATGATCTAGTTGGTCCTTTTTGTCTCTCTCTCTCTCATACACAAGCGATGCCTTTACCTGGATGGGCTTCTGATTTGTGAAGCACATGAAATGTCCTAGTGGGGCAGGCATCTCACCTTGAATACATGTACAGGACATTAGGGTTAGGGTCTAAATTTTTAAGGTTTAGGTGACAATTAGAGACCTACATCTACTCCCTAGGCTGTTTTGTTCATAAAACTGGTCTTGCATTACCCTCCCAAACCAGAAGAGGTTTACATTAGTACAAATTCATTTGCATGACATTACAAATTTGGACTATGAGTTGTGGGTATGTTCCATTTTCACAATGTTTTGTAATACTATACAAATGACCACTAAATGAAGTTCTATCCATTCCTATATCTAACACCCACCCACCTAAAAGACCGCAAATCCACAGGCTTGGTTCAGAAGTTACATCGCTGCAACAAGGAAATTGAATTGCATCCACTTTGAAGGATCTGCCTTGGACCCTGTTTGCCCTCTGCAAGTACTACTAGATGGCTGTGTGCTGCATTCAGGACTTTCGCTAAAGAAACAGAATCAAGCTGCACTCTTTCCCATTGCATGTGACAAAAAGTTGTGAATATGTTCTGCCCTTTCCAGTCTTCGCATTCCTCAATAACTTCGTGCTCCAAGATACCACATCATGCAAAATTGGCATTTTTTAAAAAACTCTCCAAGCTTCCTCTGTGCTCTCCTCACATACCATCATTCTAGCACTGTCAAGGGTCTGCAAAATGAAATTCTGCCAAATTCTTCTCTATCATGTGCATGAACTAAAGTGGCAACTGCTGAAAAATATACAACCATGCAAGGAACTTCCATCACATCATTGACCAAGTTCACAAATAGCTAATGAAAAGCTACAGCCTTGAGGAGTTGGTGAGAGGAGTTCTGGTGAGCCAGAGTGTAACTTGGAGAGTAAGATTGGAACCCTCAATCTTGCCCACCCAACATCTCTTAACTCTTCATCTCTTGGATCTCTTGTCTTTGTGTGTCCACCAATGACTGACTGTGATAAATGGATGAGAACCCAAACACATGATGATGTATATCGGCCAAATTCTGTTCCAAGAAAGCACATCAAAGAAGTGGGTGATAATATTGTATGGGAGAAAGGGACCTAAGTCCTACATTAATTGCTAAGTGCTAGATGATAAATAGTTAAGAGGAGGATCATGACTGGGGCAGTACCTGATGTAAATCACCAGTAGAATTTTTTTTTTCAGTTTTTCCCCATGATAATCCAGCAATAATCATGGAAAAAAGCGGAAAAAAAGAGGTGGGAGATTTCTAGGAAAAAAATGCCCACCCCTTTTGCAGAGGAAAGATTCCACTTGATAATGGTGCCCTCCATGGTGCTTTAAAGTTGACAGGAAAAATATATCAACATCAACTACCTACCTGTAATGTGAAAGTAGCACTTTCAATTTTTGGTGAGCCTGGTTGCTATGTCTCTTTTGGCATTGAAAAGTCCGCTAGGAAAACAATTGTTTGTGTGCCACTGGTACAAAGTAATGAGAGAAGAGCCACAGTCATGAGTAGCTGTAATATAGTGAGCTAGTTACTAGTAGAGGTGTCACCAAAACCCAAGAGGCTGTACCATCTTTGGGTGAGAACCTTGCAGATGAAGACAAGGAGGGATGCCCAAGTGATGAAGGAGTATGGCTTCTGGAAGTTTCCTGAGAGTGGTGATGGATCAGTGCATGGACAAAGGACCTTGTGAGTTTTTGCAAAATCAATGGAGGTAGGAAAGTTAGATCCCTTTCCATTGAGAGGAGCTACACCTTCAGCATCACAAGGTCCAAGTGCTTCCTATTAGCATGACCTTCCCAAGCCGAAAGTGCAGCCGAGGGTGCATCTTGCAAGTCTTGCAAAGCTGAATTGCAAATCTGAAGCATGTGAAGTCAAATGTGGGAAGTCAAACTTCCAATATTGAAGGTGCAACTGCTCAATGGAAAGACACCCTTAAGAGTGCATTTTTGTGTCTAAGGGGGAAGAGAGAATCACTGCAATGAGAAAACGAATGGATATGGATAGAGGTATTGTGAACATTTGTAACTACAGAATGACTTCTTAAATTCCTCTTTTCATTCTGCTGGATACACTTGGTATTCTCATGACTGGGTGCTTTGGAGTTCTTTGAGCAGCTAAAAGTGGTGCTCAGTATGTGGCACTGCAAAAGAAATTTGCATGAAGAAAAGTCAAAGCATGCTGGTTTGGCTCAGCAAAATAGTTTTGGCCCAGTTTCAGATTTAGCCAACCCTGTCATAACTATTCGGACTTAGGATGGATGACGCTTTGAATTTTGCAATGTGATTGAGACTTGTTTGCCTAAGGTAGTTGATGAAGAATAAAGCCAAGGGACCTTCTGGACATTTTATTCCTCCAAACTTTGTTGGCACAATTCTGTAAGAAATCCTCAGTGTCTTCAGGCACACATGTGAAGAACTATGTCTACAGGGAAGAAATAATTTCCTGGCTGGTGATGGAGATCATTTCTTTTGTTTGTTTGTCTCACCACTGAAGGAGCACGGCCCATTGCTAAAGGAAAAAAAAGACAATGCACATGGGGTTAACAATGATTATACCGACTAAGGTGCAAACCCTACTAGATTTCAAAATGATTATTATCAACGTGTTGACAAGTCTCACCACCATGGGCACTTACTTGCATTTGATTTACAGTTGATAAATTTTACTATAAAAAAAGTGCAAATGCCAACGACTTTATCCCAAGAAAGAAAAGGAACTATGTCCTCAATAAACAGCAAAAAATTGTCATAAAGGTTGTGAGGGTTCTAAAACCTAGGAGTTAGGAATTGCAAGCAAAGGTCGAAAGTGGGTTATGGAGATGGGTCTGGAAGGAGCTGTGTTTGTTGTTTTCAATTTTGTAAAGTATTTGGACTGGCGATGGCATAAGCCAAATTTGGCTAAAGTATCCTGCTTTGTTTTGGCCACCTCCAAGAACTCATTGTCCAAAGATGGTGACTTTTGACCTTTTCCCCCCTCAAAATATATCAACTTTTGCACAATTTTTCCCAAAAAAAAACCTTTTGTACACTTCACACTGGATTTTTTTTGATCCCCAGGGTGCAAAAATTATCAGAAAAGAAAACAAACAAAACAAAACAAGACACTGGCAGGAGGTGGAGAAGCAAGCAACTGGACCACACTGACCATCACCCTTCAAAACATGGAAGATAGACTAGAATACCCCTTAAGAAAAAAGCATCTGACCTGTAGCCAAATCTGGCTAAGCCCTCTTGTGGATGATAGACAACCCACCTATCTCACAAATTGGAGAAAACAACATTTCTCATCACCAAATTCTGAAATCCTTTTTCTATATGAGGCTTTAGTAAGGTAGGGTGTTGTTAAACCAAGAGGGGCTCTATTACCTTTGCCTAGGGAACAATGTTCCCAAATGTTATATAGGATAGGGTACATGTTCAAATTCATTGCACATAACCTAATGGTGTTAGGGCATTCAGGAGTCTACCATGGAGGAATGAATGTCTTCACTGTTTTAGGATTCTAAAGAAACATTTATTAAGATAATAATAACATGTGTTTTTCTTTATCATTTTGTGTGCAATAAGAATCCATAAGTTATTATCATTGGAATCATCATATGGGTATTAATTAAATGAAATATAATGGGCATGTAGTTTCTAATGAAATAAATCACCTTGTTAGTACCCATATTTCCAGGCAACTAATTGCAATCTTTATCATGCATAAACACATATTTCAAATATGTTCTAGAAAGTTATACTAATTAACTTGCACACATTAATAAATTTTAAAACTAAAATTTGAAATAAAATATACTTATCATAAGACATGTTTAAAATAAAAGGACGGTAAGAATGCCTTATCAATGGCCATAGCTTGGTTCTAGAGCATGTTGACCTCATTTCTTGTAGCATGAATGGTGACAATCTAAGATTTACATGTGGTGTAGAAGTAACCTTTGAATGACACGCAAAGGATATAAAGTTAATAGTGCATGTTCAAGACATTTTGGTGTTGCTAGAAAATTATGCTTGTTGTAATTTGAATGAGGATGTTACTTGGCCTTCCAACAAGTAGAGTTTATTGAGGGAAATGATCCATAATAAGTATTCAACCTTCTAGCAAGTAAATTTTGTTGAGGGAATTGATCCATGGTAAGTAGTGAACCTTCCAACAAGTACAATCATTGAGGGGAATGAATCCATAATGTGGTGATTTTGTATGTTATGTTTCACTTCTCATTTGCAACCACTTGTTCTAGCCAAATCTTATTGATATGTTGACTCCTACACTTAATTATTAAGTGTATTGTATGTACCTTGTCAATACCAAATCCTCAACATCTCATGTTCAAAGTGGGAGAAAAACAATAATGCCTTTGTTATTTGGGCGTACAAAAATTATTTCATAGAATTTAGTTTGGAGGTAAGTCTAATTTCATTCCACCTTGAGTTCATTGCAAGATCTTTAACTTTTAATGCCACAAGTTGTATTTTTTTCATTGTCCTTGGGGTCCAAGCAAGATTAAGGTACCACATTTGAACCCTAAAGACTTGCTCCAAGGACTCCCAAATTCCCCTTTTTTTTTACTTTTCCCATAACATGTCTTACATTTCACTTTTTTTTTTCATGTCAAATGAAATAATTTTGTTCCAAATTTTCAAGTATCTATTGTTTTCACTTATGGTGAGAATAATAAATTTTATTCAATGTGGACCATGTTTTATCAATGGTTCAAAATTCCTAAAAATTTGATTTTTGAAATTTTTTACATTACAATAGGGCATTTGGTTCTTATCATATTCATACATTTTATACACATTAACACATAAGGTGTTTGTGGTGAAAATCTTGGGCCAAAAAAAGTTGTTTAGACATCCTTGAAGCTTTTTTTTTTCCCTCATGAAGCAAAGTTTTGAATTTTTTTCAAGGACTTGATAGGAACTTGTTCAAATTTGACATTTTATGCACACAATAGTACCTAATGTATCTATCTATGAATAAAATCAAACTTTTAATATGAATGTGTCGTTAAGTTTCAATGTGATGTTTAAATAAAGGGGTCCAATGAATATAAAATGAAATAGTCTTTTTGGGTACCCCAACCATGCTTTGAACCCTTGAGTTTCAATCCCTTTCTCTAGCAACTTAATAACAATTCTTTCATGACAATAAAACCTCACAACATGCCCCAAGAATGGAAGGCATAGCAACAAAGGAAATATTCAATGATTGCACTTATTATCAAAAAAATAGTTTGTAATTGGCTTAGTAATTAGATTGGACAATGGACAATCAATTCCATTAAATCCATTCATTTTTCTATAATTTAAAGATAGGGAGATATACATAAGGATAGTTAACCATTTGTTTAGGTTGACATTCATTATTTTTTAATCGATGTCCATGATTCATGCATGTATTGAAGATAGTCAAGGTTTAAATGATTTATACAACCAAGGTTTTGGAAAAAAAACACTTGTTCAATGGGCTCAAAAACAAATCCCAGCAATAGATGAACTTTACAACATCATGAATTTGCAACATGTAAGGGCCACACTTCCACCTGATCCCAACAAAAACACAAATCAAACATAATAAAAATGAAAAATATTTATGTTCAATGGACTAATGCTTATCTCAAAACAATAATTGACAAAAATTACCTATTAACATAACTTCAAGACATTGAAAAATTCCACCTTGTTCTTTCCAAGATCATTATTTTCAATTTTGGACAAACCACCAATTGTAAGGTTAAGGTTGTTACAAATCTTAAATGTTGTTGAAGACAAGAAAATGGTACAATGGTTACTTGACATGCAAAAATATTGGCTATGGAATGACCATTGGGCATTTCAAGTTCAAAGTTGTAGAAATTACATAAGAAAGGGCAACACCATTTGTGAATGGCATACTAAGAACTAATGCATGGAGGTGATTCCATCATTGGCACCTAAAGATCACATTGTGTAATGCACAAGGTCTAAACATTCACAAAGTTAAAGGTTTGAACTTCACAAATTGTGAAAGTTTTTATGACAACTTGAAAACATTATGTGATCAACACAAATATCCACCTTTTAAGATATGGAATGTAGATTAAATGGGTGTGCAAGCAAGGAACTAACAAAGTTAAAGTCCTATCTAGTTGCGAAACATAGACCATATACAAAGTGATCCCCAAAACTAAGGAATGGATGATTTTTCTTGTTTGCATCAATGTTTTAAGGCATTCAATCCCAAATTTCTACATTTTCAAAAGACAAAAGGGAGGAAGAGCTACATTGAAAAACATGAAATTGTCCATAAGCTTAATGGGTATGTAAGATAAAACATGGATGAACAAGCACTTGTTTTGGGCATGGTTGTCTCATTTTCAAAGCAATATTCTAGCTAACATCTTTCCAAATTAGAAACATCTCATGACACTAGATGGACATGTACCTCATGTCAACATGGAGGCGATTACAAAAACACAGGAAATGGGGGTCCAAAGCCTTGAAGATAACATTGTCAAAAGCAAATATCAAAAGTGATTTTTGTTACTACAAGCATCTATTTGTACATTCCACATGTTTTTGAAAAAAAAATGGACCTTTTACACTTTTATAGGAAAACGACAATTTAAAAACTAAAGAAGGTAGTACTAATTTTGATCATTAGGCAAAGGGAAAGGGTGGAAAAGATGCAACTTTCATTTAGAAGTGGAGACATAAATGTAGAAAAAGATGATAATGAGCTATGCACAAAAGAGGTCCATGAACATTTATTCATTGAAGATGAAAAAATAGAACAAAACAATGAAAACTATTTGGATACAAATGATCCAGAACCAATTGAACCATAAAAGGAAAATGTAAAACAACAAAATTTGGTCATAGTTTGCAATAAGAAGGAGACATCTCCACAAATTTGGCATTCCTTCAAGTGTCTATCCTTCATTGCAACAAGGGAAAACCCATAATTGACTACACAAACTCATTTATCAAGACATCAATAGAATACATGGTTGCATTACAAGATAAGGCCATGAGAAAAGAATGCATATGGAGTAAGAAAGAAAAAATAAAGAGAAGGAACGAAGGAAAGTTGTCCAAGTAGCAAAGAAAGAGGCAAAATTGTTACCCGAGAGAAAAGGGCCAAGGATATCATGTTCAAAAAGTTGTTGAACAATAAAAATGTGAAGGTTGTAGGAGCCAAATTGCACACCATCTTTTTTTTAAATAGTGTTATCAATCCACAAGGCTATAAGGTGCCATATTGTTGTCACGCTCTTCAATGATGTTGGAACAACTAGAAGATTGCTTTAATAAGGAGGCTAAAAAAGGTAAAGGATGTAAAATCTACACCTATTAAAAGAACCACCCATGCTAACAAGATGGAGCTTCCCAACACCATCAACATAATCATAGGGAAAAGGAACAATGAGAACACAACCTCCAATTTTTATCCCAATGTAAAGAAAAACTTGTCATTTCCAACCTTTAATTTGAGATTGTCTCTAAATTCAAATCAAGTTTGAAAAAGTGGTTTGTTTATTCTTTCATTATACAACCATCTTTTATATCTATGTTTAGTCCAAACCAAGATAAGAAAAATTCCAAAATATTCATCTCTATGAAAGACTTAAGTAAGAATTATATGAGTTTATTTGGTCATGTAGGTCTAGTTGCAAGAGGCATGTATGTATATCATAATCTTGACCTTCATTAGCTTTCTATTATCTTCAAAACCCTTTTGCCAAACCCTTGCAAGTATGGTTCCTCCATATAAGCAAGTGCCTCCTTGTAAAGTTTGTCCTTATAAACAAGAATTGGACTTTGATTCTTTATTTAGTTGTATGCATTTTTCCTACAATTTAATCATTTTTTCCTCTCTTTCTCTCTCTTTTAGCCCTTGGAACCTTTCTCATGAATATGAAAAACCCCTACTCCATTTGTAATTTTAGTTGGTTGTGCCATTGACCATCTATGTTTCATTCTTGATGAACTTGAATCAATATCTATTAGATGGCTTAAATTGATGCAATGTTCCCCATTCTAATAGAATTAGATTCATAAAGATTATGCATCCTACATTCTTGGCATTCTCTATTGCAACCAACAACCCATACATCAATGTAACACATAAATGATGTGAACTTGTTTAGTCCAATGTTTTCAAACCCAAAACAAATAGTCAACAATATGTAAATGTTAAAAGGGATTTTTTTGGTATTAATGACAACAATAATGATGGGGTATTTGGTATCCTTGATTTCAGCATTTGAAATGTGCAAAAGTTGTTCCAATACATAATAGTAAAAGCAAATACAAGTTGGATTAACAATGAACAATAACCACGGGAAAATGAACAAAAATAACAATATATCAATGTTTCCATTTTGTTATTTAAGAAAACTCCTTAAGATTATAGTGTTTTTCATTCTATTTAATTATATTCCACTACCTTCCTACTACGCCTTTGTCACATTTTATTGAAATCACACCCCATCACACAACCATATCAATGTTAGTTCAAATGCTTTTAATAAAAAAGTTTGATACTCTACAAGGCAAGAATGTAGCTTAATTTTTAAATGCCAATGGCAAAATCATATGCAATGGATGAAAAATTGCAAGTCTACTTTAGTGCAAATGAAAATGCAATCTAAAGTGGAATAAACTTAAAACTAATGGTGTCAAATCTCCTCATGACAACAACTGTGGCAATCTCACCAAAAATTTAATCATTTAAGGCTGCAACCATGTAAGATTGTACTAAGTTTAGCAAAATACAATGCATGTGCCATAGATAAAAGAAAGGGTTGGATTTCAATTGGTGAACAAAGTATAAGAAACAAAGTATTAAACATTAGACTTAGTAAAATGGGTGTCCAAGATTGTCACTAGTTTCCCATCTTTCCCACATGTCTTTTGAAAGTTGTGGCCATATGAACCAACACTAGAATTTCAATATATATAAGAGGCAACTCATATTTATGAAAAATTTACCAAGATCATATGAACACAACTTAAACAATTAGGTAAAAAACCAAATTCAAAATGTTACATTCACCAAAATGGATTTAAATCAATAAAAAAGTATTAAATTTTTATACTTAAAAATGTTATATTTAAGTTTATTAAAAAAGAACCAACATGAGAAGCCAATATTAGATGCCTTAGGAAATAACCCAAGGAATGTCTCCTAACATTCAAAGTTCATGAAACAAAATTCATCCAATACAACAAAGAACAAAATAAGAAGTTTATAAGGGTTTGATTACATCCTAAATTTCAAAACTAAATTGTTGTAATAATTCCTCAAGCTCTTGTACCCAAAAATTGCAATAACAATATTTTTTTGCTCCATGTCCAATGCATGCATATTTTCCTTGGTTGCCACATGTGTCTTTTGTTGCGGTTACATTCAAATCCAATTCTCCGTCTTGGGTCCTTAGAATTTTGGGTATTGATATCCTTCATGTGTGTTGCCATCTATCTTCATTAACACTTTTTGTAATTGTGTGATTCTTTCAAGTTATCTTTCACCTATTATTCGTAGAGATGTTTTTCTATTTCTTTGCTTGCCATTACTAAAAAAATTGAATGGATACCCACAAACTTTTATGAAACATGGGACTTATGTTTTGAATGCAAAGTTGCAACATGGGTGAAAACACAATCAAAGGAGCTAGCGACATTAAAATAAAAATCCATTTCCAAGAACTACACATGACACATGTTGTTTTTGTGTTGGTTTACAACTTAAAATTTTTGTATTTTGGGCACCCCATTTAACATTGCATTTTAGATATAAATACATTTTGACTACAAATTAATTTTATATCATGTATATTGTGCATTCATGCCTTTTATCACATAAATATGAACAACTTTTGTTAGAAACAGATTTTCAAAATCCATAATTTTCAAGGTCAAAAGTGTTTTTGAACCAAATTTGCTCAAATGGGTTATTAAAAAAATCATTGGTTCAAATCCTTTTTCCCTTCTAATCATCAATGTTAAAATTCTCTTCAATTTTCAAAAGGAATGGTGCACATTTGGTAAAAAAAAATGATATTTGAAAAAAAATCATTTTTTGAGTGTTTTGAACATGTAAAAACATTTTTGATTTGTGTCAAACTTTGAGCATGCAGAATTTTCAATTATTGAAAAATATTCCTAAAACAATTATGACAATTCAAACTATTATGTTTCATTTGTGATTTTTCAAACATACAAAAAAGTAGTTTAAAAAAGTGTCCACTCATTTGGATGGCTCCTTTGACTTTTTTTTACCCACATATGTATTATTTAATCCTCCATTCAATGCATTTTTTATTGAAGTTATTGTTATTGTTACAAGAGCTATTGCTAATGCACAATAGACTAGCCAACTTATTGCCACCAATAAAAATAGCTATTGTTAAAAAGGAGCAAAGGAGAGAAAAAGAAATCACACCCACCTACCTTCCATTTCACAAAGCCTTTCCCCATCCTTGATGTGTGTAAAATATCATGTAGGAGACTTGCAAAAATCAATGTTACTATTATTCTCAAGTTTCCTTTCAAGCTTAAAAAAACAAGAAACAAACCAATTGGAAGATTCTTCTTCTAACAACTCCAAGGCTTTTCAAGCAATTAGAAAATTGTTCTTCCTTCTTTTGTTTTCAAGTGGAACCATATTTCATTCTCCATGCATTGATGGTGGTGAAAACTTGTTGTGTAAGCAAGTAAGAAGAAGGATGGTGATAGATAGATAGATATGTGAGTGAACTAAACAAGAAGAATTAAATTTATTGTGATATTTCGTGAAGGGTGCAATATCTAGTGCCATGTGCAAAAGAATCCAAGTCATTCATGTTTACTTTTCCCTTTTCATCTACCACTTTTTTTTTCCTTGCTTCCCTCGTGATCCTTGCACCTTTCATCTACCACTTTTTTTTCCCTTGCTTCCTTCATGATCCTTTCACCTTGTATGTGAATCAACAAGGAGAGGAAAAGAAAAATGACAAATAAATGCCAATGAAAACATAACAACAATTGTGTGCACTCAACCATGACCTATAGAACATCATTACACCTATAAACCACCATGTCATTGAAAGCCATAGCCATAACAAAAGATATGAAAAGGTAAGAAATGAAAAAGATTTGCCTAAATTTTTGAAAGACTTGAAATTTAACTAAAATGCACAATCACAACAAAAAGGATAAAAAACCAATGGAAATTGTTTAATTGTTCCAATAATCTTGAATTTTGGTAAAAACGATTAAATGAGAAACGGAATAAAGTGCACCTAAATGTTCCAACAAATTTTGGATGTTGTTTAAAACAAAATAAGTGATAGCACATGGTGTGTTGCCTCATGTGGCTCATGTTTTATTATCACATCATTGGGTTCTATGCTCACCATAATTACACACAATGTTATCCAAATCATAGGCTAGTGATAGGGTGTAATGAATCTCAATTTTTTAAAAAGAAAAACTCCATTTCATTAAAAAAAAACTTTGACATTTTTGGGGGTCAACTTATTAATGTCATGAGACACATAAGTTGATGTTGAGAAAACATAAACATGATGGTATTTAATGTTTTAAATATATATTTGGCTATGACATTGACATTAATAAATTATGAAAATTCAAACATGTGGACTTGGTGTGTCAATGATAGGTTTAAAATTAGATAATTAAATACATCATTTAAGCTGGTGTCATAAATTATTGCCCATGGTGATGAAGGCATCTATAAGTCATTGAAAGAATCCTCTATGGCTATTTTTTTAAATGCATAACTAATTCACCCAAGCTCCAAAAAGTATGAAACAAACTTCCAAACCAATTTTTTGTGCAATTCTTCACCACATTTCTTTGGTTGCATAATTATTTTTCACTTTGATTAATCCACAAAATATTTAATCTTAAGCCGACAATCATAGGGTACCCCACCTTAGTAGGTAGCCAAAAATGTTCACGAATGCTGAAATGCTTTTACTATAATATTTGAAGAGGCTTATGGTGTGTAAAAAAATCCCAACCTCCTGTGCATCCACATGGGTCCATAGTTGAGATCTGAAATGAGATCTCAGAAGTTTCATAATGGACATCTTGACATTGAACCTTAATATGATGTTCTCTCTCCATTTGAGAGAGCTCTTTGTAGGTTCAGTCCATACAGAAGAGCCTATGCATTGGTGTAGGATTTGATCTGAAAGTTTTTGCTTGAATTTGACCCCATGTGTGAGTGAAATCTAGAGTACTAAGTGTGCATATATTGTGGGGGAGGTTATCGTGTGAGTGGATTCTCCCAATGGTTCCCAAGCGAGGGAGGGACCACCTGAGGATGTGAGCTTGAAGGTATTCCCAAACCTCAAGAGAACCCATGAGCATGGGAACCTCCATGCACATAAGGGATTCTCTTTTATGAGGATGTGGGAACATATGGAAATAGGAAGTTTAATCCCCTGGTATGATGCCCTAGGGTTCTTCTCCTGGGGCAGATCCCTCAAAATACACAGAAAAGAAAGGAGAGTCATTTGCAGAAGGACCCCTTCCCTAAAGTGCACATGCATTGAGATATAAAGTGCTAAATCCAGTAAGGGAAGTTTATGATTTGAAGTTGAAACCTGTGTTGGGTGATTCTTAACATCAGCAGTTCTTTGATTCTCAAATTTCTTCATAGAACTGTCACCAGATATTCTTTACAAATTCATAGAACCACCCAACAATACTGGTTTGAACCTGTCATGAATGGCAGAGTCATTAAGTGATGAGCTGCTTATTAGTCTTTCTCCAGAGCATGTTGTTTGTTTATAGCCAAATTTAGCTATATTGTCTTATGGGTGATGTTACTATTAAAAACCTTATTTAGAAATGAAAACCACTGCTTCCTGACTCCTGAGTGGTGGATGCTGGGGCCAGGAATGCTCCGTACCTTTTGTTGCTACGGGGACTGCATTGGTGGTCCTGTAACATTCTCACCTCCTTGAAGATCACATGTTCCAATCCCTCATAGGATCAGGCTTGTCCACAATCCGTTGGGTCCAACAATTATGTTTCTTACCTCTGTCCGGTTGTGGGGATTCAGATTTCCTGTTGTTGCTGTTCATAGTTGCTGCCGTTTGAATTTTATGCTATGAGTGAATCGAAGTTGTGGGTGTTTTTCTTCTCTCTGTTTGCTACTGTGCTCTGTTCTGAGAATTGGGGTTTAAGGTTTTTGTGATTCACAATGGAATTTCCTCCAACTTTTTCTTCTTTGTCAGTAATCAATTCCATCAGTTCCTAAATTTGTGAAGGCTTTTGTTTTGCAGTTACAGAGAGAGAGAGTGAGAGAGAGAGGTGTTTTTGTTGTCTGGTTTTGGTCCTGGGAGCAACAAGTGGTGGAAGGAAAGGGTGTGTCTGTGATTAGCTATAAGTTTTGTAGGTTGATTCCCAAAGGTGCTTTCAAAAAGCTTCAAGCTTTCTTTTCTATCTTGGGGATTTTGTGTCCTTTTTGGTCGGTGCCAACTTAGAGTTTAGGACAAAAGAATTTGGTATTTTTGACATTCTGAGGAGAAGGAAGTGTGGGATTGAAGAGCTTCTTGACTCAAGAAGATTGGATTAGTGTTCTTTGGATTCTGTGTCTTTTTGTGACTGCCAAGAGTTTAGGGCAAAAGAATTAGGTTTTGAGATTCTGAGGCAGTGTGGGATTGAAGATTAGATAAAACTTAGTGTTGGAAGCAAATTCACATCTGTCTGTGTGGAACTGGGTTTTGTGAAATTTTAGAGAGATGGAGGAGGGAAATAATATCACACCAAAAGCTTCAATTTGGAGAGGAAATCGGAGAGACATGGAGGGAAATAGTAGTACCGCTACTACTCCCAAAGGTTCGCTCTCATTTAGAGACTCAGATGTCGAGTTTTTGCAAACCCAGGCAAAAGAGTGGCTGGAAGCAGTGCTTGGTGAGAAGCTGCTGGAGCCACAGCAGGAGGAGGGAAGAAGAAGCAGCCTAGCAGAAATTCTAGCAAATGGTGAAATATTGTACAAAGTGTCACAGATGCTGAAGGAGCTAATTGTAATCAGAAACAACAAATTGGGGGGCAGCAACAACGATAATCTGGATCATCCTCTTCCTCCCTACTCACCTGACAAGACGCGGGCAGTTTCTTCTTCTCCAGGCAAGAACAGTCAAAAGTACCTGCCTTACTCCTACGTTGAAGCTTTTTTGAAGGTGAGTAAAGACATGGTAGGCTTGCAGGATGTAGATTTGTTCAACCCATCCGATGCCATAGACATGAAGGATATCCGGAGAGTATGTGTCTGTCTTCGGAGGTTGTCAAAGAAAGCTCGAGCTCAACATTTGCCTGTACCCGACTTCGACAACGTGGCTCAGACAACAACGGCAATGGCAACAACTGCTGCTGCTATGCCTACCGAGTTTGTACATGGCCGCAAGGAATCGCTCCAAAAATCTGCTTCCAAGTCCAATACTACCTCTGAGCCGAACAAGGAGAAGACTTCATCTCAAAGAGAACACTCCCAACCCAGCCAAGAAGGAAACACATACCCATCAGAGGCAGGGAAGAAGAAGAGAGATCACCACGAGGAGGAGGCAAGTGCTGCAAGGAGGAGGGGTGAGAAAGCAGCAGCCGCTGAGAAACGTAAGAATCGTGGAGTGCGGTGGTTTCCAGTAGTGACAGGGGTGGTGGTTTTTGTGAGCACATTTGTTGCGCTCACCATAAGAGCAGCCCCCCAGAGGAGGAGGAGGAGGAAGGCGCATGCAGCAACGGCAGAAGCGGACGACTACGAGGTTCAGAAGGGCGACACACTCTCTATCATCTCCAGACGCACCGGCCACAGTAACTGGCACGAATTGGTTCAAAACAATCCGCACATCGCCAACCCGGATCTCATCTTCCCTTCTGAGCACCTCAAGCTCTGATGATGCAAAGAAGACGACGAGGCATCGAAAGCAAGCTTGCAGCGAAGAAGCTCCAGCTCCGATTCCCAAGCGTCGAACCCATCAAGCGCACGCACGAACGCACACGTACACGCCGTAGATAGCCCAAAGTTCAGACTCTGAAACCCTAACCCTAAAACCCGAAACCCCAATTTCTCCTTAAACCCGAAACCGTTATTTCTCCTAAACCTTAAGTTACCCCTAATTTCTTTTCTTCAGGAGTTTGTTTAACTAGGGTACAGTCGTTGAGTTCCTAGTTCCTACCTTCCAAGTCAATTGGTTGTTAGGGCTGCTGCTGAAGGCAAACTTGAAGTAATTTGGGGGTTTTGAATCGTCACATATTGTAACATTCTGTGATAAAAACTGGTTAGATTTCTGTGTCATGTAACTCCAGTAGGTAGCCAAAAATGTAGAAGGATGATGCTTCTTCTTCTTTTTTAATCTTGCATATCTTGTTTACATAGCCAAAATTTGGCCAAACCTTCTTAAAGAGAGGAACTGCCACACTTCTAGTTCAGCTCAGCTTGGGCTAAACCTTCTTGTTCAAGACTGCCACACTTCCTCAGCTTTGGCTTAAATCTTTCTTATGGAGGACCACCACACTTGGGCTCTGGCTAAACCTTCTTTTCTGTGGAGGACTGCCACACAGTCCTTCAGCTTTGGCTTAAATCTTTCTTATGCAGAACCACAACACATTGGCTTTGGCTTGTGGCTGTTGTATTTTAGTGTGTAGTTTAAACTCACTTTGCCTGAGAAAATCAAGTGCATCAAGTAGTTGGAATGTAAATAGCTGTTTGGAAAAGAAAATTTCTCACAGCAGCAATAATAATGTAATCTTCATTGTTTGGTGTTTCACTGGGAGTCTTGTTTCTTCCCTTCTAATTAATGAGTTTTCCAGTTGCTCCATTGTGCCAGCCAAAATTGATGCATCCCTTTTCCAGTTGGATTGATTGACTTCACTAGCTGTTGTTGATTCAGCTTACTGCCCTCTCACCTATTTTTGCAGTTGAACACAGCTATATATATTACCAGTGTTGGGCAGTTCTGTGATATCTTTGATAATTCCTAATTCTAACAGAATTGGAAATCAAAGAACCTTCATTTCAAAAAAGCCTAAAAAGAACTGGCAGTTTTCATGAAATAATCAGCAGTTTATGTAAAAAATGTTATTTGACCAACTCTTAAATTATTTGAGAATTGTGGTTAAAATATCAGGATTGGTTCTCACATCTATTATATAATTCCGCTCAGTCCTACAAAATGGTACTTTCGAATGGTCCTCCACTCAGTAACTTTGTGGACAGGGGCCTGGGAGAGTGGGAGTGGCTGGGGCCTGGGAGTACCAAAATTAACAAAGACTATCTATATTCTAATTCCGCTCATGGTCCTCCAAAATGGGCCCTGTCCGTTGTCACACAACACAGCGACGTTTTTATCACTGAAACCCGTTTTACACAACACGAACCGTTTTGATATCGGGGTGCGGTTTCACACAACACGGCCGAGTTCTGATCTCTAGGTCTTTTTTGATATGACATGGCCGGTTTGCACTTTGCACATCCGGGTCCGTTTCACACAATATGGCAGGTTTTGACATTGGGATCCCGTTTCACACGTCATGGCAGGGCAGGGGGGGCAGGGCAGGGCAGGGGGAAGGGGGGGCAGGGGGCAAGGCAGGGCGGCCAGACAGGGCAGGGCAGGGGGCAGGGCAGGGGCCAAATAAAGAGTAAAAGATAAGAAAAAATAAAACTTATAAAACTTCAGAGTGGCCGAAGGTCACGGGCACCCACAGGGGACTTCACAGTGGCCTTCGGCCACGGGCACCCACTAGTTCTTTAGAACCACAGTTATGTATAAGAACCAGTTTGATTCCTTTGAGAATCACACAAAGACACACAGACATATATACATACACACACACTGAGAACCTCTGGTTATCAGGTTCCATTCCAATAACCGCCCGACATTGGATATTACTTAACAAAGCACTACAATTTGCTTGGATGAGGAATTCTTTAGTTAAACTTTGAAATTGTTGCTCTTGGTGTATCAAGTTTTGCTGTGTATCACATTGTGGTTTACCATTGTGTCAATCCCATTCAGTAGGAAGGCTCCTTAAAATTGAGGTCTATATAGGTATCGAGTTCAACAAGTACTAAAAATTAAATTATTTGATTTTGAAGTTGAGTCTACTTGTCAACTTGCGTACTTGAAGAAAATCTGCCTTTCTTTATAAGAATGTTTTTTTTTTACAATTCCAGTTTCAAGTCCAGATCTAGCAAAAGACTAGTTCCAATGTCGGTTTCTTGTGCTAATTCCAAAAAAAAAAAAGTGTTTAGGGTTTAAACCCTAAACCCTAACCCCCCCCCCCCCCTCCCATTTTAACACTGAGTACCAGATGCCCTCACAACACTGGTTGAAACTTGAAACCAGATCAATCAGTTTTGTGCAGGTATTTCAATGTATGAAGAACCACCAAATACAATTTTTTAAATATTTCAAAATCGGAGAACCACAGAAATAATGAGGAACTTAGTATGAATGTGCTCTTCACGGAGAATGTTGTAAAGCCATGATTTGAAAGCAATTTGTGTGTGCCATCATTGTGCACTCGTAGTAATCCTTGTTTCCCACCGTAAATCACTGCCAAAAAATTATTACCTGCTGTACTTGGAGATGATGTTATAAAGTGGATTTGTTCGGCCCAAGAAAGGTAGTGCAATTTTGAAATAGAATTGCCTGCATCCTTTGAAACGAGTGCAATTTCGTTTTGAAATTTGCATCGCTCATCTTAAATTTTTTTTTACCTCGTTTCTAAACAAATCAATAGTTAATAAACATTGATTATATTTCAACTTTAATGACAATATAAAAATCAAATAACATTTCAAAGGTCAATATATCACTACAAAGAACAAATCAAAAAATCACAAACAAAATCATTCAAAAATAAATCTATCCAAACATCAAAAAATCATTGACTGAAGACATCAAAAATGACAATTACAAAGTTTGAATGTATGAGATTGTCAAACTTAAAATGTAAAATGTATATCATGTGTATCATATAAACTGAATCTACAAAAATGTAAAATGGTCAATCAAAATGTTCCTTAGAATGTATCAATATTTTGAACTTGAAAACCAAAAACAATACAAAAGGCAAACAATGATTAAATGCAATCACCCAAAAGGTAGACCTCTCTTCTCATTCTAGAAAATAGATTTGCTACCACATTAGGATCAAGTATTGAAAGGGTTATGTTGTAGTTTGTAAGGTTGGAAAATTGATGGCCTCCAATGTCTATTACAATAGAAGGGCCTTTCTCATGTTTCTCAAAGCAGAGGACTCCTCAAAAGAATTCTAAAAATCCAAATGTTGTTCAACATGAACAAATGGAATAACCAATTTGTTACAAATAATACTACCAACATTCTACAAACATCTAATCGTTGTAAACTTGAACAATTCAGGTTGCATACTTGAGCTTGGTGCCAAATTTTCTTTATTGTATTTATGCATTGCATCTATTATGATTGAGCTAGATGTAAATGCATCAGATAACTGCAAAAGAAAACAAAGCTAAATCAATACCTAAATATGCAACCACCAATACAAAAGACATGAAGGTAGAAAAACCTAAAGTTCAAATCAAAAACCATGACCCCAAAAAAAAAAAAAAAAACTTTAAGTTTTTTGTGCATGTTATGTTGATGGGCAAGGGTCTCTTTGTAGGTAAAAAGGTGATTTCCATTCAATTTTCCAAAAACAATATGCTACAAGGCATGGTTACAAATGCCTTATATGTATGGTCATACTTAACAATACGAACATCAATTTATTGAACAATAGAAAAACTAGAAGAAATAATAAAAAATGACAACACACAAAAAATCAACAACTAAAAGACCTAATTCAAACAAAAAAACCAACAAATCAAACAAACAAGAACAAATAGAAAACCTATTAAGGGAATAATGTTCACCATTCTTCTTCCCCACTTATATCAAAAATTCTAAAAGATAATTAACAAGTAATTTTGGTTCAAAAACATGTAATTTGGCAATTGATAATATCCAATTTTTAATATTTTTGCCATGCATCAAAAGCTTTTGTAGCCCAAATTTTGGATTGAATTTTGTGATGACATCCATTGGCTTTCACGTTCTCCAACTCCCAAGGATTTAAATCCTTGAAGTGATGGTTGATCTCATCATCATCATCACCATTGACATTGAAATTCACTTCTTCATCAACATCATCTCCATAAGCACAAGGATTGAACAAATCCTCTTGAATAAGAAAGTTGAATAGACCTCTAACTACATCAAAAATGCCTTTAGAAAGAAAGACATTTCCACAACTACTATTTGGTTGTTCAAAACCAACATCATTTGCAAGAGCTTGATTTGCATCAACAACAAAAAATTATCTATAAAATCCATCATTCGTAATTACAACATTAATTAATTAATACCATCAATTCAACACTTGTAAAACATAAGAAACATAAGTTAATAACAAGGAATATTAAATTGCTTTGAAAAGGAAAACAAAAATTGACAAAGGACAAAAGAAGAATTTTTTTGCAAATACCTCAATGTTGACACAAATTATTTCCATTCTCAACAAACTCCATTTGTGCAATATTGATTTATTTTTAGAAATAGAAAGGAAGAAAAATAGATACCACTAGTCTAAGCAAGCTAGTTGGCTAGCTTTGTACCTTCACAATTAATTTAAAGGCTACCAATGTTGTTGGGCAACAACACATAATTATGCACAACCAGGTTTTTTGCTCACTATTTGGAAGTTTGCACAAAAGGTTTAGTGACAATGAACTCCATCATCATTAATTGCAACAGAGAAAACAAACAAAAAAACCATCAGGTGAATGTAAAAATTCACAATAGGGTATTAAAAAAAGGTGAATGATTATAGATTGCTAGTACTTGCAATGCAACTAGCAACAAAAGTATTAGTAACATAGGAAAACAATTTTCAAATTTTAAAAATTAAATGAACAAAAGACGTATAACAATAATAAAAAGGAAAAATAGCCATGTAATGATTTCAAGCTTCAATCAACACAACAATGAAAATTTAGAATGTTTTGCAAGAGGTGGTGCCTTTAACGTGTCAAAAGCAATGATAGAACTTCACAAGAATATGACACCTTCAACACCACAAGAAAGCCAAAAAAAACTTTGTAAAAAAGAGCCCTTCAATGCCACAAAAGTTTTTTACAAACCTTTGAGACAACACTCTTGACAGGGTTCATTGATTGAAAAAGCTTCACAACAAAAACCTTCCATGTGGTGAAAAACAAAAGTTTTGTTAAAGGAAGCAATCAATAACACAATGCGAAAAAAAGATGATGAATGCCCAACTTTGGTTTTTATGGAACATCCAAGGAATATCCATCCAAAACAAATTGCATCACAACCATCAATGACTAAAATACCTTAATCCTAATTGTTGATAAGAATGGTCATCACATTGCTCACTTGCTCACCTTAAGGTTTCTTAGATTAAATTGTAATGGTAGATTGATGTTGATGGGATCTCTACCATATGCTTGTTAAGTGGTAGGATTTTGATATCATCAAAATTAAGTCTAAGGACTTAATCGTTGGATTGTAAATCTAGCAAATCATAACCATCCATATAGCTAAATACAAAAAGCTAATTTGGATGAACAATAATGTTTTTGTCTACAAAAGAAAAGTCCATCGATCACATTTTAATTTCAATCATTGATCATGAAGGATTTGAGCATCCATTTTAGGTCATTGTTGTTGTGCGGTTGATGGGATCTCCACTGTAAAATGCTAGGGGGTGGGATCTCCAGCATACCTTCAAGACTTATGGATCTCAATTGTATGATTATTTTTGGTGGGATTTCCACCATAGGTGATGTTGGCAAAATATCCATCATAAGTTGGTGATTGGCAACATCTCCACCATACACATGTAGACTAAAAGGAAGAGAGATAAAAAAGTAAATTTGCAATTGTTAAATATACAATCATCTAATGGCCAAGATCAATTGGCACTATTTTTTTTTAATATGTCGACCATTGAATAAAATAATGAATCTAAGCATTAAAGTTCATACAAGAAAAATCGCACCATTATTTTATATATTATATTGAGTGATTAGGATCTAAAGGCCTACACCATTGTTTTTTTAATGTCACGACTATTGGAAGTAGGTTTACATTTATGACCATTGGATTCAAAATTTAATTTATCTTAGTCATACAATATAGTGTACAAAAAACAAGCCTAGCTACAAGGTAGGGTTGGATAGTCTACAAAATATTCTATTTGTCCAATTATGGATGAAAAGGTATACATTCCATTCAAATACATTTCATTTAGTATAAGTTCATCCGCATACTTTTATTTTAATCGTCAATCTTGAATGATCTATGCCATCTAATTTAGGACTTTTAAGGTTGCAACTTAACATTATCTAAATCGTTCATATATGGATGGAAGGATGAAACCACGACCATGCATTTTCTAATAAATCTTCTTTGTTTGAACTTCACCTTGTTGTTTGTTTTATACGATAGTGCTATCAAAATGGTGTGCAGTAACTTGTGATGTTGTGTTGGCACATATGACTCTTACAATGCTGGTGCAAAATGAAACCTTTCATTAAATGAAATCTTGAAATGATCAATTTTTTGTTAATAAAAAATAGTGAAATTTTATTTTCAATGATGTAATTCTTTTTATTTTTTCAAAAAAAATTGTGACATGTTTCGGTATTCTATTGATATCATAGATTTGCATATGTTTGCTCTAAATTTTGTTTGGTTGTGCAAATATTAGCACAACCTTTTTGAATGAAATGAAAAATCTATGTAGATTTTGGTTGTAGTCCAAAGGTATGAGTACGTAGACATTGATATTTGGAGGAATTACTATGTTGTTTGTTTCCTATGAGGAAATATATGGATGTTTTGTTATGTCAAATACAAGCAAGCCCCAAAGAATTTGAATTTGATTTTTAAAAATACCTTCTTTTGACTTTTTCATTATTAACATTGATGCACACAAAATTAACTACTTTCATTTTGTTATTTACACTCCAATTTTAGATGTGTAATCTTGCATGTCTTTATTGATGTAATTTTTTGATTATGGGAAACTTGTATTCTTGTTCCCAATCAATGTTTTTGTAATTCTATAATAGGTTGGCATGTAGGAAACAAGTTCATTAATGTCAAAAATCTATCATAGATGTATTGTTTGTGATGAAAACTATTCCACATGGCTATTTTCAAAGAAAATTTGTAGGCCTTATACTTATCAATTTCTTCATGGGGGTTTATAGATTAAGATAAAAAGCTCAAGATTTCAATGCAAATGTATTCATGGCTTGTGCTTGATGCAAATCAATGTTTATTATCACATCTAGTAAATATAATCTAAACTTGTAACTTTGCTTTTGTAGTTAACCAAACAATACATCATTAAGGTTTTTTATTTCAATATACACATCAAAAAAAAAAATTGTTTAAACATCATTTTCAATTTTGAATATGAAGATCTACCATTAATTCTTGTTTTGTTTAATTGTATTATGACTATGAATTTTGTAAATTAAAAAAAAATTGCAATTTTTTGTTGCCTTACACATGACCCTTATTTTAGTAATGCCTTCATCCTTGGGTGTTACCTTACACTTAAAGTACTCAGAGAAATTTCTAGTGCATTTGGAGGACGCCTTTTTGTCCATGAACATCTGTCCCTCCATGGATCTTATGCCTATTCTTGAAGAGTGTGAGGGAGACTACACCTACAAGGGAAATTATGTTTACTTGGATGTGTAATCTCCCTCTCACTCTGAAGGAATATCATAATAACCTTCTCCTTGCTATTACATATGATTTACATATGTTTAGGTCCAAGATAAAGTTAGCCTCATGTTTGAAAGTCCAAAAGGTGGGGGATAATTTCAAAATAAGGGACCAATGCACTCATCCTAGGATCCTTATTTTGGGAATTCCTCCACCTTGGGTATTTACCCTACACATAAAATTTATGTTCATTTCATCAAGATCTATTGAGATCAACAACTAGGTGCAAAATACCTACAAATTCATGTGGATGGATTTATTAATTTGGACACCAATGATAACATGCAAAAAAGATCTTGGAACTTTCTTGGTTGTGGATGCTTGAATTTTTTAAACAATTTGATAGATGCGAGATACCTTTTTTAAATAATTGTCGGATATTTACTTCCCTAGTTGAATAATGGGTTTGACGAAATTTATATTATTTTCAACCTATTGAAAATTTCAAAAAAAATTGTTTGTGAAAGAATTCTAAACATCTTTTTAGAGTATTTTAATATACTCCACGAGTAAAAATTAAATCTTCAAAATTAAAATAATTATTCAACAAATACTCAACAATTCAACTAAAGTTAGAAATGAATATATTTGCATACTTCAATCAATCACATGGTCAATGTCGCAACCTCCTCAAGTCATATTGATAAGCAAAATTCTAATATATGTGCAAGTTGATTTGTTGACCTAGTTGATGTCTAGGTTATCATATTAATGTACTAATACATAGAAGGTGTTGAATAGGCTTTTGTGTGAACAAAAAAAGTTATGATCAATGAAATCACTAAATTTGGTGGTTAAATTCTTTTTCTTAAATTTTTGTGTGAAGTGACTTGATAATCAATTGGCATAAGGTCAAAATATTAATTTATCAATTTATGTTTAAATAATAATTACTACATTGGTGATCAATGATTAAATGCATTGTTCATGAAATCATTCTCATTTCTATTAATTCTAGAATACAAGATTTAATATTCACCTAGTAAAATGTAAATATTTCTAGCATCCATGATGTTTTTTTTGGTCCCCTTGTCACTTCAAAAGAAATTTTTTGGGCTTTTCTAACATTCTTCAACATTACACTTCTTACAATGTTTCCCAACAATTCTTAGTTTGAAAAATATTCAAAATATAAAACATTTTTGATCCTCTAATGCCCACAACGTCCCTATGTATTTCTTGGTGTCCTTCAACATTCTATCCAATGCCTTCAACCCTCAATGTTTGGTGCCCTTTATTGCCCCCCCAAAAAAATCATGTCCAACCTAGTACCCCTAATGTTTTCAATGTGCCTTTTCAACACCCTTGTTATTGTTGCTTGTTATTTTGGCATTCCTTGCCATCATTCCTATCTTTTAGTTGTTCTCCATCTTTCATCATCCTTAGTCTTGTTTGGGCATGTTTTTTTGTTGACTAGATTTAGGTCAGTCTTTAACCAAAACACTGTGTTGATTTGAATTTTGAGTATGGATTTTTGGATTTGGGAACATTTGCTACATTAACATCCCATCTTTGGATGTCATTTTAGGACTTTGGCCTAGCAACATTTACAACGATTTAAAGGCTCAAGAAATTTTATCTCTCAAAACATAGATAATGTGTTATTTAATAAGGCGATTAAGGTATAAAATGTAGTTTTTGAATGAAAAGGTGAAACACAAATTCACTTGAATACAAATCATGCATTCTTAAATAATAACATGCACAAAGTATCTTGAGGTTTTCAAGGCCTTAGTGTAATACATAATGATAGTAGGTTGAGAGACATGTGATTTATGGTTAACATGCAATTGATTTATATTTAAAATTTTCGTAATGTATAATTTGAAATCAAAAGCCAAATTTTGAACATGCTTCAACTGCACAAAAAATGGGAAATATTTATAATTTAATATTTATAATTTTGTGATTAATATTTATGGTTTTTATAGTGTTGCCCATTTCATTTTTCACCCAATTTGTGACCATTAAAATATTGCCCACAAACTACATTGTTTATTTTTTTTCTTCTTTATTTGCTCGTTATCTTTGCTATAAATTTTTTATTTTAAATTTTTAATGGCAACAAATCATTTGTCTTTCCATGCAGTTAATTAACTTAATGATAGACTTGAGAGAAAGTTGTAACTTCAACATATTCATGAGATGCAAAAAACACATAAGATTTAATACATTCAGAATATTTTCAAGGTTGCTTAAATACGTTTCATTAATGTAATACAAAAACAACTTCAACACATGTTTGTAGGATAATTAATGAATTTTGAAATTTTCACGTCAAGAATAAAATACCCTTGACTATTCCAAAAGACTATGTATTTTCCTTCACAAAATCTTGTTCTTTGAAAAAGGTCAATTTGGACTTCTTAATTCTTTCATGTTAGTCTTATTGGGGCAATTATAAGCATAGCGATCTAATTGGTTCCATATGAAACAACCATACATTTGATTATTGGCATTTGCCGCTTAAGTATTGCCCTTATTCCATTTCCACCAAAAGGATTATGTAGTTTGAGCATTAATTATTACAAAATGTGGGTGTAGCTCACTAAACCCCATTCACTAGGCCATTAATTCATTACTTTCCAACAATTTCCTATTTACTAAATTCACTTAAATTCTAATTAAATCACATGGTGTACAAGGGCACCTTTTTGTTGTAGTAGTTCATTAACATCCACATTTGCTTTACCATATTCCTACAATTTAAGGTTTTTAAGGTTAGAGTGGCAATGCTCATTATTGTGACCTGCTTTTTTAAAACAAATGCATATCTCCTTTTTTTTGTTTTTGTTTTTTTCTTTGATGCATCGTGAACATCCATGATGGCATGATATTTGTCTTTTTCATCCATTTCCTCACACTTTCTTGCAAACTCCTTGTGTTCAATGAGAGTGACATTTTCCATATTAGCAGTAACAATGTGCAAGTATGGCTTCAATCCAATTAAATATTGTAGTAGGGAACTTGTCATCTACTTTATGTTGTAGACCAATTTGTGTAATCTCTCACACTATTTTTCCATGCATTTGGTAGGCCTTTGTTTAATTGTTGACTTGTCAAGTACAGTAAACTTGCTCACCATTTTGGAACTTATTTTGTATCATTTACAAAAGGAATGTTCTAGCTTTAGAAGGTATAATACAAGGGTGGTTATGTACGTAGTTTTCACCCCATTTTAAAACCTTGTCTTGTAGACTATAATTAAACAAATTGATGATGTCATCTTCTTGCCATTCATTGTTGGCTTAGATTGCATGCTTAAAAACCATAGCTTGAATGTTAAGATTATATTTTGGTTCATAATTTGGGTGTGGGAAAAGCCCTCCTTCATGGAATATTGTCTTGATATGTTGGTATTACTAAAAACACAACAAACTTTGAATGTACAATAGTAATAGGTCCAAGAAGGTAGGGTGCTCCTCCTTGATTAGGTGTGGTTGCAACCCCAAGGATCCAATGGCCACCTTGGCCTAGGATACCAACTACCTCTTCTAATAACATCATTAATTTGGATCTAGTAGTTGGCATAACAAAACCTTTTTTTTAGTTATTACAACCCCCTTCTATTGTGTTGGCATTATAGTTGGAAAATGTGTATTAGTAGAGTTTGCATTTAACATGCAACTAAGTTGGCCATGCTTGCAACTTAATTTTTATCCCATACTTTTTATCTTCTAATCCAATTTTGTACATTATATAATTAGGTGTTATAGCCATGTTTGCAAACCAAGTACCAAGTGCCATTGGGGATGAACCAATAAAACAAATTGACTTTAAATGGTTAAATCTAAAAATAAAATAATTAAGACCTACTCATCGAGTCTAAACCTACTTTCCAACCTACTTACTTTGGCATAATTTCCTACCTACCTAGGCGCCATGTGTTAACATCTTATCAATCCCAAATTGGACGATCTATAATTAATTAATTAAATGATAAATGGACTTAAAGTTTACCACATGTCACAATATAATTGACCTTTTTTAAAATTAAAAATGGACACATGTCAAATGGTTATCAATGAATCGTGATGTGCCATGTGTCATCATCTTAGTGGCATAAGCTTTAATGATGGAAATTAATCCAAAGAATTATAAATTTTGAAACAAAAAATAATTACAATGACACAAAACAATTTGCCCAATTTTTAAATGTGTCACAAATTGACTGATTGCATTATAGTTGCAAAAAACATTGCATAGGTGCAACTACATTAAGACAAAACCATATAAAGCATGGATGAAAACTTATAAATGTAGTGTATATACTTGTTGCATACATTATGTTGTATGCAAGTTGTCTACAATTTGTTAAAGCAATTACAAACATGATAATTGCAAAATGACATTTTCTCCTAGGGTGTGTGACCTTGCCCACTTGGTCTTGGTGTTATTAACATATTGGTTGTTTATGCTACTAATAGATTTGGAATCTTGCCAATATTAGAGCCTTTCAAGTTTTTCTATGAACCCATGGGGGCTATGGGTGTGGTTTCAACATCTAGGATATATCAACACATATCCCATAATGGTAGTTGTAGGTCTTATGGCAATGGGGAGTGGTGGTTCTACATAATTGTATTATATTGTTGTAGGTTGGTTTGTAGGTGGATCTTGCCAAGGCATGTTGTTCTCATGGTTGGAATGTCCAACTTAATTTGTTATATTGTAATTGGAATCAAATGGTTGGGCATTCCATGCATATTTGGTGCTACTAGTTGTTTATATTATAATGGGGTGAAAGCATGGTCAATTGGACCAATTAGTACATACTTTTTTGGATTGAATTACAAGTACCACAAAACATTTCATAAAATTATTAAACATGTAATTTGATTGGATTATAAAATTAAAATTAGTATGATTTTTTAACCTATGTAATAATATTCTTAAAAAACACATTCAATAGGCAATCAAGTAGGTTATTATGAAATGCAAGTAGGTTGAAACCTACTTTTTATAATGTTAATTTTCTAAAAGCAAGTGCAATATTACAAATTTAACATCTCATGAGTTAGTAATGGAAATTGTGCAAAATTTGTTCATTCACAATTCGTACATTTCACACATTAATATTGAAATTTGAAAACCCGTTTGACACATTGATTTATAAAAAGATGCGAAATTTGTGTGACATTCATTTATGGGTTCATATTTCAATTGTCAACACATTAATCCATGTGTCAAACATGTTTTCAAAGCATAATATTTGTGTGTAAAATGTACAAACCTATGAATGAACAAACTTTGCACAATTTTCACTATTTATTCATCGCATGCTAAATTTGTGATGAAGTATATTAAAACAATGTTTGAATTGATTTTTAAAAAAGTAGTCTTAAAGTATAACAAATATTTTATCATATATTTGAAAATGAAATAAGTCTTAATACATAGATATTTTCAAACATGTTTTTAATACAATTTTATGATGCGATTGGTTCTCAAACTTTAGATTTACATTCTTATAATATCAAATATAGGAATACAAGGTTTTACCCTACAATAGGAGGAGTTTTTAACATAATTTCATGGTAACATATGAATTTAAATGATTTAAACTATCAAAGATTACTTCTTTGATGTAATTGCGTTTCTTTCCACCATATATCGTATCATGTAACATGGAGGAAGAAAATGTGATTCCCCCTCTAAAATCCTTTGTTGTTTCCTCATTTGTCTACATCCCAAG
This sequence comes from Sphagnum tenellum, assembly GCA_963921925.1. NCBI lineage: Eukaryota > Viridiplantae > Streptophyta > Sphagnopsida > Sphagnales > Sphagnaceae > Sphagnum > Sphagnum tenellum. The sequence continues at coordinate 5,901,555 of OY998158.1, forward strand.
TTTTTGACTTGAAAATTATTCTTGTCTATCTAGATGCACTTGTTTACACTTTATTACCTATAAGGATTTTGTGTTTTTCAATATGAAAAATGGCTCTTCCAACTCCATATCTTTGTTTCGATCATTTGTTACTATGGTATCCTCTCCAACATGGTCTTTGTGATCCCAATAAAGCCACATGGCTATTGGTGCATTTGGCCATGAAGGTATTATTTGGGTGTAAATTCTTTCAGGTGTACCAAAATTTTGTCACAACATCATCTTTTTCTGTCTTTTTTGCCTAGTCTTTTCTTACCATTTAAAAACATATTTACATATTATTATGATGAAATTTAGAATTGTAATGGTATAAAATATAATCTTTTTGAAATATTTGACAACTTTTGATTCAATATTTCTTATAGGGATCAAAATATAAGATATAAAATGACTACAAAACGGACTAAGCCCTTTTCATTTTGTGTGGTACACTTAATTGTTTTTCACCCATTGGTGTTATAATACTTAGGAAGCAAAAGCCTCTTGGCCCCATTCTTGATAATTTTGTAGCTTGCTTGCAACCATTCCCATGGTTGGATTGAAAATTTATCCAAATTTTCTATGTTTTTTTTCTTTTCAAAAGTCTACTCTAATTGCATCCTAAACTTCTAGTTACTAGCCTAGTCATACCTACCTTTCTATAATAGCTCGGGTACAATTTTCTTTGGTCTCTTATTGGATTTAAAGACAACATAGATTGTTAACCTTACTGGATTTGTTGAGAATTTGGTGAAGTAAGTACTAACGTAATGGTTTTTCAGGATTTTCTAGGACCTTTCTTGCCTCTGTGGTAGTCACCCCTTACCTGAGTATTTAGGTGGTTACCACTTCTTCACCCTTTATCTCTCTTTTAAACTAACCTCCGTGATGTATTTCTACCACCAATAACCCAAATTGCCTCTTGTTATTAGGGTTTAGGGTTTAGGACCATTGTAAAGAATCTAATAACTATAACTTTCTCAAACAAACTTACAAGCACCTAATCCTTGAGATGGTTGCCAAATGGAAAAGCCCATTTTCCCAGGTCCAAGTAGAGCTCTAGAACTTCTATAATTTTACAGAGAGTAAATAAATAAAAATGGAAGAGTCAGCATTCCAGGAGCTGATATAGCCCTCCAGTAGTGCATACGTATTTGACACAGATAAGGCATTGTAGTTATAGTAGTACAAAATAACAAAACAACCAAAAAACCTAAGAAAACAAACAAAGAGAAATATAATGTGCTGAACTACTATTAGAGTAGAAGGGAATTAGTTCAATTAAAAAAACCATTGATACAGTAGTGGGGTGACACATTTGGTACTTCATAAAACTCGCACACCATAAATGAACCCCGAAAGAACAATACAAGTAGTTAGGCAAAGCCCAGTTTACCTTACCTAGGTAACCCTAAACCTTAACAATTACATATCAGCTACCAGCTATGGATGAATGTGAGGGCGGATGTGTGACAATAATAATTGTTATTCTAGTCCTTTAACAATAGTTATCAATTGTAAAAGGCTTACAACATCCAATCAAATGGCAAGATTGATATAATGTTTAAACTTAAAATATAACCCCTTGACCCTACCCTTAGACCCAAACCCAAAGAAACCATGAAAGTCCTTCCTTTCTCCGTCCTTACTAAATTACACTTACTTGTAACAAGTAGTTAGCCTCATAAAAATGTCTTTGCCCTTCATTAGGGCATGGGTTTTGGTGCACATGAACATAACTTGATTTTTTGCGTAACATATCGAACCATTCCTTCCAAACCAACAATTGTTCAAATAGGAAATGTTTTTGTGGGACCAAATAAACTTTGCATCATTCTTTCATTTCAGTCTCTTTTGTATTATGGAATTGTGTGGAAATACCTTAAAGGTAAGGGTTAATTAATGGTTATTTTTTAGCATGATTAATACGACCAAATTTGCTCATCTTGTTAATTGTGTGGGTGGTGGATTCTCTTGCATTCCTCCCATGCTTATGGAATGCCTTTCCTCATGATTCCCTAATTGTAATATGATTCCCTGACTTTCACATCAAGGAGAGGGCAATGTTCAATTGATTCTGGCTCCTACAAGCCTATGGGAACTTGAGAGCCAGAATTAGCTAAACCTTTCTAACTCCTTAGGGCAAATCTATGCACCACACTCCATTTTTAAAAATGGTGAGCTTTGAATGGCGATCCCATTAACATCAGGCGGTAACCAGAAACCCATGTGTCTCTTGGAAGGGCAAGTGGGGGGTCTTCAATGTTAACCTCCCATTTTGGCCACTAGGCTACTTCAAGTATTGGAGGCATGGCTTTGGAGCTCCACGATTGTAGCTGACAACCTAGGCTAAAGCAGCCACTGTAGCTATGCCTGAATAAAAATAAATATGAAAAAAAACCATTGGTTTTACTATAAAATTTATCACTACCCACACTGCAAGGTTAGTATTGCAACGTTTTCAGAATTCAAAATCATTAGCTTGGCAACACTTGAAGCTTTACAACATTTCTTACAAAGGTATGTATTATGTTATCAATTTTTAATTTTTTTTTTAGTTTTTAATCTTTCTTCATGTGTGTATATAACGGATGTTTGTAAAATATTTTTTAATTAAATTATTAAAAAAACTCATCTTGTGTTTTTGTTGCATATATATTTTAAATGCATTTAGAACCCAAAAGTATCTATTAACGTCAGGATTTTGAAAAAATATTTTAATTTTCTTATTATGTTTATAAATCTTTGTGCATGCTTGCTTTTTAGGCATGTTTTTGGAATGAATTTCGGCTTTTTTTTGTCATTTTTTCTTGGTTTGGTGTAGAACTTTAAGAAATTGTACTTTAAATATCAAAGCACGTATAAGGTTAGGTTGTTTAAACAAAAAAATTAACATTTCCTTTTGTATTTTAACATTTGTGCATGTGTACATGTTATGCATATCTATAAAGTTAAATTTGGCTTTCTCTATTTTCATTTTGTATTTGTATAATTTAAAAGTAAATTTTTTGTTTGAATGACTCCTTGACTTTTTAAGTATTTATTTATTTATTTTTGGGTGTGACTTTTTTGATAGAATCATGGATAATGGATTGCTTCAAAGGTGGATTTTCTTTTTGATGCAAGAAGATGAAATCACATTGACCGAAACTCCTCCATTTGTGGAAGCATTTGCATCGTCCACACTTATTATGCTTCAATCGGTGCACTTATTAGTTGTTAATCAAAATGAAAAAAAGAAGTAATGAATGATGGAACTTGATTGGAATAACGATTTCGAAATGGAAAATAAAAATTAATGACATACTTTACATTCACAAATCCCTACTCATAAACTAGAGAGAATGAAACATTTCAAATACAAAAGACCAACTCAAACTGGATTGAGAAATTTGTAGATGTTTTTAAAAAGAAAGAAAAAGAAAAAGAAAACAACAAGATGGGCTGCCTCCCCTTACTTAGGAAAAAAGCCTGAAAGAATGTTTGAATAGGAGGCCCCAACCGGTGACCACGAGGAAATCTTGGATCACAAAGGTATCTTTTAAGAGTTTATGATTGGTGGAGGACCTGCAAATGGCCATTGGTGAGAGGCCATGGGTGAGAGGCCGGGTGTGAGAATTTAATTGGCCACGTTTCCAGATTGAGCAGGGGCCGGAAGTCTGTCCAGAACGGATTTGACGGGAAAAAAAACAACCCCGGATTTTATGCAGATCGAGTAACTATTTAGGTAGGCAGTTTTTGGCAGTGTTTTTCTTTTCTGGCGAAAATTCGCTATTTTCCGAAAAAGAAATTTTTTCAATTTTTGAAAGTTTTAAATTTGGCCAGAATTTCTATTCTATGGTTAAATTTCGCCAAATTTTAGATATAAAAAAAGGAGGAAAAAAAGAAAAACAAAATCTGTGCTCCTCATCTAAGTTCTACACCATTGTCAATTGTTAGTGGGCAACACTTGAAATGCATAGGAGAAAATTCTGAAAGGCACTAAAAATACCCCTTAATGAGCTTGTGAGGGAGAAAGTGGCACGTCCTGCACAATTCTGCTACAGGATTTGACTTAATCTTGTATTGAAAATAAGCTAATTTAATTTAATTTAAAATTAGGATCAGAACATTGGCTGCTGATTGGAACTAGCTCATGTTTCCTTGAAGAGATGGTTTTAGACCTCGTGAGGCACAACAAAACATAAATTGTTTTCAATCCTGAGAGCATGCCCAAGAGCAGCCAGCCCTCCCTCTAAGAGCATTTATCAAATCCAGAGTGCATTGTTTAGTCTACAACCTGCAAGCTACTTCTTGGTTGCTAATAAAAACAGCCGTACTAGATATGTATAAACTATCTAATTATTTAATAGTCACATAATTACATCAAAGAATGTGCCATTCTCTATTAAAATAGTAAAAAATTAAATATGATTTGCTCTAACAATTTGACAAGATGTTGTGTCCATACCACATTATTTGTAAGAGGGGTGACAAAAAAGTTAGATGAAGTTATTAGTTGCCTACTAAATGTAAGTTTTTGTGGTAGTTTTTGTTTGTTTCTACCTAGGGATAGGTTTCCCTTGCATCCTTGTTGCATTTGGTGTATTTTTGTTCTTTTTTTTTTTCAATGGAGTTGGTCCATTCGTGTCGAAGAAAAAAAAACTTGACTATCCAACAATATAAAAGGATTCCAAGAATATGTCTAGTGTATTCAATGAATACTTTATATACATGAATATCCTCGTAGATAAAAGGAGGGATATTATGCCAAGTCTGTGAGAGTGGGAGGGGATGAATCTAACCCCCTACTCATATGGAGGGCTTTGTGAGTAATGGGTTAAATCCCTCCATCTAAATAGAGGTCAGATCTCTTCCACTCTTAAGGAGTAAACCTGTAAAAACCCTCTCCATCCCACGCCTTGTGATTTCCATATGTTTAGGTTCATGATAACCTTTGCTTCATGCTTTGGGTTGGATTGGTTAGGTCCAAGAGCGAGGGACATTCCCAAAGTGTTGGGGTGGACATCGTGACATATCCTCCCTCCTTTTTTAAATTGCCCACATATTCAAATCCTCTTAAAGACATGATGGACTCAGGGGTGAGAGCAGTGAGGCTATTGCTGTTAAACTGGCTGCCCTCCAGCCACTTACTGGACATAACCAGCTACCTTACATCCATAGCTTGCTTAGCAGGTGGATGAGGATCACTTGTCATCCAAACACAAAGTGGATATGGATCACTTTTCATCCACACAGAACAGGATAGAAGCAATGTAATACGTAATATAACTGAGACATGGATGTAAAATGGATATGGATCACCTTTTATCCACACAGAAGAGGATAGAAGCAATGTAATACGTAATCTAACTGACACATGGATGTAAATGGAGATGGATCAATTTTCATCCACACAGAACAGGATAGAGGCAGCCTAATATGTAATATAACCGACACATGGATGTGCAATCAGGAAGAGACACATCAGCAAGTTAGCCTCTAAAGTTATTTATTTTAACACTGAGAGAGAGAGAGAGAGAGAGAGGTCCACATGCTGAATAGGAGTGAACATGAGATTCACTGGAAGTTGCTTAGGCATAGAAACCAAAATCCTTCTACTGTAGTACTTGGCAGCTGTTATACATGTCTGTTGAATAATTGATTAATTAATTTTGAATGCTCATTTCAACAAATAAATAAATTCTTGAAGGTTCAATATTCTCTTTCAATATTTTTAAAAAATAGAAATAAATAAATAAGAGTAAATTCAACATTTCTGAAAATAATATGATTAATGAGGAAGCTGGCACTGGCCAAGGCAGTAAGGTACTCTTCTCTGGCCACAGTGAAGCAGCACCCACCAAGTGCACCATGAAGGATGAATGATAAGTGGTCAGGAAACAATTCTTTTGACCTGAAAAAATGTTTTTGCCAAATTTCGACCTGAAAAAATATGATTTCAACCTATACAAAGGATTTCGCATGGTAAAAAACAAGACCCAAACAAGACCCAGACTCGCAGATTTTGAGGATGTTTTTTTCAAATCGCCAGATTTTCATAATAAGTTCCAGCAGGTAGTCAAGAATATGAAAGGACTCAGAATTTTTTTTCTACTTTCATATCTAGTATGTAGCCACATGTGGCTAAATTATTTTGTGAGTGATTGCCACTTTGAGCTATATCACAAAATCCTTAAAAGAAACCCTGGTGGCTCAGCACACCTACTACCTACCCCTGACAACCCAAACCAAAAGTTATGTTCTCAAAGGCAAGGAGCTTATGGTGAAGACTCAAGAGGCTCTTCATTTAGGAATGCCAACTAATAATGCATTTTGTCCTCTAGGGATTCCAAATAAAAAAAATAGGAATCATAGAAAGTTCTAGAAAGGTCACTTTATTACATGCAATATCCCACAAGGGTCCAATGATACCCCATCTTACATGTTAGTTCACGTGCTACATTTCTTGCCTCCTCAATTAACATGAGGGTGGATAAAGAATGAACCTTCTCCTAAGCTTTCTAGACCCTATCCCCACTTTTCCCAAGGTAAGCACAAAAGTTAAAAACCATGCATTGGTGGAGGCGTCTGCAGGGTGTGACTCTAGAAAGTTTGTTTTTTCTTAAATTTTAAATTTTTTTTTAAAATTTTTTTAACCCTGCCAAACTTTATAAAGAGAACGCACCCAAGAAAGGGAGAGAAAAGGAAACAAGGGGCAAGGACCGAAGTCCAACAAAGGCGTGCCACAAGGAGGAAAGGGAACCGCTAAGAATCAAACCCTCCAATTTTGTTAGCAAAGACACTCAAACTTATAGTAAATATATATTGATTTAAAGTGAATTCGCACCTAATGTTAAGTGAGTGTTAAGTGAAAATCTAGGTGGCATCTTAGGTGGCACCCAATGTTAAATGGGTCATTATTTAATATTAAGTGAATGTTAACTTTAACATAAAATCTTTGGGGTAAATACGTTTAGGTTCTAAATGACTAGCTTGGTGTTAGGGGGCCTAAATACTAGAGTACTTAACACCAAGTGTGAATGCACCTTTAAGAGATACTAAGATCCATCAAATTCCCTCTACCCATTTGACATGGAAGATTAAATAAAGTTTCCCCTGGAAATAGGTTACACTACCTTGGAGCACCTTCAACCTCTCCCTGCCCCAAGGTTCAAAATAGGCTCAAATGGCAGAATTCCCTTCAACTCTCCCAGCTCCTCCTAATGCATCCCACCCCAAGGTTCAAAATAGGCTCAAACGTCTTCCAAGCTTTTTAAAAAAAAACTCAAATGGCAGAATTCTCTTCTACTCTCCTAGCTCCTCCTAATGCATTGTTTCAGGGAATCGAACTTGTAGGGTTAGGTTTAAAGAATTGGGTTGAGAAACAATCCTTGGTTCCAAGATTAAAAAAAAAAAAAGTGAAATTGGACTCAAGTCGAGTTCCTAAGCAGTGTAAGAACTGGAACCAGACTGATTTTCTAAAAAAAAACCAATTCCAGTTCTAGTCTTTGGTTTAGGGTTTGGAAGATGTATTGGGACAAATTTGGGAATGATTTGGGGTGTGACAGATTTGGGGGGTGTATTGAAGGCAAGTTTGGGGTTGATTTTGGGTGGGGCAAAATTTTGGGGATGTTTGGGAAACAAATTTGGGGCTGATTTTGGTTGGGCCAGATTGGGAGATGCATTGGAGACAAATTGAAGCTGATATTGGGTGGGGGCAAATTTAAGAATGTTTCTTGGGAGTTGATTTGGGGAGGGCTGAATTCAAAGGTGACATGTTACAAAATGACACCAGCCTTGTCAATCTATATTGGCATGGCTTTCACTTGCACACTAATAAGTTTGAACTCTTGATCTTGATGATCTTGTGGTCCTACTTGGCGTCATGGAACCTAAATGAGAAGTTACTTGAAACCTACCCTAACCTAAGAACTAACTTGATTTGAGAAATAAAAAAAATTCAAAACTGAAACCAAACGTTCCTCTTAAAACCTAAGAACTACAAACAAGTGCAAACCTCTTACAAAGATTGAATGTGATAAGATGGTTCAATCTGAAAACGTGGAATGTTAATCAATGTACATTCATAGTTGACTCACATCTCCAAGGTTGAAAATCACAAATTTGCCTATAATTTTCATATGGTATTAGCCCTAGAACACTTGAAAGACTCCTTACTCTGGAAGTGCCTGAATTACCTATTTCATTGTGGAATCAAATCATGTTCATCTAACTCAAGATATGTTCATTTATTTGCATGTTATGTCAATTTGAAATCATCCATCAACACATAGCAGGTTGATAGGACCTTCAAGCTGGATTAACCTAATCCTGCAATACATGTAAAGCCCTAGGATGGGGGCATTCTCAAGATAAGGGGCCTAAGATGAGGTGATAGGCAAGTGCAGCCCTGCATTTTTGGAATGTCCATCACCCATGGGCTTTACGTGTTGTAAAGTGCAAGACAAAGGCAAAATTTATCGTGAACCAAACCTCTGTAGATCACCAGGTGGGCCAACGTGAATTAACCCTCACATTGGAATCAGGGAAAAACCCCCAAAACCCATTTAAATGGCCATATTAGGCTCCAAAAATTACAGATTTGAACTCAGAGATCTGGATTTAGTCTACGGAAATGACATTCATATATTTAAATATTTATAAGCAATTTAAATGGGTTTTGGGGTTTTTACCATGATCCCAATGTGGGGTCAATTTGCCTTGGCCAGTGGGCATGGGAGTGAGAGGGTTATCATGCCTACTCCTCAATAGTGGGAGGGAAATTATGCTTACATATAGGTGTATGAACCCGTCCACTATTGAGGAGTAGGCACAAATCCCTCCAAATTTTGTAGGAGGCAAATTGCTAGATATAAGGTGCCCTCCAAATACACTTACAGATTTTCTCCCCGCTTACTTTATGATAAAGAACTCCTATATTACCTACAAAGGTGTAGGGGGTCTTTGCTTGTTAGAAATAGGCCATGTGTTGAATGTGAAGATTCACTAACGAAGGTTGGACAGTGCTAGTCGGTAAGCACTAAACAGGTGCAACTAGTTGAGTGTGGTGCTAAGTTCCATGCTCTTGAAAGACACGCCCCCAAATCCCGCCCCTCCTCACAACTTTTTTCCATGTACTCAATTATGTGAAAAACTCTTTTTCATTATGCTAGAAATTATGTATGATGCTTTTAGATGATAAACATGTGCATTGGTTTAGGATTCATCCTTTGAGAGGAAGGCCCGAGCTTTGAATCTAATGAAGATTATAGTATCAACAAGTTTTTACAATCAAGTTCCTTGAATGCCCATTTGTGCATAAGGCTTTGGAGCGTTTGGAATGTTTTAACAATGGGTGAAAATGAAATTAGTTAACAAGGTTGGACAGTGGATGAACGTAAGGAAGTTCTAAAAGTTGAGGTTGTGTCTTTTCTAGATGATTTCATTTTGGTTCATTATTCAAATCCCCTAGATTCAATTTCCTTGAGTTCATCCATTGTCCCACTTCCTTAACGGAATATGATCAATTTCAATCTTTTCGACATTCATCCGGTGTCCAACTTTAAACCCAAGGGAGTTGGGGCCACCTTGAGTGTTGCCCCACATTCTGCACAGTCCTTCTCCCCAAGGAATTAGGGTCAATTTCAAGATTTTTGTAGCATGGATTGTCCAACTTGCTGCTTTGAGAGCTGCAATTTCCGTAGATTCCTCCACTATCCCATATTTCCCATCAAAATTTGTGGGTGAAACAAGTCATAAATGGGTTTGGCTGTTTGCATGGTGGGATTCAGGTTTGTTATCATAATGTATTGAATGTTAATTTTTCATCCATTTACATTTCAGTGATCCCTTATCCTTCAACCTTGTGTAAAAGTAAACTTGAACCCTGAAATGGTTTCCCTCTGATCATAGAATTTCTATTTTGATGGTTGTGAACTTTCAGGCTCTAGAGTAAGGAGGGCCTAATGCTACCTATTTAAAAAGCATACGAATGCTAGTCTTTCCTATAATGCATAATGTGATTCATATTGATTAGTTCATGGGTGCATTCACAAGTTTTTCTTTTTCTTTTGGAAGGAGGTATACGATTGGCCGATCATCAAAGTTTTTTTAAAGAACATTGAGCACTCAACACAAGCACCTCTTTGGACCCAATTCACTAAATAGAAACAAATGAATGTGCTCCCATTTAGCCCCTCTTCTTTTTTCTTATCCCTTTGTTCATTTTCCTAATCTACAATGTGTCTATCAATAAACTTTTGCAGGGTTGCACCAATGTGCTCCCATGTAGCCCATCTTTTCAGTTTATATGCATAAGAGTTGAACTCTCCCACACGCCGCCCACCCCAAAGAAAAAACTCATGAGTGCATGCTGAGCCTTCTCATTGGTTGCATGAAACTTTTGTTTGTAAAGCTATTTGACACCATTTTTGACCTGTGCTAATGGCAAGGGCACAAACCCTGGGACTTAGGAAAAAAAGAAAAGGAGACCCCTTCACTCCATGGAATGACTTCTCATTGGTTGCAAGAAAATTCTATTCCTAAAATTGGCTGCCACTATTTTGCGGTGCCTGGACTAATAGCCCTTCCTAAGAACACCCTACCTATTTGTTCTTATCCATGGTCCACACTTGGATAAAAATCAACATAGGGCAAAAGCTGTACTATAGATCAAGGACTACTATGAGAATTGTGGGTCTACACTTCAAGGGTTACTTTTAGAGCAGTTCCAGTCGCAAATAGGTAGGGTGTTCTTAGGAAGAGCTATTAGTCCAGGCCAAAAATAGTGGCACCCCAAAATATTGCAAGAATGGTGCATGCCCAGGTTGTTCGAGAGTTAAAATGCAACCCTATAGACCCACCCGGCTCAGCATCAAGTACTGATGGTTAGCATCCTTTTTTTAACTGGCGAAATTTTGTCCAAAACTGAAAAAGAAAGTGATTTTGGAGCTTACCCGTACTCAGGGGCCAGAAGTGAGAGGAAATAAAAGCTTAAAAAATCATCATATTCATATATTGGTTTCCATTTTGCAGGCAGAAATTATAGAAGGATGTTTAAATTTTTCTTTTGAATTTCTGATTTGTAGCGAGATTTATTCAAATCTTCCTAGGGATGATGATTACAAACAAAAATTCTTAAAACACACACTAGGGTTGAACAGTCCATTGCTAAACATGTGCTTATCATTGCACACTTCCGATATTTTCTTTGTTCCTTGATCCAATTGAGCGATTTTTATTTCATTCAATGCGCAAACTGGAGGCTTACAAATGTTCTTTGAGCATCAGAAATAAAGGAGCCACACTGAAAACACAGGAAGAAAATGAGTGATAGTTTGCTTCAATTTTTTTGAAAAACTAACTTTAGGCCCTCTCTAATTCAAGCCCCATAGCTTCCTCAATTTTAGTGTGTTTTGAGTTATTTAAAATCTTGTGGGTGCATCACCTAGGGCTTTACAAAGCTGCTTTGTATTCCAAATGCAAAGATGCAAAGATTTTAAGCTCGAAATTCTAACCTGTTTTAATTCCCTCAACATCAAACACTAAATACCCTTACACCAGAGACCCCTATCTTTGCCAGGTTGGAAACTCTAGGTGAGGGGCTACAAACCTTCTTTGAGCTTCAGTTGTAGACAAACAAGGTGTGAGTATTCGACCTCCTTCGACTTCTTAAGTGTTCACTCATCAGCCTAGTGGTTAACCTTGACAAAAGGTTGTTGTCCATGCACCGGCACATAGGGTCTAATGCTGAGCAACACTCTGCTGCAGCTTAAAATTAAAATCCACAACTATTAGAGTATTAAAATTGGAACAAAAAGAGCAATAATACAAAGAGAAACAGTAGGACCTACCAATGAGGTAATGCAAAACCCCATACCAAGTTGTTTGTTGAGTTAATTGTTGTTTCATACTTGAGTTGCTAGGCAACATTTTAACTACTGATCATCATATGTGACTCTTGAAATTGAATCCCTAACAGATGAGGCCAATTTTACAACCATTTTATTTTTTGAGCCTTAGTTAGAAATTTGGTTCAATCTACCCATTGACAAATAAAATTAAAAATTGAACCATGAGATTCAATGTTTACAAACTCATACGTGGGAGGCTCTGGGTATTTGGTTCGTGACCCTGCGGATGTTTTGTGGCGGTCTCGCAACGTTGTTCCTTAACTCAACCTTCTTCGAATCATTTTTGTTCTCAAATGGGAAAAAGACCCATACCGCGACAATTTGCTCGACCTGTTGTTGGAGGGTGTCTTCCAAAGCAAGCAGTTTGAAGCACTGGCCATCATTTGAAACGTGTTTTATATCTGGCGTCGTTATCATGAATAAAACAAACGCAACAGAGGTGCCTATTTGACTGAATTCAAAAATGGCCCACCTAGACTCCACTTTTAGCTGCTAAATGTTGCTAAAAGTGGGGTTTACCACTTGGACCCCCCAATCGACCCGAGATGGAGCGGCTGGAACTGGCTGGAGCAGCGTTGATGATTTTGCGAATGGTGTTGGATCTTTCGAAGTGAAGCTTCAATTGAGGGAGAGGAAAGAGGAGGCCGGGAGGGAGGGAGGGAGCGAGAAAGGGAGCGTCCGTCGAAGAGGTGGTGCTCTGACACTGCGGTGGACGAAGGTACTATATCCAGGTTGTACTGGGATCTTCGAAGTACTGGGAGTTCTGAGTAGTTTTCCTGACACTGCGAATCAGGAACAGAGAGAACATAGAGGTACAGGTCGAAGATTTGAGCAGAGGAGGAAGAGGAGGAGGAGGAGCGGTTACAGCGCAACTGTACTATAACAGCGCTTGTTGGCAGACAGGAGCCTAGAATCAGGAGCACTTGTTGGCAAACAGGAGCCTGGAATCAGGTTGTTGCAGCGAAGACAGTAGCGATGGCGAGCTCGACCTCAACAGCAATGTGCCAGGTTTAGGGTTAGGGTTTTTTTTTTAATTATTTTTTATAGGGGGTTTGGAGTACGATGACCGAGTACGACCCCTCACAGTTTCACCCTCGTAGTTTGAGGTGTGTTTTGAGCCTCGACAGCAAGCAAGCCCAAGCCGTTTGCGTGCTTTACAGCTTGCGAGGAAAGACAAATGTAGAACAACATCTGGCAATTGTTGACCATTTTTTCAAAACACCTACCTTGAAGTCTGAGAAAAACTAGAAGGCACAAAATGACAACGAAGACAAGCTCAACACGCTCCTTGAACGTGTTCAAATGAAGATCAAAGCACAAATTGCACAGTCGCAACAGATCTTTGAGCAGGTCACCAAAACATTTTTGGAACGTATCACAGCAGCCCAACAGCCAGCCCCTACTGCCAATCATGACAATGAGGTTACAAAACAACTTGTTAAGGAAGTGGTGAAGGAGTCAGGGGGAAAGTGGGTGGAGGTTGTGAAGAAAATGGGCAAACAGATGGATAACTTTGTTAGCCAAGGTGAGGCCAGGGAACACGCCACACGCTCCTACAACGCACATATAATATGATTTGACGAAACAGAAGGTGAGACAGCACAATAACTGTTAAATAAAGTCAATAGTCAGGTTCTACAAAGACAGATGAAGCTAGCCATTAAGGCTGTGGCAGTATTGCGCCAACCCATCAACAGGAGAGCTAAGACCAAACCTGGGACTACGCACAAACGAGCTGTACTTGTTACTTTTGCTACAGCTGAGGATAGAAAAGTTGTCTTTCAAAACCGTGTAATTCTGAAAGGTACCCATTGGGGCTTGGAGGAGGATTTGACCAAACAGGAGCAAAAGCAAAAGAGGGCATCATGGCATTTATTTGAGAAGGCCAAAGCGGACAAGATGAAAGCTTACTGGCGTGGCGCAGACCTTTACATCAATGACACCAAAGTCACAGCTTAGCACTAGGGGTGCTGGGACCAGAGAGCATTACGAGTCTCCATGTGGAACATCCATGGGGGGACAAACACAAAACTAAGTACCAGTTCACATATACAAAGATTGTTTGATGAGTTTGATGTTGTTGCACTGACTGAAACACACTTGTTCCCTGATGAAAACCACTACATATGCCTGGTTTTCAGTGTTTCCACAATCCATGCCCTGTATTTGACATGAGCTCAATCAGAGCAACAATGAAGCATAGTGGTGGTGTTGCAGTATTTGTAAATGACTCTTGGTCAGACTATGTATCCCTATGGAAACAGAGCACAGATGGCACCAGACTGTGGCTACAATTCCAATGCTTGGGAGCTGCACCGTTGTTTTTGGCTATAGTGTATGCTCCACCCAAAGGGTCCCCATATGCTAATGAAGGCTTGTTTGGTAACATTGCTGTAAAGGTCGGCATGATTCAGGACCTTGGGGGCAGTATTTTACTCACTGGTGATTTCAATGCAAAGACCAGTGCAGCTGACGACTATGTTGATTGTCGTTACTTTGCAAAGCACATGCCTGACACGCTGCCATTGGGGAATGACTTCTCGGAGGTTTTGCCTAAGTGACATAACTCGGACAAGGGGGGGTTGAAAGGTTGGCACAATGAGTTTTTAGACCTTTGTAGCTCCTCGGGATTGTTCATTCTCAATGGCAATATCACAAGCGATGAATCAAGGGAATGCACTTGCCTTGCCAATGGTGGCTCCAGCCTTGTGGATTATATGGTCGCATCACCTGCTCTGTTTGATTGTGCCACATCACTTGTGATACATAAATGCCCTCTACTATGTGGAAAAAGGGGTGATTCCGACCACAGGCCACTTTCACTCAACTTGCAGTTACCTTGGCAACATGTGTCACTAACAATTTCAGACTCTCATGCAGACATCCGTCATTTCAAATATGATGCTAGCAAGTGCACACAATATTGTCAACACCTGCAACAACAGATTGCCCAATGCACAGCACAGATGAGTGACACAAACAATGTTGACATGGCCGTGCAATTATTGCATGATTGCATTTGTAACGCTGTTGCGGCTGTGCATGGCTGCCCTGCGGCACGCACCAGTACAACACAACATCGTCATCAACCATGGTTTGATACAGAATGTCGTAGCAAGCACAAGGAAGTATCTGCATATGTAAAGCTTCATCCTAACAGCCATCTAGCACGCGAATGGAAGAAGCAACTTAAGCAGCTACTGCGTCGTAAGAAACGCACGTACAAGAAGCTACAAGGGCGACAGTTGTGTGCACTAGCAAAGACAAATCCAGCCAACTTTTGGAGGCAATACTCCAAGACCAAGGAGAGATCCGTTGCTATCAGCAAAATAGACTTGGTTGTTGGCTTCCAGAAGCTACTGGAAGGACAATGCCCCAGTAATACAGCTGGGGCACAGGGTAGCTCTACAGATCAGGTGGTTTTGAACTTGTCATACCCTTTTGCAAGTGATGCTTGCAGCACACTAAACTATGACATAACCTTAGATGAGATTGCGCAAGTGATGGGGAGACTCAAACATCACACATCTGCTGGCTTAGATGGCATCAAAGCAGAGTTTCTGCTTGATGCTGCCAATATGTTGCATGTACCACTACAGATTGTATTCAACAAGTTGTTGCAACAAGGTTATTCAGCAAGCTTGTCTACTGGAGTCATTCATGCATTGCACAAGGGTGGTGATGCCTTGCAATTTGAAAACTATCGGGGAATCATAGTGGGTCTTGTATTAGCTAAGGTGTTTGCCATGATTCTTGAGGCACGGTTGAGTAGGTAGGCAGAAGAGAGGGGCCTACGTGCCAGGGGACAGGCTAGTTTTAGGAAAAATTTCCGCACCACGAATAACCTGTACATTTTGCGAACACTCATTGAACAAAACATTCACAAACGCAAAAAGGTGTATTGCTGTTTTGTGGACTTCCGCAAAGCTTTTGATACAATGCCCCGTGATCTACTATGGCAAATGCTAGATGAGATGGGAATTGTGGGTCACTTCATGCAGTGTCTATAGAGCATGTATAGCCAGGATAGCGTCAGAGTTATGCATCCAACAAAAGGGCTATCAGCCCAATTCCCATGTGGCATTGGGGTCAAACAAGGCTGTCCACTGAGTCCACTACTTTTTGGATTCTACCTTGATGGACTTGAGAAACATCTAGATGCACTTGAAGGCGACATCCCGCCACAGCTGGCAAACATAATAGTGAAATTACTGTTGTATGCCGATGATCTAGCATCGATGTCAGAAACCCCACAAGGGTTGCAAAAACAAATAAATGTTTTATCTGAGTTTTGTGTTGATCGACAATTGGTCATCAATGTGAGCAAGACCAAGGTGGTGGTGTTTGAGAAACACCGTAGTGTAGCGCCAGAGTTCACATACAGAGGGATAACCATTGAGCGGGTTCAATCATTCAGATACTTGGGCTTAGAGTTACATAGTACAAAAGGCATGGCGGTTGCCATAGTCAAATTGACTACTGTTGGGAAGAAGGCACTGTTTGCATCACGCCACAGATGCAATGATCTGAACATACAGATCCGGAAGTAATGTGTCAGTTGTTCGACTCATTGGTATGCCCAGTACTGAGCTATGCATGCGAGGTGTGGATAGGTTGTACAAGGGCGAAAGGGTTGCAACAAGCAGAACAAGTACATAGAATGTTCCTGAGAGGAATATCAGGGGTCAATAAAACAACAAGCACTTTTGTTGTGTTGGGGGAGTTTGGAAGGTATCCATTAGAATATTTCTGGTGGCAACAAACTCTCAAGTATTATGATAGACTATGGAAATCCACAGCAGATCGTCTGTTGTACTGTGCCTACCAGACCCAGATCCAGATGCTCAACATGCTCAATGATAACCAACAATGTTGGCTTCGGAACGTGCAGTTGTGGCTTAAAGACCAAGGTGTTGAGGTTTTCTATGCTAATATCAAGTGTGCTATAGCAAGTGCCCAAGCTTCTTACCTAGTATCCACTTATGGTGAACAGGCCAGAACCAAAAGTAGCAGATTACGTACATACCAGCTGATGAACACAAGCTGTACAACAGAATCTGGATACTCATATGCACATCAGAAGTATTTGCAAGTGATCACAAATGTTCAGCTCAGGCAATCTTTGTCAAGGTTCAGATGTTCAAACCATCGTTTGGAGGTAGAGTGTGGGAGGCATGCAAAACCTGAGAGTGTCTCGAGGAGAGATAGGATTTGTCGTCTATGTTCCCTAGGAGCTGTTGAGGATGAAGACCACTTGTTATTAGTGTGCCCTGCTCACCATGACATTTGTTGCAAGTTTAGTCAACAGTTAGGGAAACAATTGACACCGTGCAGCTTACTTCCTGAATTGATGCATTCGGCTAATCAGAAAGCGGAAGTTTGTACTTAGTTTATTGCCTAGACAACAGGAGTGTTTTGCTCAAGTCAACTATGTAATTGTCGTCAAATGGATCTCTCTGGTCCGGGTATTGATGTTAAATTAAAAGAAAGAAAGAAAGAAAGAAGACCCCACTTTTAGCTTACGAGGGCTAAAAGTAGGGTTTACCACTCTTAAGGAGGCCTGCACTAAACACCCTCTGTCCCCCACGCCCCCACCCTAGGGCTTTACCCTACACATGATTGCGGAAAACTGCTTATGATGTTGCATTAATTCCCAAACAAACAAATTTAAATGACCAATTAAAAACAACTTTCACACATGTTTTAGAAGACCAAACAAGATAAAATTTGGACAATTTCAAACTTCAAAATACGGATTTGACCTATACAAAGGATTTTGCACAGAAAAAAAATAGTCCAAATTTGCCAGATTTCAAATTTTAAAAATTCCAAATCTCCAGAGTCTTGTGATAACTTCCGGAGGGTACCCAAGAATATAAAAAGATTCTGTTATTTTGGGCTATCTTCATATCTATTATGAACCAAATTTGGTTAAATTATTTTCTGGATGATCACCACTTTGGGTACATCACAAAATCCTTAAAAGAAATCCTGCTGCACTGCAACAAAGCTCTAAAACTAAAACCATGCATTTTCAAGCATGCACCATCATTATGAGGTACAGCATAATCCAAACAGAGGACAGCAATAGTGCATGGTTTTGAGGTCGAGTGCATTTTAGAGGCATGATAGCTTAAATAAAATCCCCCAATAAATTTTGACTGTGGATTTCCAAGCAGGTCAATCTCCAAGAGACACACAATTTGAAGTGAGCCCCAGCATCCCTCAATGGTGGTAAATGCCAGAAAATTTGAATAAATTTTGAAGGGGGCAAAGCTTAAAACTATGAAATTGGTGATTTTTTTCAAATTTCCAATGTAGCATAATTAGCAATCATCCCCCCAGAAAAGGAATTAGAATTATTAAGCGCTGAACCTTTTGTAGAAAACTGATGAAAATTTGCCTCTAAACTAAACATTGTGTTGAAATATGTGATTGACATTTTTTCCCAAAAAAAAATTCTCAAAAATTTAGGAATTTTTTTACAACATTGAATTTATGATAGAATGCACTCTAAATTTCTGAGGTTCAAATTTTGCAAAAATTCACCACCAAAAGAAAAATTCCACTGTGAAACAAATGACAAGTTTATGGTAACTCTCGAATTGTTTTTGTTGGGTCTACCACACTTGGGCATGCAGGGGCTTGAAACCCAATACTTGAAATAACAAGGGGTGTGTCACACTGTGGCCTTGCCATTTAGATTAAAAAGTATCTTAAGGCAAAAAGAAGAGTTATGGAAACTCAACTATTTCACCATGCAAAAATATAATCTTCAAAAAAATCCTCTAAAAGAAACCAAAATCCTTAAAGATATCATAACTCTATAACTAATCTCAAGTTTCAACACAATCCAAAATATCATGTTTCAAAATTTCTCATATGAAATAGACCTATTACCTAGGGGCCAAAATCCCTTAAGCTACTATACCCTATAATGGATCTTAACACAATAAAATTTGTAGTACTTACATTCATTTTTCACGTGGTGTCATTGAGATCAATCCTCTTCAGGCCTTGGCAATGTGATTAGCATGTGTGCAAATGGAAGCAGCTCTGCTCAAAGACATGTCCAAGCTGTGCACAAGTTTGAATCTGTGTGTGGCTTCTAGAAAGGTTTTTATTTTCCAACTGGGCTTAGGGAATTGGGATAGGTACAAACCCCCACAAAACCCCACCTTATAAGTGTTAAAGTAATGCCCCATGTGGGGCAGATGCTAGAAATAAAGGGCCTTGGTCCAATGTACCTTAAAGTCGACTCTCATTTTGAAAATGCCCCTCCTTCATGGTTGTTAACTCAAACATTCCTAAAGCATGGGACGGAACATGAATTAAACACTTATATATCATGGGTTATTAGGATATGATCATCCTTCTCATCCCAAACCTTTCTTTCAATGATTTGGTAACAGAAAGTTGGACAGAAACATTTTTTTAACTCACTCATACATGTTTCATACATGTTTATAATCTACGTCATCCATGTGCCAAAAAAGTTACCAACTTATGAAAATTGGATTTTGTATGATTTACATTTACCAAATTGCTAGATAAAAAGTTTGTGATGCTAGGTGCAAAGGCACATTATTCCCTACTATTTAGAGGTGAAGACATGATTCATGATTGGAAGGCATCATCCTCTAACATTGAAAAAACACAGCCATGGCTTTTACATTTTAGATTGTCTGACCTAGCAGCCAACTAGTGCAGCATCCAGCCTAAACCCTAAACCCATTACCACACGGTCGTGGTTCATGCACAACATAATCACCCAGGTTCCACCTCAGTAAATTGTCTTGTAAAACCTCTACTTCCACCTCATGCTACCTATGTGGTTGGGTGTATGTGTGTGTGTGTATAATAGGGTTAGTAATGGGATGGGAATACATTTACAAAGTGTTTTTTTGTCGACATAGCATCCATCCTACATGGTGTGCTTGTTCACTCTGACCTTTAGATTGGAATACACTTCTGGGTTGATGAACCTTTGTACAGCCTGATTATTGTAGTGCATCGACGGCTTGGGCACAAATAAAATTATTTATTTTGTTGAATTTTTGAAAAATTAAAAACCCTACAGGAATTCACTTCTGGGTTGAACCTTTGAACAGCATGCTTATTGTAGTGCATGGGCGGCTTGGGCACAAATTAAATTATTTTTTATTTTTTCAATTTTTTGAAAAATTATCAACCCTACAGGAATTCACTTCTGGGTTGAACCTTTGTACAGCATGCTTATTGTAGTGCATGGGCGGCTTGGGCACAAATTAATTTATTTTTTATTTTGTCAAAAATTATCAACCCTATAGGAATGGACTTCTGGGTTGAGCCTTTGTACAGCCTGCTTACTTGTGAACCCTATATGTCAGAAATCTAAAATTGCATCCAAAACAGTAGAAATTAGATTTGAAGGCACAAATATTTCAATTGTGAATTAGCTGACTAAAAAGACAATAAGAAACCTGTGATAATTTTTGTCCATTTAACAAATATATTCGTTACTTATTGAAAATTTCAAAATTAAAAAATCATGTGTTAAATTTAAAAATTTTAAATATAATTAATTATTCAGCAATTGTGTGCGAAAGTTGCCAAGGTATTACAGTATATAGGTTTACAAGATTTGCTTGCAGGAAGTTGTGTTTCTCTCTCAGTACACTACCATGTGGCAAAACTCCCAACTCTTGAACTTTCCAATCATAAAGAACCACAATGTTTTTGCTTTGTATCATGAATTGGCTCCTCTTGTGCAATTTGCTATTTGTCTATTGCAATTTTGTAAGATTGCTGAAAGAAAAAGCAAGAAACAAAATTTAAAGTTCTTTCTGTAGGAGAAGGGCTCCATTAGTCCCTTCTTGCTTTTCAGATGACAGACAGCAAGGCCATTCATGCAGACAAGCTGGCATTCAGAAAGGAGGAAGGGACTCATTTGGCAGCCCTTATACAGTACGTAAGGCACTTAGAGAATATTTGTAGTGTCTGTGGAGAGCACCTTATATCCATCAATTTCCCTCCTAAACCCTAAACCCAATTATGCCTACTCCTCAACGATGAGAGAGAAATTATGCCTACTTGTAAGTGTAAGAACCCTACCACTATTGAGGAGTAGGCATAAGAACCCTCCCAGTCATACGCCTTGTGATATACAAAGGCTTGGTTCATGATAAATTTTGTACGAGGTAAAGCTCATAGGTAGGGTACATTCCCAAAATGCGGGGCTGGACTTAGCTCTCATCTTGTCCTAGGCCCCTTATTTTGAGAAGGCCCCCACCCTAGGGCTTTACCTTACACTAAAGGGCACGTAAGGCACTGGTGCAATTTTTGCAGTTATGGAGGAGAGCCCTTTGCAAAGTAGAATATTGCCTCCTCAAAATGGGGCTGCCTTTTGTTTTGAGCAGAACAGGCTTCCAGTCATAGAATGTGGCCGCTTTTGGCACATCCTTCCTGTTCAAAGATGACTCTAATGTTGTACTATAAAGTTCAAGACACAAGGAACACTTGTAAATTTGAGAGCACTATAGTGTTATAAATTGGACAAGGGCACTACCAGAGTTCATATTATGCTCGGCTTCTGTGTCATGCTGCAAGGTCATGTTGAGTCCAAAGTGTAAACAGGGTTTTCTCTAACACGGATTCACATTACCACCCCATCCATGCACCATCCACTGGATGGATGCCTGTTACAACTCAATTGTGGATGAACCTCAACTGAGTTAATAACCAGTTTCTCCTCAGTAGGGCATATATTGGTACATAAGGAGGAACATAAGTGAGTACTAGGCATTGATCAAGAGTTGGTAAATTTGAAATATTATGTGGAAATGCCATTCATGAGTTCATGTATTGCTGTAGAAGAAACTGAACCTATGGAAGCTACTTTTGACCTACTTAAGATGCATTCACACTTGGTGTTAGTGACTCTAGTGTTGAGTCCCCTAACACCATTTAGGACTTACACCTACTTTACCATGAACATTTTATGTTAAGCTAACATTCAATTAACATTAAGCTATCACCCATTTAATATTAGGTGCCGCCTAGGATGCCACCTAGATTTTCATTTAACATTGACTTCACATCAAGTGTGAATGCACCATAATTGATCTAAATGGACCCAATTGCACTTATGAGGTTCCTTCATTTCTAGCCAACTTGTTTTTTTTAAACATTTGTTTGCAAGGGGAAAAAAATAAAAATAAAATCGTTATTAGACTACAATTAATCACACATAGGCTAATTCATTCATCATGGCTCACTAAACAACTCAAAGCCTAGTAGAGTAGGAAAACATGTTAAAACAAGTTTTAATAATGTTTCAATTACAATAAGAAAAGTAGGGAACAAATTTCATAAAATATTGTTGCAAATTTTCACGTCGACCTTCTAAGGTTTAGAGGTGTCATTCTTGAGTTTACATTAAAAGTTCAAAAAGTAAATAAGGTGAAGACAATGGTTCAATAAAAATCTAGGGACCATGTTGCAACAAGGTTGTAATAGACCACCAATCCATGAAAGAATGAAAAGGGGGGAAGCAATGGAACGGGGCAGGGTTTTAAGATTAGGAGAAGAGTAAGACAAGAGACATAGAAAAAATAAATGTCAATGATGGAGAAAGAACAAGATAACAATCAACAACATGAGAATGATCAAGCAAAGACAAGGATTAAAAAGAAGCTTTGATCAACAACACAAAACAATAATAAAAAGGAGATGGGAATCCGCAATAAAAAGGGATGATTAAGAGAAAACAATGATCAACAGTAAAAGAAAATGATTAGGTAGAGTCAACAATTAACAATAGAAGATGATGATTAGAAGGAAGTAAAGAGATCTCCCAAAAGGCAATGATGAAAAAATCAACATAGATGCATACCAATAGTTGTGTAGACAAACCATGAAAAAAGGGAGAGCAATTGAATGGGAGCTTAGTAGCAATTCACCACGAGTGCACCATTAGACCTTGAAAGTTATGCAAAAAGTGTGGTGTTACTTGAAATTTTAGGGTTACACAAATGACACATTGCCCATGACCATAGATCTTCTTACACATTTATGTGATAATAATCTCCTTCATTGATGAAAGATGAACATTTATACATAAATAAATTCACACTTTTTGTGTCATTCATTTTTGTCAAAGGTCTATTTTTGTCAGATTTTGAGTGTTCATTGACAAAGATCAAAATGTTTATTCATAAAGATGTGTTAAATTTTTGCTTAGGAGTTTTTTTAGCCAATGAATTATTTTCTTTTAGGAGGCATAATTTTCATGTGTTTGTCTACCAAATCAGGTGATTTAAACGACTATGGATGAAACTCAGAGATGCACAAGTTCTCTTTGGACCCCATTGACCCAAAAAAAAAAAAACCATTCCTAGTGTGCAGTTTCTCTTGGAGTCCTTATGTGTTCCATGAGCAACCCAACTACCCAAATCGGCAAGAGCAACTGGTTGAGCATATTTTTCCTTCTCCTCTCCTTGGGGCATTTCAAAAAAACGGAATGGCCACTGTTGCAGGTCAAAATGCCCCACAAATTTATCTGATTTTCTTTCAGGAAAACAAACAAAAAATTATACTCAACACAGGTCTTTATATTTGGTAAAGCCCTTGGGTTTACCCTGCACAAAACCCAACCTTAAAATTGGCTGCTTTTCATGAGCATGATTAACATGACCAAGACTGAATCAGCTTGCTTTGCTTGCTGATTGTACATGCCGACAATTCAGCTGCATTTTTCGCACATGTTTTTTCTTTGAATCATTCCTTCATTTTAAACGAGGTCAGGGAAATGTACTACTACAGTGGATGTCACGCATATAAATACCAATTAAGTAGGTGTTACCTCCTTCCTTGTAAAACAATGACACTACAAATGGCATTATTGTATAATCTTTTCATGTTCTCATGCTTAGTCATCTTCATTTTGTGAGATTTTCTAAAATCTTCATCCATCTGCAAATTGGACATGTGCCGAATGTCGGGTACACCCCACGAACAAGGGATCTATCAGAATTTGGGACATGCCCTTAACTCTTGTCTCTTAGGTGGGTCCCTTATTCTCATGAACCCCTCATCCTTGAGCTTTACCGCTACACACTTACTCATGTGCCAGAGATTTCTGAGTGTATTTGGAGGGAGCTTAAATTCCGTGGGTTCCCTCATAACATGAGAGGTCACCTTACATTTTTGTGTGGGAGAGCTTTCACATTTTGTAAGAGCTTCTGATTTTTTCATTGTGCATGTCATGCCCTCAGACAGAGGTGTTACTAGAATTTGGTGCCCACCACCTGGATTGCAAACTCAAGCTTGTGCCTAATTTTGGTAACACCACATCCAAGGGCCTTATCTACCATGTAAATAACTTTTTAAACTTAGTCTTTACAATTGAAAGCACCTCCAATTACAAAAAAATTCCTATTTTCCATTTCAGGGATCTTACAAAAATGTAAGGTACCTTACAACTTTTTGTAAGATTCCTAAATTTGAAATCATTCTTTACATTTCAGAAGGAACTCATTTTTGGGCTCTTCCTAGATTCTCAAGCCCACCATGGAGACCATAATGCTCAGTCACACCCTCAATTCCCCGGAAGAGTCACAATGGGGTTCATTACTCTATACTTTTTCTCCTAGAGAAAATTTTGAAATGTAACAAACATGCGCCGTTCCAATACACTAGGAAATTTCCAGGAATGCTTTAGGCTTTTAATACAAGCCCTGTGGTGCTTATAGACTCACCAGACTCTAGTACTGTGGTGTGCCTAGGAAAATAGATCATGTGCACCACAGCTTTAAAAGGCTTGTCCAGTGTAGGTAAAAAAATACCACATGTTAGATAAGTGTTTGCCGGGCTGACCCAGTTGCAGAACTCAAGAAAAGACACCAATAGCCTAATATTCCAAAACTTTAAAAAAAACATTTTATGGATGGGTAACAATTTCTAGGGGAACAGAAGCTCATGGTTTGGTCCATCTACATTTGTGTAATGCACGGATGCTCATAGTAGCATCCATCTACACAGATGCTCATGGTATGGTCCATCTACATTTGTGTAATGCACGGATGCTCATGGTATGGTCCGTCTACATTTGTGTAATGCACGGATGCTCATGGTATGGTCCGTCTACATTTGTATAATGCACGTACACCACAAACATGCAGCTGGCAAGATGTGGAATTCTTTTGTTAATGTGAAATTGTTACAAAAATTGTGGCACACCTTATTCCATTCGATCTGGTACTATTTTGTTGTAAACTGAATTCTATATTCTATTCTGTAACCCCTTTCTGTAACCCCTTTCGGGTACCTGTTTCTTTGTTGTTGAATAGAGAAAACAGTGAAAACCAGGAGCTTGAACTTGTAGAAAAAACCCCAGATTCAAGGGAAGCTTGGAAATATGTTTCAAACTTTACACCAAACTTTTGTCTGGTTTGCTTTGAAATTTTGCAGGCTGGTGAAAATTGCAAAAAATGGCATATTTTTTAGTGTTTTCTAATCACTAACCAATCTTTTGCTAATTTTGTTTGATAAGTTTGAAGAAGATGCCAAATTCCAGTAAATCAAGACCCAGTTTCCTATTGAAAGATTTTTTTTGAAATAATGAATATGGTTTAGTGTAAAAAACATTGGTGTAGGCATCTTTAGATGTAATTCAATCATTTTTCTGGCTACTGTTCCACCCAAACCAAGTGTCCCACCCTCCTGCAAGAACACTCAATATGTGATGATTGGAAAATAAAAAATCATCACAAATAGTATAGTGTGATTGATATGGATTAGTAGGGGGTGCCTCACTAGTCCAGCCTTTTTTTTTTGCAACGAGTTATTTTGATTGGGCCATCACAAAAAACAATTTGAAACTATGGAGGCTCCCCACCACCCCCCTCCCAAATAGAAGATTCTATTGAAAGATGGAGTGCCTCCCCCTTTGGGCCACCTATATAGGTGAAAAGGAGAGGACTTTGGGCAAAACATAGGGGATTAAGGCGAGGTGCTATTGGGAACACCCTTGGGGAACACATTGGGAACCCGTTGAGAACTTGAAGGGAACATGTTGGGAACAAAGGAAAAATGAAAAACTCCTCTCCCTCTCCACGCCCCGCCCTCAAACTTAAGAGAAAAGAAATCAAGGCACCTTGAGTGCATGCTTCAGCCTACCCATTGGCTGCACTTATTTTTGGTTTCCAAAACTGTTGGTCACCATTTTTGGCCTGGGCTAATAGCTGGGTCAGTGATTTGGGGACATAGTATAGTAGCAAAATGTGATGTGTCCAAAAATGGAAAATAAATTATCACTGTTGGTATTGTGAAGCATCGCAAAGTCTAAGTTTGGCTAAGTTGTTGATTGTCAATGTGGCTACATAATTACATCAAAATTTTGGAATAAAACACACCCGTATACAATAGACACTAATGTTTTTGTTCGTAGTGAATTTTCACCAATCAGAAAATTTTGATTTCATAGTGGCTATTTTTTTCTGGGGTCTCTCAGTTGCCAAATTTTGAAATTAAAAATCAAATTTTCAGATTCTATATTAAGTTCTAGTTGCTAGCCAACAATATAGAAACATGCTTAAATAATTGTTTTACAGCCAAATTCGGTTAAATCATCTTATGGATGATTGCCCATTCAGCTACATCAAAAATTGAGAAATAGAACACACAGGGGAGCATGCGTCCATCCCCAGACAGATTTCCACTTAACTGGCGACACTTTTGTACAGGACCATTAAAACAGCAGTAGCCAGTAGACAGAGCTTGTAATGAGACTCTCCCTACAAATAGGAAAAAAGCGAATATTGGACAACTTTTTTTTTTGAAAAAAAAGAATCATTGCCAAAAAAACGTGAATCATTGTGACCTTTTGGCGATTTTCCTTTTTAAAAAACCAAATTAGTACCTAGCAGTGACTCCTTTTTCCAGTTTTCTGATGTTGTGTCATTGGCTAGCGTCCCAAGAATGGAGATTAAATTGTGACAGATTTTTAGAACTTGTCTGAAAATAGTAAAAAACTAGTGAAAGAAAAACCCTTTCAAATTAAATCAGAGTCCAAATATGACCAAAAATATTCAAAAACATTCCTCGGAAATTTGGCGATTTTTTTCAGAATAAATGGGAATATTATGACAGAACATTCCATGATAAAAATTCTTTTTCTCATTTTGGCGAAATTTGACACCACAAAAAAAAGGCCAGTACATAATAGGAACCAGCCTCTTTTTACACTGACGAAATCTAGCCAAAAAATTTGAAAATGAAATAATTTTGGACGTTTTCAATTGCCATAAGTGAAGGGGGAAATTTTTTTAATTGCTAGATTTTTATACTTGGTTTTCAGTGTGTAGCCAAAGATATAGACGGACAATTAAAGATTTGTACTTCATATCTGGTTTATAGCCAGATTTGGCTAAATCTTCCTCCAGATGATGGCCATGTTTTTCTACCTCTTCCCATAGGTGATCACCACTTCAGCTACATGGCAAAATTGAAAAAAAAAAACACCCTGCTGGTACCTAGTAGGCACCAGCCTGTTTTCTACTGGCCAAATTTCGCCTAAAAGACAGATGAAAATTTTAAAAACTTTGAAAAAAAACTGATTTTGGAGGTCCTCAGTCACCAGAAGTGAGGGGGAAAATAATAATAATAATAATAATCGCCTGATTGGTTCATATGGTTCTCATTGTGTAGCCAAACATATAGAAGGATGATAAAAGATTTGTACTTTATTTATAGTTAATAGCCAGATTTAGCCAGATTTAGCTAGGGGTGCTCGCCACTTTTTCTACATCTTCCAATGAACGATTGCCTTTAAATTCAAAAAAACACACTGGTAGGCAATATGTAGTCAGGTGGCAGGAGCAAAGGCTGATGAACTCACTCATTCACGCATCCAAAAAAACATGAGGAAAACAAAAAAGGCCCTTCACTAACAAAACGTGGGAAATAAAATGGACCCTACAGCTACGACCACAGTAGGTACTAGGTATCTAGCCCCATCCCCTTTTTGTTTCGTCTGTCGTCTCTTACGCACGCAATTTTCCTCCTCCTCCTCCGGCTCCTCGTCGCTTCCCTTCCTTCGCTGCTTCTCTTTGCCGAATTTTGCTTCTCCGCTTGTGTGCTTTGCGCAGGGGGCGTGGCGAGTAAACAAACGTGCGTGTGTAGGTATTTTTCTCACACTACTAGAGGTACTTACTCCTACTAACTTCTGTCCAGACTTGGCCGTTTCAAAATCGACATCGCCTCCGAAAACTGTTGGTGGCAAAAGGAAAAAAAAGGCTTGTGCAAGAGGTTTTGAAACCACGTTTTGGAAACGAGTAAGTGACCTTTCCTCTTGTTCTTGTTCTTGTACCGGATCTACTGCAGTTGTTGCATCACTAGAGTCGTCATGACGTGTTGTTGTTTTTATTTCTGTTGCGGTTGATGTGATATTACAAACATTTGCGACACTGAAAGTTCTGTGAATTTCTCTATCTGTCTATCTCTCTCTCTCTCTCTGGTCTCTTCCTGTTTCTGGTTTTGTCTTGTGAGGTTTTTTTCTTCTTCTGAACGTCTGTCTCCATTGAAACAAATCTCCGACCATTAGTGTTTGACAATCTGTTGATGCGGGCGCGTGAAATTGGGCTTCGTCAAGCTCTTGTTTGTTTGACGGAAGTCTTGTCGTTTTTGACGGACTTTTCCACAAGTTCTTTTTTTCTGTCGCCTTGATAATAATTCTTCGCATTTCAGGAAATTCGGCCTCAGACTGCATGATTTCACAGGTCTGGGAAAAACTAAGGATAGATCTAGTCATGATTCATAAGAATCCGGCAAAGAAAAGGAAGAATTCTCGAAGGTTTTCAATGCATGGTTTCGGTGCTTCAACTGCTATGGATCAGTATTCTTGCGGAGGATAAAACTGCATTGTTTGTCCACATTCTCTAGGCAATATTATTATGTAATTTTTTTCTGCTCACTGCTGCGTGCTCAGAACAAGATCTCTCAGTGGCAAACGCTTACCATTTGGACAACGTAGTAGTCTACCTCTCCATCAAGAGTTTTTGTTTCTGAGAGAAGGGATTTTGTCGAAACTCTGTGCTGCTCAGAAGGCTTGTCCGAGTTTCTATTTCTGTTCATATTGCAGTGAGATATTCTCACGTTCATCATGTTCATTACTCTGCAGGAGAAGTAAAAGTCTCCAACGTTCTGGCGTCAAGAAGTGAAAGCTTGCAAGCACCGATTTGTTTGCATCTCCGGCCGCAGCCCGACATCATCACATCTGGAGAAGACTGTCACAAACTTGACTGCATAGTTAAATTGTAGTTTGCAGTCAGGAGTAGGGTCAAGAAAGACATGGCCGGACATGTGCAGAGGAGCAGCGGCGCATACGACCCCCATTTGCAACACCAATTACAGGCACTGCTTCACAGATTAGGCTGGTCTTATGCTGCTCTATGGAGTTTGAACCCTCGCTCAAGGTCAGCAGCCTACTGTTCTCCCCCCCTCTCAAACATCGTCGGTTCCAGAAAGCCAAGCCAAGAATTCGCTTCTTTTCTTCCACATTAGGATTGACTGTTTCCCAGGCAGCTAGCTGGTGAATCAAAGATGCACGTGAATATGTCTATCATGCGCTGCAGGACGTTTGTATGGAAGGGAGGGTATTATCGAGTTGTGAATCCGAATGGGAAAGCGGGACAAGAGACATGGAATGCTCAGCGTTTCTACTCCACCTATAAGTCCTGCTCTTTTGCTCCTGGGCAGGGGTAAGCTCACCGTTGCTCAGACTCATTCCGCTGGTGTTGAACAAAACGCGCAAACTTTTCTCTTTTCAAACTGTAGGTAGGTAGGTAGGTGGAACCTCCTCGGATGTTTACCAAGTAAACAGGATGATAAGGGAGAGAGACATGGTGAGAAGCTGCTAGTGGAGCTGCTGCAGATATATATGTTGATGATGTTAAGAGACTCGTCCTGAGGAGGTGTCACCCCTTTGGACTGTGCAGATGTGTAGGGTTGGCACATACAGAGGGAAGATACTTGTGGCAGAGTGGCAAACCTTCCTTCCAGTACACTGCCTTGATGCAGTCTCAGTTCTTGATGGCAGCCAGCATTCAGGTAAGTCTCCCTTGCACACCAACTTACATCATCCCCTGCTCTAATGATATCCCAACTGCTTGTAGTATAGATGTGGGTATCTGCATTTCTTGGCGAATTTCTTCAAAGTCTTTCTGTATAAACTTGTTTCATGGGTGTGGAAAAAGAGGCCTATAACAGCTAGCCATTACAGCCTTGTTTCACACGAGCTGCATCAAATCTGTTTTGGAAAGCTCTGGTCTTGAGCTGGCAGGATTATGTGCAGAAAAAACCATAGCTTCCCAATAATAGTCCTTGTCTAGCCATCTTCCTGTTCTCTGTCTCCCAGAGAAGTCTGCATTTGCAACATCTGCAACTAAATTTGTTCCATCCTTGCAAGATTCACTCCCAGGCTGGTTTCTTATTTTGATCCCTCCAATTTGAACTCTTGAAGTAGAACATTGATGTTGTTGGTGTGGAAGAAGTATTCTTTGGACACTCTAGTTTTGAGTTGATTTTTTCTCCAAAGGGAGGGAGGTGCAAATATGATAGTGTGCAAGCAATTGATCTTATCTGATCAGAAAATTCCAGATCACCTCCATATTTCCTCTGAGCAGCCATGTTGAGTATCCCATTCTAATGAACATAATTTTGAAGATGCCATTCTTGGGAGTTCTGACAATACTCCCCCCTATGCAAGCATATTATTAGGATGATCTAAGTCAGATTGCAAGACAAAATGCCCATGATGGAAGAAGAGAATTGTGAATATAGAGTTTTCAGATGACATTGTGAGCAGATTAAGACTAAGGGGACATTGATTGTGGGGGTTGGATCAGACTGTGCTATGTATTCCATGTTTGGACAGCGTGCTGGAGCTTGGAACCACCAGCCTTGTAAGTCATGTACTTCACAATGCACCTGCATTATTTAACCAATCACTCTGACTTGCAACTGTTGAACTTGAGCGTCAAGATCACTCATGCCAATAAGTTCACAAATTTATTTCCATATTTGCAGAATTCCCAGTTAAGTAGAGACTACATGTGCATCATAACAAGAGGACAGGAATTGCCAACTGTAAAATATATGTGCGGGTCTCATGAAGTGTGATTCTATACTGGTGGAGTGCAGGAAACAGAGAATTTGCCACTTGTGGAACAGATACAGTATTTCTTGTCTAACAAGATCATGGCTCCTCCACTGGAATTTCCAAGCAACGCAAGCATGCAAGAAACAACTTCTGCAGCAACACAAAGTGGAACGCCTACCACCCACTTTTCCTCCACAGCTTCACTCACTCAGCCTTCATCCTACCAGCCTGCTGTTGGCAACTCGATACAATTTCCAAGTCGCACAGGACTAATTACCTCAGAGGATCTCAATCAACCTGAGCTCAACTCTCCACTTGCAGTGCCTGAGCAGACATGGAGGTAATTGGTCCTTCACTTCTGGCATGTTCAACTACTCACATGAATCACTATGCACTTAGCTCCATCAGGAACTATACCCGTTGGCACTTGGACAGTGGATTCTAGCTGTTGAAGTTGTGATGTTGTTTGAAAATATATTATCAACCGGTTCACCTGTTAGGTGCAGGTCAGCAAGCATGTCAAATTTGAGGAATGGCATGTTCATACAACAAACTGAGCAAGCATGCCAAGAAAAGGATATTTCAAAAAGGATGGCTGTTGCAGATTCTGATGTGCTGGCTACAGAGTGGAGACTAGCAAGATCTGACCTCCACACCCAGAGCTTGCTGATGAACTCTCGGTACAGGTCTATGTCTGACACTCCTTCCACAAGTATTAGTGGGAATGAGGATGTGTCTCAAGTTTCTACCTCACCTGATCATCCTGTGTCTCAAGTGGCAACCAGTCAGCATGGTGATCGTGCTTCACCTTCCAACTCAAGCTCATCTGCAAGAAGGTTTGTGGTACAAAATTCACTTCTGAAGCTGTGCTCTTCCAAGCTTTTGACATATAACACTTGTGGTTTCAAAGGCTGAGGAGTAAATTTTGCTTGAGAACTGAAATTGTCAAAGGAAATGTGGTCATCATATTCAGGTCATCACCAAGCCAGGAACCTCAAAAACCAGATCTGAGCTTGAACAATGGTACAAGCTTGCAGCATCTCCGCAGCCCAGGAGGAGGTCCAGACTGCAACATTGAACAAGCTTTGAGCTTAATGCTTTCAGGAGGGCAACACCCTTACACTGATGAGCATTGGAGGCCACTTGACTTCACCAGCAATACTCCTGAAACCTTGCGGAGAGTTGCTGTTCAAGAGGGCAGTGATCAGGATGTTGCTCTTCAAACTTGCAAATTCAGTAACATTAGAACTAGAGAAGAGCAGATGAATAGAAGTCCACAGGGACAATTCAAAAGATGGAAGAACAATCGAATTGTTGCCACAATGCCAAACATTCACGATGATCGTTCCCCAAATCAGTTTGTTCTCAGACGTTGCTTTCAGATGTTGAAGAATCTTCCAGAGGCGCCTGGGGTTATTACCCAATTGAAGGATGCTGGAAGTATTCAAGATTGCGAGAGTATTCAAACAAGCTTGCCTGATCAGAGATTGGAGCCTGAAAGCAATTTGAGAATTAATCATCATGGACTGGCAGAGCAACAACAGGTGCAAACTGAATCACTGCATGCGGTGACAGGTGGTGTAGCTCCAAGATCTGTAAGGAATATATCTGCAGCAAGAGGTGTGCCAGCAGGCCATGATGAAGCAGCTGTGAACCATATGCTGGCTGAGCGTCGCCGCAGAGTCAAACAAAAGGAAAATTTCACTGTGTTGCGGAAGCTTGTGCCCATAATCTCCAAGGTCAAGACCTTCTGCAACAGCTTTAAATTAGTTGTTGACTTGCTGACAGACTAGCTTCCATCAAGATCTTCTTTCACATTTTTGAACACCTAGCTGAACATTGGATGTTGCTAAATTTGCAGGCAGACAAAGCCTCAATTTTGGGAGATGCAATCTTATACTTAAAGGACCTGCAGTCTAAGATTCAAGAGCTGGAGCATAGCAACGAGCAATCGAAGCAGCGCTATCAGGAACTTGAGATTAGGTACAAAGAAATTGAGCAGCAA
Source organism: Sphagnum tenellum (assembly GCA_963921925.1). NCBI lineage: Eukaryota > Viridiplantae > Streptophyta > Sphagnopsida > Sphagnales > Sphagnaceae > Sphagnum > Sphagnum tenellum. Next base: position 5,934,610 of record OY998158.1, read on the forward strand.
AATAAGGAGCTTAAAGGTAACAGATTTATGAGTTCAGCCATTTCACAACCTTGCCCCTGAAAGTCTGCCATCCTTGCAGCACACATCTAAATTCAATCAAGGTCACAAAATACAGAGTGCAATGCTTTTTTTCCAACAGTGCAAAATATGAGGAATATGTATGCAATAGAACTGAACAGCTCACACAAAAACATTGGGATTACAAATTGAAATTTTTCCATTAATAAGACAAATACATTCCCTTGAATTTATTATTTATATGATTGTATGTATTTATGGAGATTGTAATTCCCACCTTCAACCCTTCAGTCACTAAAGAAATTAATCCTGTCACACCATTTTAGGGTTTAGGGTAAGTTTACTGTTTGACAATTGGAGTATCAGTGTGCATATTCACATGGGTGGCCTTGAGTATGTACAAAATATGCATTCTGAAGACCACTTTCAACTGAAGAGGTATATTGAACACCATTCTGCCATGGTGACGATTAGGAGAGTGCTTGAAAAATGCTCTGAAGGAAACATAATTCTATTTTGAGGCCAATATCTAGTTTCTTTCCCTCCTAAACAAAGCTTAAATGCCATGAACAAATTTATCAATTCATGTAACATAAGAATAATACCATATTCTGATAAACTGTTAAGAAATTGGTGTTCCTACAATTAGATAATTCACTTAAGCAGGATTCAAGGTTGGGCACAAAAATTACCAAAACTGTTCTTGAATTATTAAATGAGTTTGATTAAGAGCTGGAACCAAGGAAGCTGGGAGAGCTGGGAAACTTTATGAAATAGGGGAAGAGCTAGAATGGGGAAGATTAGGGACCAGGGAGATTCCAAAAATGAGTTTGGAGTGTTAAAACCAACAAGCTTGAGAGCAGGATCATTGAATCCAAAATTTGCAATGAAAGCATTCATCTACTTTGGTATCCAAGTAGTGCTTCCAGAATTGAGCAACACCCACCAGCTAACCATAATGTATGGATGGTGGGTGGACATGAAAACTTTTCCACTGGGTTCCAATTCCCTAGCTTACAACAATGGCTACCTCCATTGCTACCTTAGTACACGAATGGATTTGGCACTACTTAAATTATTCTTCAAATTGTTGATTTTTTGAGAAATTTATTGCCTGAAATTTAGAAATTTTGGACTCACAATGTTGAAAGTTTTGGAAACCGAAAAGTGGAATTGTTGCAATGCCTTTCCACATGTCAATCACAAGCTTTAAACATAAGTAGGCAGCATGGCTAATGATGTTGCTCTAGAAAAATAGCTCAAATGCTTTTAAGGAAAAAAAAGTGCCTCTATGGTGCTAGTTTGTGAGACACCAAGAAAGGGTTGTGTTTTTGTTGGAAATGGTGAGTAGAAAGAATAACAAAGAAAACAAAAGCATTGAGCCTACTTTTGCATGGTGAAAATAATTCCAATGACAATAATTCATCAAACCTAACTTTATCTACTTATGTCAAAATATAATTTAATTTAAACTTGGGCTCCACGCTGATTCTCTCCACTAGTGACAATGAATTGTTTTAAAAAAAGGATGGGAAGGGAAAGATTTGTATAAGCTTGCTAACTCTTGGATGCCAAATCTGCATCCAATCGATGCATTCACATCACAACCTGCTAAATTTGACCAACAAAACATGACCTTATGGCCTACAAGTCACCTATGTGTTAAAAATAGGCTATGATTAACTGAAATACATATACTTATGTTTGTAAATAAGTATGCAAGTACTACATATTTTAGTCCTCCTTGACCATATCCATGTTCAACATTCTAGAACGTGACCACAATGACTCAAGCGAAGTCCAATTGAAAAGAAACAATTTAGACAATATAAAACTAAGTTTTCTTTGAGCTACCTACATCTACACACATATTTGGAGACATCTTGACTTTTGGACACACATTTACACTAATGATTCATGTCTCTGAAATGAAACAAATATCTTAACGATAACTTAACAACAGCAAGCAAGGGGGGCCCATTTTTGAAGGGGTGTCCTCAACACAGCTTGATGAATTTGCACACGACCCAAGTATATCCACCTTACTTAATAGAAACATGGCTAATGAAAAACAGAGGTGATATTATTCAAAATTTTACAATCCCCAAAAATTCATTGAAAAATAAACACCAATGTGGAAATAAATTTAAAAGATAAACATGGGCAATGCTACCGGATGCCACATGCTCCTCTTCAAAATCATCAAAAAATGTCTTCAATTAGACCCCTAAATGTTTTCTCCACAATCTATCTAGTTTTTACATAGTTGTGTTTAAGAACCTCGATCAAGACTTCATGCATAGTAGTTATTGAGTTTTGAGCTTTATAGTAAAACAAAACTTAAATATGATATCTAACATAAGGGTTGCTTGGCATTCCATTTTGATGAAAGGAGAACTAGATCATTGTAAATTGCAACATCCATGACCACCACTACATCAACCTCTGGTAACAATCTATTATAGCTACCTATTGTAGCTACTACTTGGCATTATAACATTGAACCCCCAAGCTTCCTAAAATCCCACCATCCATTGACATTGAATTCTTAAAGATGTTTGTAGAATTCCACAAAGTATGTTCACAACCATGAAATACATTAAAACAACCAACATGTCATTTGGACATGAATTGTTGTGCAAGTCAAGACTATTGTTCTTTCTTTCTACCCTTTGTTGTAACCAAAGGAAAATTTTTACAATAGACATTCACATAGTGAAACTAAAATTATAACTAAACAAATATAATTGGGCATGAAAACTTGGATCTATTCCAAAGTATCTAACTTCCATAATGGCTACAAGTTCCTTCTCATTATATTCTAAGATGTTCTTATGACATGCCTAGAGGCAATTTGCACACAACCCACCAAGTCATATGTCATGCAACAAGTTCTAGCATGTCCAAAATAGGGTTGCAAAAACCCACATCAACCATGAAAAACTCCTTCAAGAAAATGTAGTCAACTCTACTACACACCAAAAATATGGATAGCATTTCAAACAGCTCATTGACTTTAGTTTTGTCATGTCGCAAATAATTAAAAAAACACTTTTGTGGCCAACACTAATGTGCTTTGCATAACTACAAAAAAAATCCAATGAAACACATTCATCACATACATCCTCAACACTTGTGTAATAGCAACAAGGTCATGATGACCCCATTTTTATTTTTGCAAATAGTCATATGATGGGTGTTGCCATAAATCCTCACAACAAGCAAACAACATCAAGGTCATGATGACCCCAGTCTATTTTTTGCAATTAGTCATGTGATGGATATTGCCTTCAACCTTCACAACAAACAAATAATGTCAAGGTCATGATGACCTACTCTGTTTTTTGTAAGTAGTCATGTGATGGGTGTTGCTAAAAGAATGCAACCCAGCTGAAATGAATAATTATATGAACCAACAATCTATAAATGGAAACCTAAAAGATTATGAACCATTCTTGCAACGTGAATTTGGTACCCAAATGTATTTACTGTCACTCTTAAAAGGCTTCCAAGAGGCACTTGTTTGCTATACCAAATCCTTGAGGACAAGACTTAGAGGTGAGGAACAGCTATTGCATCATAGTTGTTCTTGTCTTTTATGGACTATTACCCTATGCCTAACTTCAGTAGAATCAAAGGCTTTTGAGAAAGAAAAAAAATAACCCAACATTGTGATCAAGAGGAGGAGGAGGGGGAGGAAAGAAGAAATCCTATGCCGATCAATCTCCAAGAATTTGTGAGCATGTTGCTTGAAATTAGTGATCAGAATCATCGCCACAATGTGAAGATTAGGCTTTTATTTGTTTACTCCCATCCTTAGAAACATGTTACGACAAACCTTTTCCTTCAAACATAATCAACTACCATAAAAAAGAAAACAAGGGTTACATGGCGCCCCTAAAAGCCCCAACCCAAGGTTTAAGCTCTCAACAACCCCACAATCTACATCACAATTTGTTCACTACTTAACAACAAGACCCCCGCTACTTTTTCTCTTTCATTTCCCTCTCGTCTCCACCCAAATACCTAAATACGATAAACAAAAACCCTAGCCCCCAAGTATGACAATAATCTATCCATCATCATCACATCCACTAGAAACAAAATTAGAAATAAATCATCATAGACAAATAAACCTTATAGGATTTTCTCTCTCACCATTTTTGTTAGTTTAATCAGTTAGTTTTTTATTGGAACCTTCTTCCAATTCATGCAACACATCATTCCAAGGCTTGGAAAGAAAAATAAAAAGGAGAAAAAATATTTAGGTCATGAAAATGTAAAGAGTACGACTTTGTAAAAGATACATAGATGTACATTATGTTGTCTTGTAGGGAAAAATCAATGTAATCTTTCAAAAAAGAAGAGTAGCCACCACAACAACTGAATTCATTGCACAATGTTTACCACCGCTACTACATTTCATAACAACACAAAAAAAAAAAACCCAAACTTTCATCATTCTAATGCATAATTGTCAAACTTTGATCATTTTGGCACATAATTGTTGACCGGGCAACCATTTATAGTTATCATGGTCAACAACCATGATGTAATTTATCTTAGTGACAAAATAAAAACTTATAAATGGTCTACATAAACCAATTCCAAATGTCATCACCATTAGTTGTTCAACACATAGCTTAATGTCAAATCGGTTCATGTACAATGTCATGTTAACTACATATTTTTTAGAAACCATGTTAACCTTTACTCATTTAGTAACAATCTACATGATCGAATTTCTTAATAATACATGTTGTGTGATCTATTTACCTTCCTACAAATCTATTTGCTATGGGATTGCTAACCAATGTGAAACATGTGGGGAACTCAAGCCAACATGAACCAACACCCACCAACACACTAGTTGGGAATTCTATCCATTGGATAGGGTGGGATTTCTCATCTAATGGTTGTATGTGTGTTGACTTTTGTTGACCTTTTTGGAGTTAACCTTTTTTTTGGTTTTCTTTTTGTTGGTTGTTTTTTCCCCCAATTTTGATATCACTTTCCCAACTACATATTACTACTGACTAAGAAGCAACTCTCTCACCCCCTTCTCATCTACCTACCTACTAAATCCACACCCCCTTTTCACACCTAAACTTGTCATGTCATTCTTACCTACCTACCCTCCCTCCTACCTACCTACCCAACACCTACATAACATCAACAATAACCAATGAAAATAATTCAAATGCAAGCCCAACATCATTATGTGGTTTCACTGAGAAGTTAAACAAAGATTAAAAACATAGTAGGTAGTTGTGATGGTCTAAACTTCATAGTATCCTCTTGCTCCAAAATCCTCAGTGCTCCCACTATGTCATAGGTATTATCTTCTCAAAATAAACCACATTACACATTCACATCCAAACCCTCCAGAAACTTAACAAAGATGATGATTGCCATTACATTCACTCCTGAAATTGCTAGATTCTTTCATCATTTCTTTTGATCTGGTCCCTAAAAATGCAAACGCTAAACATGTTATTCCCTTCCTAACACTCTTGGCACAACGAAAAATCAGGTGCCAAGTTCAAAATAAGAAGAAATCTAGAGGGACTTTCGTCCCCAACTGATTATTATCCAAATCGAAACAAACTCCACACTTCTTAACTAAAAGAATCAGAACTTAGTTTCTCCCACATTCCTAAAAGAAAAATTGTCCCCTTTCTTCCTCTTCAACCAGCTTCATATAATTTTTCTTTGTCCACATCCTTTCGCTCTTTTGAAAGCTCAACACCAATCATCTCCAAGAATGATGATTCACACTCCCCATAAAGATTGTCAATTGAGCAACAAGGATTCCATTCCATCACCAAAACCAGCTCACCAAAGCCACTCCACAAGAACCTGCAAAACAATAAACAAAGCCAAAAATAAAAAATAAATAATTGGATTTTCGGCATCCTTGAAGCCCAACTTCGACATCATCTACCACACAACTGAATTAAGGTTCCTGCTTTCATTCATCCATAGTAATTCATTTTCATATGCAGGTAAGCTATGCAATGAAGCTTATGGTGGGACCAAAGTATGGAGGGTCTGAATAGGATCCTAATGAGGCTACTTACCACCTATCTATGAAGCAAGCAGGTTTTTTTTTTGATTTTGTGATGTAGCTGAAGTGGCAATCATCCATAAGATGATTTAGCCAAATTTGGCTACATACTAGATATGAAATTAGGAAAAAAACCAGAACCTTTCTATATTCTTGGCTACCTACTGGAACTTGTCATTAAAATCTGGCGATTTGATTTTTGTTCCTTTGAAATCTGATGAATTTAGGTGATATTTTTCGATGTAAAATCCTTTGCATAGGTTGATATCATATTTTTCAGGTTGAAATTTTCCAAAATTTTGCCAAAAGAGAAAACACCAGAAGTAAGGTAGTTTGTTTTGTTTTGTCACATCACACTGAGATCTCCCAAACCATGGCCCTTCATGCTGGACTCTTGGTATATTCAGAAAGCTCTCCATGAGTAGGGCTGCACCAACTTGGTTTGAGCCTGTTTGGAGCCATGGTGTGAAAGCTACTGAGTATTGAACCAGTTTCTCAATGAAAACTAAATAAAATTGAAACTGAAAACCATATTGGAATTTGGGGGCATTCTTGATGTTGTCAGAAAGCCCTGGGCGAGTCAGATTTAATTGAGTTTATTTCTCAATTTTCAGAGCTAAGGTGTGGAAGATATTGATTTTTGAGTGGATTTCGTTGCTAGAAATTCAAACAAATTGCAAAAATTGGGTTTGGAAAGGAAAATTCAGATTAGACCTCAATGTGTTCACACTGCCGAACTTAGAAATTTTCAATTCTGAAAATGAAAAAAATAAAGGATGTGTTCACACTTGGGCAAACGGCACAAGCTACACTAGTAAGTTTCTATTTAAATTGGATTACACATTGTATCAATATGAAAAAAATGAAAATTATCTATTTCATTGCCAAAGTAATACCCCAAGTTATCAAATTACTTAGTTATTTTTGAGTAATAATTTCCGGATATGCATAAGGTTTGGGTGTCAAATACTGACCTTGAGAACTATCAATCACATTACCAAGTTAGAGTAGGTTATATAGGGTTTTTTTTTATGTTTTTTTTTCCCTGTTTCCTATCATAAACATGTTGAGGGTTTTAGGATTGAATAGCTACTTCAATGAAATTCTAATTGTTTGGGTGAGATATGGCTCATTCGAGTCTTGTTGGTTCTTGGAATGATATGTACCAAGTGAGTTAGGTTATGTACCGGTTTTAAAAAATCGATAACTCGCTAGTAGGTTATCAATATCTGGCTTGACAAGCCAACAATGGTTCATATCAGGAATAGGTAAATGAAGAAATGACGGTTATGTGGTACTCATTGTGGAGTTAGAGAATCAAGTTTAGCATGCATGGGTGATGTGCATTCTGCATGTAATAGAAATTTTCCCACTTTGCTCGGTACCCAATTGTGTGGGTTACATAATTTTTACATGTTACATGTGAGATGATCAGGTACAAGAGCAAGTATTTGTTGCAGTCCAAGCTCATGCACGGTTGTTGTATAATCTTCTTGCAAGAGTGATCACCTCTAGATATATAAATGGTTGTTGTACAATCTTCTTGCAAGAGTGATCACCTGTTGATATATATATATAGACTAAGATTGAATCATGAATCCTAAACCTAAACCCTGGGCAACATCTTTAGAGGAGAGAGAGTGAGAGTTGCAGCAATTTTGAGTGTTGTGTGTTCCAATGCAATTTACTTGGTTCTCACCAGTAAGCATGTGAATGTAGATCACAGATTCTGCGAATCTTTTTGCAGTTTTCATGCGTTTGCTTATGTAGCCACACATCAACCTGTCTTACACGCAGTGTTTTTTTCTTTCAATTTTTTCATGTTGTGCCAAAAGTGGTGATCAGCCACAAGAGGATTTAGCCAAATCTTGCTACAAGACAGATAGAGAAGTAGAAAATCTAGGAATCCCATTACATGTTGGTAAACCACTAGTACCTATTACTCAGATGGTGTCAGCCCAGATGCTATGTTGCTTTTCCATCCGCCTCCATCTTACAATCTTCCCTTTGCTTTACTTGTCTCATATGTTCTTGCAATTTCTGTCTCCCAAATATTCAAACCCAAAACAGAAACACTAGAACGAATCAAATCATTTCAGAGATGCTTTCTTTGACATTGGAAGAATACAATATCCAGCCAATGGGATATAACTAACCCCTGCTCAGGGATAATAGAAACTAAAGTACAAGAAGACAATACTCCTATTTTCATGAATTAGACAACTTAAAATCGCAGTCAGTTGTGTTGCATATGACTTGTACATATTTCCAAAAGATCACTGGAGGTATTTCAGACCCCTGTTAATTGTTTGAGCCTTTACACAATTGATGAAGAAATAGTAACCTAGAATGCAGAATTTATTGCTGTTCCAAGATTTCCAAGAAGTTTTGGTGGACAAGATCTTTTTGAGCAAGTGACAAGAACTAGCAATGAGTTGAATTACAGTCAATTGGGTGGGTCTTTTGTCACCATTTTTGTACCTTAAGCACATAGATAAGTTTGAATTCACAGTTTGCCAGAACTTCCTTTTGGAGTGAACTGGGTTGCTTTTCCTGTGCTCCTCCAAACCCATTCACCCATCCAATTCTCAAATTGATGATGTTTAGGTCCACTTCAAAATTGAGAGAATTGAACCAGGAAGAGCACAAGTCATGGTATACACATCAAAAGTATTAATATCCTCATCCAGTATTCAGTAAATAATTTTTGCCGCACATTTTGACTTCAATCCATCCTTTGCCTTCAAAGCATGGGTTATGAACAAATCTATGTTTTCTTGGGGTAAGAAATCTAAGTAGCAAAATCACAAGGTTGGAAGAGAGATGAAGCTTCTACTTTTCTTCATAATTAAGGTATTTTACCAGAAGTACATTGTTTTGATGGAGTTTGTCTACAAGCTTCTGGGTGCCATCAATGATCATGATCAATGGGTATGAGTTCTTTCTCTTTTGAGCAACAGAAACTCGGTGCACTAGATCCTTGGTGTTACTTGCTAGTGCATGCACTTGTGCTAGTGGCATGGAAGCTCTCTGTTTCTCACAAGGAAAATTTAGGCTGGGTGTTAGACTCAATTATTTCATGCATTAAACAACTTAAGATTGTGTTTGTGACTTCACCTAGGCTGTACATCATCTAAAGGACATGCCAGTTTACAGCTGCCACTGGACCGGGCTGCTCTCACTGGGTCAATGTACAAAGAAATGCATTATGTCAGCTTATGACATCTCCAACAATGGTTAGAGAGAGCATCTGACCTGGGGCATCACGGAAGCTTCATTCTTTAGTTGAGAGATGGTGGCTTTCAGCTCTTTATAGACCTGGGCCAAATAAACAGACTGCTTTTCCTGATTCACATATTGGGTGTACATAGCCTTCATGCTGTCAACCTCCATTACCTGCTTGATTTGTTCAATGGCTTGCAAAATCCTTTTCTGTTGTTCTGGTGACACACTCCCCATAGGATACTGTATCATCCACAGTTGATTCAATTTTCTATGCAACATGTACTCCCAGTGGGATTTCTCAGAGAAGGGGAAGATGATATAGGGATACACAATACCACTGTAATTTACAACATTCTTTTGTCATGGATTCCCCTGAGCTCTGAATTTGAGTAATATAAAAAGCCTACTATACATGAGCTCTCAAGGAAAATGCTTTTGTTTACAGGGTGAGCTTTGCTGCATTATGTACTTACATCACCGGAACCAGCATTGGCACGTTTCTTCTTCGCATTGAAGCTTGCTAGGAGCTGCAAGGTCAACAAAAAGTAAGCAGTACTTCGACTAGATGTTCAATGTAGAATATGAATTCATGGATTACTCTACAAGGTGTTGTTTGTTCTTCACATTTTGGGGCCCAAAGCATGTGTTGAATTATCTGTAGTAGAATACAATTGGTTACCAAAAAAAAAATGATGTTGTATTGGAGATCATGGGCAAAACATCAATCAAGAGTCAAGAACCATCTCACCTACTTCATCCAACTCTTTTTTGGCTTGGTTGCGGGATTTGGTAGCATCAACTCTCAACATCTTAAGTTCCATCATCTTGCCCTGCTTAATCTTAAGGATTGCCTCTATATTGTCCAGCTGAAAACAGCAATAAGTTACTAAATTACTTCATGTTTCAGAAGACTTTTTTTTTTCCCTGGGTGTTGTTTTTTCTTTGGGAAGGGATTCTATAAGAGGTCCTAGAAGCCTTCTAGAAGAGATTGTTGGAATATGCATGCACTAATTTTTGTGGGGAGAAATAGTCAATGGGCTTGTACCTGTACAGAAAAAACAATATGTTCTTCTCGCATTGACTTTAACAAATTCTCAAACTGCTTCTCAACAATTTGGGTGTCACGGATGTTGCCAAATATAGCTTCCAGCTTAGCATCAAGAATTCTGAGTCTCTGAAGAGGAGGTGTATTTGGATCCAGAAGGTGGGCATATTCATTTTCTACTGATTTGGTATCAGTGATTTTCTTCACCAGCTACATCATGTTCAGACAAAATGATCATCAGCAACCCAAGGTCTCAATTGTGCCTGACTTACATTATGCACATAAAGTTTCAAAGAAATGTGAATCCACAACCAAATTTTAGACCAATCTCAAGAATACAGTATTGCCCTTGAGGTTTTTGTGTCTGCTGAATACTCAAGACAGTCTACTGGATCCCAGCTTGATCTAGAAGAAAGAAGAATACCTTTTATTTTAGATGTTTCACAAAATATACAAAGAGTGCCCTTGCCCCCAGGTGTACTTATTGAGCTTTCTTGTTGCTAATTTGGAAAGCCAGAGCTAGTGAACACTCAAAGAAGCACTCATCGGAGAATGAAGTCTGAGAGTATTTGCTAGGCTAGTATTGCCCATTGAATGTTAGCTTCCAATATGACTTGCTTGCCATTGAACTCCCACATGGTATAGAAATCTCTTGTTACAAACATTGGAAGGAGCTGCCAGGTCTAATGGTGGAGCATGATGATGACTCACCTCTAGTTGCATTGCAATTGTCCTACAGCGTTGATTATCAAACTCTTGATGAAGAGCTTTGGCATTTTTGTGCATTCCTTCCAAGTCTCCTGCTTGCTTGTGTGCAATTTGCTCCTTCTTTGTAAGAAGCAAGAGTGCTGCATGAAGAAGCATGTTTTGGGTTCGTGCATTTCTGATCTGCATGCGGTTTCTCTGCAACTTAATCTGCGCAGCTTCATAATATGCTCTTCCTGCCACTCCTGTGCTCCTCAGTGTTTCACAGTTATCCCCTCTCCCCCAAGTCAAAGAGAGCCATGAATTTACTTCAAATCCAAGGCTTCTATCAAGCTTCAAATTAGCTTGGAATGAGTTGACAAATTGAGAGTTGAATCCAGAAGCTCAAGAATTTCATGAGCTTAATCCTGGTTGATCGTGAAGTTAGAGCTCCAGGAGGAAAGGAAGCAGATCTGATTAAGTAATTACCAAGGCGACTGATCTTGAATTGAAGCTCAACAGCCTTCTCCTTCAGCATATTCTTTCGTTTTTCTTCAGCAACAACCATGGTTACTGATCGCCTTTCCAACACTGAATATATATATATCTTTGTGCTCAATTGGTGTTGTACATAATTGATTGATCAAAATTACCAAGTGCAAATCAGTAGGCTTGACTCCGAAATAAAATTTTCCAAAAAAGCCTACAACTTTTCAATGTTGTACCTACCTGCAATTCAAAACAATCTCCTCTCAGAATGCAGTCCAGTGCAGAATTTTGGTGGCTGTTTTCTCTATGGTTGGTGGGTGAATTTTCTCTATACAAAAAAAAACAGATGAAGTTCAGTCAGGTCAAAAAAACTTTCTTGCACACCTTGAATCATGACCCTTGTGAATTTTATCACTACTGTACCACTCTCACTATGACACTGCACATTGTTCAAACTTACTTCTTCCCATTCTATCTTTGGAAGGGGGGACCCAAGAAGTTCATAAGTGTCTCAGGGGTCATGTTCAAAACAGAACACCCAGTGCCCACCAGAATTCAGTTTCAGTACTTCTCATTTCTTCTGGTAATGCTGCACATTTCTGGCACTGCTGCAGAATTTCTCACGCAAAAAGTCTTCAACTGAAGAGTATGGTGGTAGCTTCAGTAGATGTGGTGGGTAGAGAGAGAGAGAGCTTCAGTAGATGTTGTTTCCTAGAGTGGGGGGGAGAGTGGAGGGAGTGTGAGGGGCCAAGGGCGGAAGAAGCTGTTAGACACCGGTCTTCACTTGGGGGGGGAGAGATCCAGGTGGCTTTTTGCTACCAATTTCCAGTTACTTGTTTGTGTCCTTTGGACCCCTGGCTGTCTCTGCACACCCTTTCATATTTCTGGGCAAAATTCCCATGGGGCACCATGACCTGAAAGAAAATTCAAGTAGCAAATTTGCTATTAGTCTGCTAGAGAGGTCCATGGAGTAGTTCACCATCCATTGAACTTGAGCACTAGTTCTCCATGTTGGTTTGTTGTTTGAACAAGACTTTTTGTCAGGCTTGAATTTTTGGCAGCCAAAGGAAAACAAGTTCGGTATAGGAAAAAGGCCTGCTCCCAAGGGTCTCCCCCTATTTGAGGGTCATAGCCTGGAGGGTACTTTACCAAGGGTGTAGGCCCCAAAAATTAGTGGAGGCCTGTGGCAGCAGGTCTTCCCAAGCTTAAAGCATGAAAGGTTTCTAAATTCAAGTAGTGGAAGATCTGCATGTGATCAGCAGAATGCTCCTTCAACTGACAAAAGAGTCTTCTATGCAAGCAAGTGAGTTCAAATATAAAGCAAAAAACCTTGGATTACCATATAGTGATCACAAAACAACTTTGGAGTCAGAGATCCAACCCTTACATCTTCATGTTACCATGAACAAGAATCTAAAGGCTTCAAATTATGTTTAGTGTAAGACCTAGATAGGGTGAGGGTATTCCCCAAATAAGGAGCCTATGACCCAAGTGGTACGAGTCCCACCTCACATCTTGGGAATGTGCCCCACCTGTGGTCTTAAGTTTCTACCCATGGTAAAGCACAGGTTAACATAGGTAGATCACTAGGTGGTAGAAGCACAATGGGTAGACATAAGGTGCCTCAAAGTATGTGGAAGGTGTCACATGTTTTTGAGGAGGCCTTATTAATGTGTATAAAGTGCCTTCCATGTATGCTAGAAATTTCTCAATTGTTTGCACAAACATGTTGACAATTTCTTATTTCTTAGTGTCTAACAATGTGTACAGTGTGTACAGTGTGAGGAATGAAAGGTCCAGAACACACCCTCTTAGCCCTGACCACTTTCCTCCCAGAATGGATTTCAATAACTCTTGAAAAGAAGCAAACCTTTACACTTTTCTGTTTTTCTTTGGTCTCTTTTACAGGATTTTCTCAGTGGTGGGTTGAGCCATGATGCAACATACCTTCCTGTGACGGAAACAGTACACAAAAGTGCCAATGGGCCACTCCATAACAGCTGGCTGCTGTGAAGGCAATGAACCCCAGAGTTGGTTGAAGTTAAAGGACTAGATACCTTCAACTTAATGAATTTTCATTACCTTACGAATAATAGTGCATAAAGGTTAAAAGAGGGGTTAGGGATGAAAGAAGGGCCTAGAAGTGAGATGACTTTACAGATTTCTTTATTGTGAAGATTGTGAAAATTGATGTTTGTGTTGGTCATAGGTCACAACATCATGACATAAATATGTGAAAGAATTTATTGATGTGAAGGACATGTTGATGGAAGATAGTGAAAAGTTGGGTAAAAGAAGAAGAATCTTGTAAATATAAATCAAGGATGGGAACCCATCCATCAAAAGTACAAGGCAAATCAAACCACATGTACACACAACCCAAAGCAAAACAAAAGCAAACAATCGACAAAAATCAAATAAAGATCCTATGCAAAGAGGACCTATGGCTACAAAATGATAATCAACAATAACAAAGAATATCAAAGACAAAAAATCGTCATTTGCCACAAATCAATTAATAATATAAGTGCACTAGCTATGATATGTGGAAAATAGGAAAAATTTTAATCAAGTGCAATAGCTTGTTGAAGAATTGCTATGGTTTACACACATTACAAGGCTATGAACACACGTTATCAATAATAATGAACTACCGTCAAAGGGACTAAAAAAAATCAATGATGATGTGCGATAGTGGTTTCTGCACAAATGGTAAAAAATGAATCAAAATAAGAATGAAAACACCCATATGTTTCAATAGCAAGGGGAATGAAGTCATCACTTGGTGCTTACTCAGCATATGATCATGTTTTCTCTTGAGTAGCCATCATTGTTACATGTGTTGTCATTACCAATGTTTGTTGCAGCATATCTATGCAAATCAAGTCAACAATGATGACATTTGTCAAGGTTTGAGAACCATATTTAATGATAAGGATATCCACTTGTTGTTGGGTGTGTGAGAAAAAAGGTGGGAGATCTCCCTCTAAACATGTGTTCCATTCTCCAAATCAATAGTAACAACAATATCCCAAAATGTATTATGCATTGTTATATGTTCATTCCCAGAAGGGCATTGGAACAAATGGATACTTAAATCATCAATGGTATGACCACATTAACACCATGAAAGATGAACAACCATAGGATGTGGCAAGCCAAGGCATGTACATTGTGTTGTAAAAAACTGGGTTGAGGATAAACGAAATGTAAGTGTGGTAGGACAAGATAGTAACCAAGAATAGGGTGATCATCCTACTAGAAACGAATGACAAATCCAAGAATAATTAGTGCCCAACATCCCAAGAATGTGGGGGTGGTAGTTTGAATTATGGAAGGGAGATCGAACCTATTCAAAGAAGCATGAAAAGTGGTTTGACAACAAATTAAGTGACCAATATAACCACCAAAAGATCCTGCACCAAATAACTTCTTCAAAATAGTTACGGTATGAGTATCAAACTTAGTGTAATGTTACAAAATACTTAAAGATGAAAGCATTATACAAAGTAAGTAGCCAAGGTGTTGGGCATAACATAATAAAAACATCACAAAAGCTACCCGAAGATTTACAAACATAAAGAGATTAAATATTTTCCCAAGATCCTCATGAAGAATGTGACACACCCCTAAGCTCCTTGATGGACTCAACTACGAATCCAACTGTGAAAACAGTGGAAGGAGAAGGAGTTGGGGTGTGCTCCTTGGCTTGTTGCACTTTAGGGGTAGAGAGGGTGCTGGAGCTCCGGGATGGGGACTATGAAGATTGACAAGTCATTCAATTACTCACACCGACCTACACAAACCAAACAATAAGTTGATTAATGTGTAGTTGGAGCATTTTGGTGCACGGACAAGCCACAGGCAAACACGAACTCACAAAACTCACCATGGCCCAGACTTGGGGGAAGCCACCACCTTCCCCCTTATAGTATTCTTTGTGCATGGCCATGGGGCTAGCACTCAAATGTTATTTTGTCATGGGATTCCCAAGTGGGAGTCCCAAAATTCCCAAAATTAGGACTTCTGTGATTTTGGACGCCCATAACTTTGTGTGTAGACCTCCATTAAGGTGAAGTCTGAAGCGAAGTTGTAGCCCTCGTCAAGAGCTTTTCAATAATATGTGGCATGCCACCTACATGCAAGAAAATTAGGGCAATTCCTAACTTTTTGTGGTTAGGAGTCAAATTGTCAATTTGATTGCTCGGCCTTCTTTTGGCCATAACTTATGTTTCAAGAACCCAAATGGGTCATGCAAGCCCATTTTAAACATCTACGTTCCAATAGATTTCAAATTACATAACGAACCTTTTAATTTAATGGGTTTTGACCTTTGCAATTGTTTTATGAAGATTCAGGAGTCCATCGGGACTCCAATTCCCAAAGTGGGAGCTCACTTAAGAGTGTAGGGGCTCATTCCTTCACACCCTCCCACATTCTTGAGAGCATGAAATGTGACTCCTGGCTTCACTTTCGGCCCGCACCTTCACAAGCCCTTACCTTGGTCGCAAGCCCAAGGTTAGGGTCGGGACAAAAAACTTCATCCACAAATAATTCAACAAACTATTTAAATCCTATCGGTGCACCCAAAGTATGAAAACCTAAATCGAAAGTAAAAAAGCTAGGAAAAAGTGATATAGAGTGGTCTACCTTGTATGGAGACCAAATTACACACTTCATTGGCTACACTAAAAGCCCAAATGTTAAAAATTCATGTTGTAATCATAAAAAAGTGGGAACCACATTTAGTGTTGGACCTACTATATGTGTATCATCTTCCAATGAAAGGAGAACACAAGTAGGGTGGGTTGTTGCTATAGGGCGAAAAGTGCAGAAGTGAACAAAAACAAACAATGTTATTCCTATTGGCCCCCTTGTCATGTACTTGATTTTGATGAAATGACTATGAAATCTCCATGTTGGGAAACTTGAAAAAAATATAGTGTGATGGGCATGCATAGAATATTCAAACAAGTGGGAAAATTTGATCCAAAGAATTAGGCAAAGATCGTAATTCTTGAAAAATGGCTTATTGTGACACTAAATTGAAAGCATTATCAACATCCACCTATAACACCACTCAATTTGGGTGTAAATCTAACACCATTCGAATGCCATGAACCAATGTTTCACACCTGTCACAAATCACTACACCGAACTGATGAGGATTAAAATGTTCTACAATAGTTTCCCTAAACTTAGTGGTTAGTGTATGGGCAACTGAACGATAGATCACCTCACTGATCGTGATGGGATGTATACCTTTAAATTATATTTCAAACGCTAAAAATCGAAATGTCAAAAACAAACCTAATACTAAAGGTGGAACATGACCTCAAACAATGTGCCCACATATTTTGAAAAAGAGGTTGAAGCCATTCATAAATTCATTTAGGGCAAAATAATCTCATAAAAGCTCATACAACATACCCAAGGGGCCATTGAAAGGAAGATGTGGTGAACAAGCCAAGGCAAAGATAAATGTCTCTCAATTTAGAGTAACCTCCATTTCAAGATGAAAATCATCAACGAAAGGGAAAAAATCAACCTCAACAAATGCATGGAGAAGGTAAAGACTCCTATGGTTTCATCAAATGGGGTTACATGTGTGTTTGGAGTATTGTTCAAATGTACTCCCTTACATGAGCAAAGGCCTGTGTGATGTAATTGTGCTGATAGAGGTGGGGTAGGATTTAGAATCAATTCCAAATGTCTTCGAAAAACTAAAACGATTGTTTTAATCATGTGCTCCTCTTGTAATGTCTCCAAGTCCCCCAATGTATTAATGCACATGAATGCGAAGTTCTTGGTGGCTTTTCTCACCACCTCGTGCAAGAAAGGACAAACACCAAGGAGTAACAAAAAAATATGTCAAACTACAATATTAGAAGGATTAGATGTTAATTGAGATAAAGGGATATGCAAAGTTCACTACACATCAACATGAAGAACATATGGAATATGATGCTATGAACAAAGACATGATAAACCCAAATAAAAAACATCAATGATGTTTATGGATGCAATCCATGTCCATGCTAAAGAGGGAAGAGAACAAGGCAAAGTTGAAAGTAACATTACCCCTAAGTTAGTTGATTGCCTATGAATGGTGCATGAAAGTTGGTGTCATGCTAACCCCCCCTCCCCCCCCCCCCCTTGCACTAAATAGACAACCACAAGAGGGACAAGGAACACAAGGCCATGGAAGAGAGGACCATACAATGGATATTGGAAAAGCTTATAATGCGTGTGACAAGCGAGGTGGAAAGATGGGAACGATGGGCAGATGGATGGAGGTTGGAGCACATCAAAGCATAAAGGTAAAACTAATTACTAGCTCTCTTTCGAGTGCCTACTAGAAGGGCCAAGATGCCAACAATGTTTTGGGGATTGAAAACCCACTAGATTTGCCGTGCCTACCCCTGACCTAACATATCTAGTCTGAAATCAGGACCTTAAACCCTAATCTTGAAAACCCCTAACTCAAAAAACCCCCTTATTCCCCCTCAAACCCTAAAATTATTGCCCTACAAAATGAGCACTTACAAACAAAACGAAAAAATAAAATATGAAATATGGAAACAGACTCACGAAAACCCAAGAAATGGGTAGGAATATCAAATGAACTCAATTGCAAATTCACTTCACCACTACTTATGTGCATGTGCTGATACTCAGGGGCCCTGCTCACCTGCCCTGCCTGCTCTGTCTTGCCCTTGTCCCGTTTTGCCTTGCCTGCTCAGCCTTGCCCCTACTTCACTTTATTTTGCCCTACCCTGCTCTTGGCCATGCCAAAAAGACAAAAGCAAAACCCCTACCCAAAACCCTAATTTGTCTCTGTTTTATGAAGAGGCAATATTAGCAGGAACAACGTGGTTGCAGTCTAACTGCACTAACACTTGCACGTAATCTCCTCACTGCATTCCTCCTGCACTTGCTGAGCTACACAAAAACCTACTTCGTACCCAGTCCTTCCTTCCTTTCCCTCGAGCCTCACCCCTCGCTTCCAAACCTGTAATGTAACAGTCACCGTCTTATTCCACCGTTGCTACTTGTGTACAAACAAAAAACCCAACCCCCCACTGGTATTTGTCAATGGACTCGACGACTCCTGAGTGTTCGTCGCCGCAGCAACAACAGCAGCTGGAGAAATGGGTTTATTATTCCTTTAAACTTATGATCAGCTAGCTAGCTACATAAAAGGTACCTGGACTGTCAAACAATGCAAACAACCAGTACGATATAACCTTTTTTGGGCCAGAGTGAATTAACAGCCACTAATGCACCAGTTGGCCGTTCTGTCCACCGGATGGGTTGCATTTTTTCATTCGGCGCCGGATGGGGCTCATCACAGTCAATTTCTTTTTGCTGCTGACCACCGTACTTTTTTTTTCTTTTTTTTTTTGGTTCCTGGCCGTTTTTCCTGGACCTGACCTCACACATACCTACCCTGCTCACTTTCCTACCGTCATAAGTATTGCACCAACCTACTGACACAGCTACCCTAATAATTAGTTATCCTACTGACCTAGCTATTGTACTAACCACCTACCCTACTAACCTAGCTACTCTATTAATTACATACCCTACTAACTTAACCATTAGGTTTAGGGTTGAGACACAAATTAATTAATAAGTTTTTCATAAATGTATAGTAAGTAATCTAAAATAGGCTAAATTTGGGTGGAAAATTTTAGGGTTATACATATGTGAATTAATACAATTGCATTTTATATCTTCTTTCAAAAGAGTGGAAATATTAGGTTGGAAATATCACACAAAAATAAAAAGACATATATTTTCTTTTGGTTTTATATGAAACTTATTTAATTATTTTTAAAGATTAACGTATTTTCTTTCAGTTAATAAATATTTATAGTTTAAAACCTTTGAATTTTGGTTTTTTAAAATTTTCCTATTTTTTTTCAAACTTTTTTATTTTGATTATATGATTTGTATAGCTTGTATAATTTTTTAGGTTTAGGGCATATATCACTAAGACCTTTTTTTGTTAGGGTTTAGTAAAAATAAGTACAAGTGCAAATATTGAAATTATGCCCAAAAATTCCAGTTGGTAAAAGTAAGTACGGGTGTAGGTATTGCAACGAAACCCTAAAATTCTAATTGGTAAAGGTAAGTATAAGTTTGGGTATTTCAAGTTGAAATGAAAAAACAAACCTAAATGTAATACCCACGTTTTAGAAAAACCCATCTAAATGGTTTGGATACCCTTAAGTGAAGACCTAGCCCTAAACACAATATGTAAACGCAAAGTCACTTTGAAAAAACCTTACCCTAAATGCAATACCTGCATTTTGGGCCATTTCGAAAGTATGCATGTGGGGTTTAAGCCTTCTTTAAATGAAGATCCTACCCTAAATGCAATACCTGCACTTCGGGTCATACAAAAAATACGCATGTGGGGTTTAAGCCTTTTTAAAATGAAGATCCTACCCTAAATGCAATACCTGCACTTCGGGTCACACAAAAAATACACATGTGGGGTTTAAGCCTTCTTTAAATGAAGATCCTACCCTAAATGCAATACCTGCACTTCGGGTCACACAAAAAATATGCATGTGGGGTTTAAGCCTTCTTTAAATGAGGATCCTACCTTAAATGCAATACCTGCACTTCAGGTCACACAAAAAATACGCATGTGGGGTTTAAGCCTTCTTTAAATGAAGATCCTACCCTAAATGCAATACCTGCACTTCAGGTCACACAAAAAATACGCATGTGGGGTTTAAGCCTTCTTTAAATGAAGATCCTACCCTAAATGCAATACCTGCACTTTGGGTCACTCTAAAATAATTAATTAATTTCAAAATCATATGCTAACAAAGGTGTGTATGGAGGTCAGGGTTATTAATTAGGAATCCATGATTCTTATTTTTTTTCATGAATTTTAAAAGAGGTTTTATTATTTGTGGAACAAATAGTGCAATGACAATTGTGATCAAGCTTGTTTTGGTGTAAAAACTTTTCATGAAAAAGTTGAACTTGCAATCTATGACATGGAATAATTGTCTTAAATAGTGATTTCAATAACTTATTAAAACAAATATATACTAAAATTAATGAATCAAATATCAAATTAATTAATCTGATTAAATCCAACTTTTTATTTTCAAGTAAATAAAATTAAGCCAAATGATTAGTTAATTATTTTAAATAAATAAATGATTATATGATTATTGATAATCAATCATCTAAGTTATCTGAAATAATGGTCTATTAATTATTTAATTATATGACAAATTTTGTGATAATTCATTAATTATCATAAATATTTTATATTAAATTGGGGGGAAAATTTGAGGGTTTAGACATATGTGAAACAATCCAATTTCATTCTATATTTTCCTCAAATAGATTGTAAAAATTAGGCTGGAGTTATCACACAAAGGTACAAAACAAACCTTATATGAAAACCCAACCCTAAATGTAATACAAAGTTTGTCAAGATCAAAAAATAAAAAGTTCAAGCTTAAATATTTTTCAAAGATGTTCATTTTTTTTCTCCTTTTAAAGTTGTATATTCATACTAAAAACATAAATATAAAATCTTTAATTTAACAAGATTTTAAATTAAATAATAAAAAATTCAAAACACGTAATTATTTACTTTCTTCTTTTCTATTTCACATAATAATAAAAATGATCTCTCCCATATATTAATCCTATGTTTAATTGAAATTCTTATTTATATTTTTCTTATATATAGTAAATAATTTCTTGGTTAAAATATTCATATAGTG
This sequence comes from Sphagnum tenellum, assembly GCA_963921925.1. Lineage (NCBI taxonomy): Eukaryota > Viridiplantae > Streptophyta > Sphagnopsida > Sphagnales > Sphagnaceae > Sphagnum > Sphagnum tenellum. The sequence goes on from OY998158.1 coordinate 5,955,899, forward strand.
GGTCAAAAATATTTTATATTTTATACATATATAACACAAGTCCTTATGTAAACTTTATTTTTCATGATGTATAATATTGGTTTAAATATTGGTCCAAATAGATTGTTATCTATAACACCTAATATATAAATATTGATATAAACTGAACCCTAAATGCAATACTTGCATTTTGGGTCACCTCGAAAGTACTCATGGGGGGTTTAAGCCCTCTTTAAGTGAAGATCTTACCCTACATGCAATACCTGCATTTTGGGCCACTATAAAAATACGAATGTGGGGTTTAAGCCTCTTTAAATGAAGATCCTACCCTAAATGTAATACCTACATTTTGGGTCACTCTAAAATAATTAATTAATTTCAAAATAATATGTTAACAAAGGTGTGAGGCTGGGGTTGTTGATTAGGAGTACAATGATTCTTATTTTGTTTCATGAATTTGAAAAAAAGTTGTATTGTTTGTGAAACAAATAGTATAATGGCAATTGTGATCAAACTTATTTTGGTGTATGAATTTTTCATGAAAAATCTGAACATGCAATCTATAACATGGAATAGTTATCTTAAATAGTGATTTTAATCACTTATTAAAATAAAAATATATTAAAGTTAATCAATCAAATAAAGTTAATTTGATTTTTAGATCAAACTTTTTATTATCCAAATAAATGAAGTTAAGCCAAATGAATAGTTAATGATTCCAAATAAATAAATGATTATCTAATTTTTGATAATTAATCATTTAAATTATTTGAAATAATGGTCTATTAATTATTTAATTATATGACAAAATTTGTTGATAATTCATGTACTATCAAAAATATTTTATATTCAATTAGGGGGAAATTTTTTGGGTTTAAACATATGTGACCTAATACAAACTTATTTTATATTTTCTTCAAAGATATTAAGAAAATTAGGTTGGAGTTATCACACAAAGGTAAGAAGCAAACCTTATGTGAAAACCCAACCCTGAATGCAATACAAAATTTGTTGAGATCAAAAATAAAAAAGTTCAAGCTTAAATTTTTTTCAAAGATGTTCATTTTTTCTTCCCCCCTTTTAAAGTTGTATACTAATTTCAAAAAACATAAATATAAAGTCTCTAATTTAATAAGATTTAAAAGTATGTTAATAAATAAATCAAAGCACATAAATTTCTACTTTTTCTTTCATGTTTCACATAATAATAAAAATGATATCTCCCACATATTAATCTTATGTTTGATTGAAATTTTATTTTATATTTTTTTATATATAGTAAATAAATTCATGGTTAAAACAATCATATAGTGTGTTAAAAACATTTTATATTTTATACATATATAACACAAATCCTTATGTAAATTTTATTTTTTATGATGTATAATATTGGTTTAAAAATTGGTCCAAATATATTGTTATTTGTAACACATAATATATAAATAATCATGTTATGGAATTATACTATTGATTCATTTCAATACATATAATTTTTTCATAGAATATGATTCAAATTTAGAGTTTGGGAAACCCTAACAATTTTGTTTCACAAAATATTAGTAAATAAATAAATCTATGGTGCATTATAGGGGGAATTTTATATGCAAAATAATCCATAGGTGATTGAGGAAAACCTTATGTGAAGACCCTAAACCCTAAATGCAAAACCCGCATGTAATGTCATTTCAAAATAACAAATTAGTGCTATGGATACCCAAAATATGTTTTTTTATATACCTAAATTAATTATTATTCTAAGTTAATTTTATGACAAAATGTAAATTTTGCAAAGAATGAAAAAAAACCAACAACTATTATGAGACCTATATGCGGGTATTGCAAGAAACACAAAAAAAACTAATGGATATTATGGAAACTATATGCGGGTATTGCAAGAGATGCCAAAAATACCAGCGGCTATTATGGGACTTAGATGCGGGTATTGCACTGAATGTAATATGCCTATGGCTATTTTAGGACGTATATGTGGGTATTGCATATTTGAAAATCTCCTTATGGGATTTATAATAGAAAATGATGTAGGTATTTTATATGTTTAAAATGTGTATATTGTTTTAAAACTCTTCAAGTGCTGTGAGTCCTATTATATTAGATGTAAGTATTGCACAATGTTCATTTTGATCTTTGGTTTGAATCTTACATCTCAAGTATTAAGAAAACTATGACAAAGAAGACATATGCTTAACCATATACCATAAAACAAGTGTGAATAGAATATACTATTATATTGATAAAAGATGTACAAAAATAGGTGTATGAAAAATTACTAAATAACCCAATAAAAAAAAACGTTGGTTCTCTATAACATATCAAAGGATCAAAATTCAAAATTGGGTAGTCCAAAAAGTAAAAGGGCTATAAAACCTAACTAACTATATAGAGTGAAACCCTAACCCTTATAACATCATGGAACAAGACTATTAGTAGGTATTTGACCTACCTCTTGAATGGTTATAGGTTGAATCTAGTGAGCATTGATAGGACATATAGAGGGACAAAACCTTTTGTAAGATGCATAGAACAACTAGCGTGAATGGGCCACCAAGCCCTAGTGCAAATCCATGCAAATGCCATGTAAGGCATCACATTAACACTCCCAAAGTTTGTAGGGGGTATTTAATGTCCTCCTTTGTGGGTGTTAGTGTGATGCCACTAGTCCTCTCTCAAGGCATTGGCATTGACCTCCCTTAAGGTGACATGGAGAAATTATGAAATGATTAGATGGACAACATGGTGATTTTGAGTAGTAAACCACAATCAACAACTCCACAATCAAGTATGAAAGATAAATTGCAATTCTATGACCAAGCCATTGGTACATTCATATGTTGAACTTACAAAAAAATAACACCGTCGTGATGAATTGCCTTTTCCTTTGGAGACTCTCCTCCTTTTAATGGTGTGTATGGCTATCATCGTAATTGATTGTTACGTTTGATGGAACACAAACAACAATTTCTATTCTCATGAGATGAATTGCCATGAAGAAAATGAGGGAAATAAGGACTTTTGCCTTTTTTTTTCATCCATGATGAAACTCTTATAGTATTTTTTTTCTTAATTGTTGAAATTGATGAGAATAAGGATATTATAACACCAAAATATGGTAGTGTTTTTGTTAGGCTAAGGTTAAGGTTGTTGCTTTGATAATATACCTTAGTTTTCAGAACCTTTTCAAATGTGTTCTTTGTGGGTGAAAAATCACTCGGGAAGATGAACAATTACTTGAACCTAAATCTTGCTTAATAAGACTGTAGAATAGGATCCTAAGGAAGTTTATAAGAGAGTAGAATAGGATCAATGCATGAAGGTTCTCAATGGATAGAAGGATTTAGGAAGTGGATTATTGACAGTAACTAAGGACACGACAGTGGTAGATTTAATTACTAGAGTAGACATGGTTAGTCTCCAATGTAACACCTTAAAACACCAAACCTCCACCCTAAACCTCACAACCCACTAGTATTTTGCATTCCAAAACATAGAAGACCAACAATTTCCATGCATTGATGAAAACTTTCAAAGTGAATTTGCATCCAGCAATTGACTTCACAGTTCAGATTGTTTACTTGCAGAGAAAGGGTCCACAAACTTCACAAATGACTACAACAAAGTGCAAGCCATGTAGTTGCCTGACATGTAGCACTGCAACTGGACTTGGTTCATACAAGAAATTGTAGAAAGTAGACATTTTTGCAAGTTGATAGGTCAATGCCAAGAAGCTTCGAGGATATATCAAAATGAGATGGAGGATACAAAAATCATAAAACACCTTTTGAATGAATGGCACTCTGGAAATTCCCATCATCAGAGGACATGCAAATGACTAGGTAAGAAATGACTTAGCTTTGTGTGATAACCCTTCTCTACTCCCTAACTGATTCCTTCACACAACCTGTGGAATTTTAGTGTTGCAACACTACTGCAAGCAAATTCTTGTATGACCTTCTCCAGAGGACAATAGAGCCTCTGGACCAACTACAGTGGCAGAACATCCTAATATATTGCACCCTTGTGCCTAATGCAGATGTCCGCGCTACACTCTCTAGGATTCTTTAATTGAAAGGGCTCCTTCAGATTTCTGGTTCCCCTTGCAAAGTCAGCTGCTTCAGACTACAATCCTTCCACATTAACCAATAATGAAGTTGTCCTTTCCTTAGAGCTTCAAATTGTGGACTAGGTCATAGCACTGACAGACTGATCAACTTGCTCATAACCTGGTTCTGTAATATCTTGAGATACATGCTCAGTTTCATGCTCAGCATCTTGGTCAACTCCTTGGTCAGACCCTGTCTGTGTTTGTGCCTAAGCTCCACTGGTCCAGTTACACCTTTTTTCATTTCTTGAAACTAGTTCCCGAGCTCCCGCTAGACGGGTATCATCTTCTGGTACTTTGTGTCACTGCAAACATAAGGAAAGGTATAAACATAGTTCCTTGTTTATAAACCCTAAACCCTAAACCACCACATTTTGAGGACACTGGTGCAATTCATTTACAATACCTACAACCCATTGTAGTAGGCAAAGGCTGCTCTGAAGGATGCTCTGAGGTTGCGGTTCTGCATCATGTCCCATAAACAATTTGCTGTAGAAAAGTCCCCTCCCTGCAAGATAAAACCACATCATCGTGACTGAGCCAGCCTGTGCATGGGGTTTCATCGATCTATTTAACTCATTCCAAAACCGATCAAAAGAAGGGTTTGAAAAAAGACACAATGTGACAAGTTGTACAAAAGATTAGAAGACAAATTTATTTGAATTGCACTGACAAAAGTCATCCTCAATTTCCTGCTCTATAAAATGCACCAAATCTTGGAAAACAAAGGTTTATGGGTTTAATACTAGGTGAATCCAACTCACCAACTCTCCAACCTCAGGTGCCAAGAAATAGAATTGTAATCAGCAAGGAGAGAAAGCTTACGTTGTCATTTGATGCAAGGGTAAGAAGATTGGACCCAAGGGTTGTGTTGAGAAAGTATCCTCGTCCAGCATGGAGCTCCACAGCGCGCTGCAGTGCTGCAACAGCTCACGCTGCGTAGCGTGGAGTCGCGCTGCAGTGCCGCAGCGTGGAGCCGCGTTGCAGCTCCGGAGTGTGGAGCAGAGCTGCTGCAGCTCCGAAGCTTGGAGCGGTGCTGCAGCGCTGCAGCAAGCTTCGGAGCTTGCGTTGCAGCAAAACGCTTACCTGGGTTAAAAAAAATGAACATTGTGATTTTTAAAAAATGTTTACCTGGGTCCTGCGTGGGTCCGACTCCAGCCGCTCCAAGCTCGTTCCAAGCTCCAAGCTCGCTCTCGCTCCAAGCCGGCTCCAAGCTCGCTCTCGCTCCAAACCGGCTCCAAGCTCGCTCTCGCTCCAAGCCGGCTCCAAGCTCCAAGCTCGCTCCCGCTCCAAGCCGGCTCCAAGTTCCAAGCTCGCTCCCGCTCAACGTCTCTGGAGCCAGGAGCTCTGGCGATGGAGTGAGGTAGGTGGTCGGTAGGAGGGGGGAGGTAGATGGTAGGTAAGAGGGGGGAGGTAGGTGGTAGGTAGGACGAGGGAAAATTTTGGGGTAGAGAAGAGGTGGAAAAAAAAATAATACGGGAAGGGAGGATGGGATTTTTGTTCATCCGGAAAACGGCCTCAACGGGCTCATCCGCAACTGGTGCATTGGTGGCTGCTAATTCACTCCAGCCACTCCAGCCCCTTTTTGGACATTTTTAATCTCTTCACACTAGTTGGTTATAATTATTTCCAACTTGCACAATTTTCCAAATTGTAGATGTTTTTACTTTCCTTTTATTTTTTTTGATGGAGTTCCATATATTTATCTCAATGGAGATGAAACTTGGACATAGTTATCAATTGTTATTGTGAATATTTATAGTGGAACCTGAGCATATCTCCTAAAAGTTTTTTCCATTTGGGTGACAAAATTCAATAATGGTCACAAATTGGACACAACTAAAACCCTAATCAACATTAGTTGATTATCATACAACCTTTACCAACCTCAATCGATCTCAATATAGCCCTATTTGATGTTTTAAGCAAGCATAATATACATGTATTCAACTTCAATAGACATTTAATCAATCTTAATACAATTTCAAGTATGTTCTAACTCCCAATAATCCACTTAAATAATCCCTGTAAATATGCCATAATAACATCATGAACCTTAATCAATCCTCAATTATGTTTTAATAATCACAATCAGGATTTTTTTTTTCAAATTTGTGAGCTAGGTGGCCTGGTGATCATCCACAAGAGGAATAAGCTAAATTTGGCTACATGTCAAAGAGGAAAATAGAATGTTTTTAGAATCCATCTCCAATAACCTATTATGTTCAGTGCTTTTTTTCAATTTCTTTCATATTGAAAACTTGGAAAAATTTAACCAGAAAGAGAAAAATTAATCAAATTTGCATTAGAAAAACGAAAATTTCCAGAATTTTCCCAATTTTTTTGTCACAAAAAAACGAAAAAATATGTTGCTGTTGAGAGCTATTGGGAACTTGCAGAATGAATCAGGAACAAAATAAATGATCTTTGAGAACTTGATGGGGAACACAATGGAACCATATGAGAACACCAAATTCCAAAAAACTCCATCCAGCCCCCTCTCTTCCCCTTAAACGAAAAATCTAAGCCTTTTGATGCGTGTTGCCTCACGTCATTGCTTGCCAACAATTTTTATCTCTACATGTGTTCATCACCAGTTTTGGCCTAGGTTGATGGCAGGGGTATCAATTGTGAGGACATGGTAACATGGTGCAGCCTTGCTTTAGTAGTCTTTCACAAACACAATTGGGCGGGCTTGTTTGAAGTATTTAATCAAGTTATCTATAAACTCACCTTGGATTTGACCATTAGTTTGATCCTCAAATCCTTGTTCCATCCTCAATTGAAGAGAAACCAAAAAGTAAGTAGAACTGGGTACCATTTAAATGAAACTAGGTATCATTTCACAAAATTCAAAGGATTTAACTCTTACAATATTTGATTGAATGAAAAGTATAAGTAGCAGAAAAAATTCAAAGGATTTGATATTTACAAATTTAGGTTCAATGAAAAATCTAAGTAGCACCGTCGACGTAAGGAAATTTATATGAGTAATTCAAGTGAGAAGAGCAGTTTAGTCCCCCTTTCTTTCTTTGTTTTACTCATGTCTACATCTTTCATCCTCACTTTTGATTTGGTCCCCAATTTCAGCAAAATCGGGGTTAGCGAGTTTCAAAATATTGTATAGCAGTGTTTTGTTTGTTGATAAATTTGTGGTAATGCTGAAAAAATAATTGGGAATTTTTTGGAATTTTATAGTATTCTATTTTAAATTGAATATTTTTGTTAAATATTGGTTTGGGGGGGGGGAGGATGTGCATTAAGGGGTCCAAAGATATGTTGTATATTAAGGACCAAGCAAATGTGAAATGGGTAGCTAAGGATTTTCTTTTTCCTTTTACTTGGATTTTAGTAATGTTGTGGGTAGTGTTTTGAGAGAAGGAGGCCACACTTTGATGACTTTTAGGAGATTATAGAAACAATTAAAGAAGAATGCCATGTTGTTATTACCTTTGGAACAATGATTCTTCCATTGTGTCATACAATTCAAAGGAACTATGCTAGTGGTAGTTATAGAATTACCGGCATATTGGGGGAAATGATGAAAACCTCTAGGGGTTTCATGAGGAATCAATGGCATTTCTTGTGATGATGTGTTGGGTTTATTGTGGGAATTTTATGTTAGTTGCATAATCATTGAATGATCCATAGATCATAATTAAGTGCACAATTCAATAGATAGTTAAATAATATAACATACATTATATCACTTTATGCAAATGTTATTATACTTTAGACAACTCTTGCATTGCTATTTGTAATAGTAAAGTTTTCTATTTAGTAATGCACCCCCATTTCATGTTACAATTTTTCCTCAACAAAACAAAAGTTGTAGATTAAAATTATCCGTATTTCAACTTGCAACATGAACCACTTTACTACAACTATGGCCATCACAAACTATTGCCATAAGTGTTCCAAAAATTGTCAACACAAACTAATCACAATTCTCAAAATAATTCTCTTGAGATTTGAAATTGAGTCCAACACATTCAAAACTATTGCATTTGAAACTCTCACTTTACTCTTAGATGGTACTCCAAATTTTCATGAGTCTACTATAAATCTAAAGACGTAGAGCAAACTTGCCAAGAATTCTCATATGTGCATAGATTATGCCAAATGTGATTCTTCAACTCCACAAAGGTTCAAGAAAAAAAGAAATAATGGTCATTGCAATTAGCAACCATGTTGAACAACTAAAGAGGAAAAAAAGAGGTGATGGTTATTGTAATTGGTAAGCCAAAGTTCAACATGGTTAATGTTTCAATTGAATTGAATTTGGTCGAATTGGATGAACTTCAATTCAATACAAATTGGTTGAATTGAAACCAATTTGAATTTAATTCAAATCAAATTTAATTCAAATTGGTTTCAATTTGATTCATTTCATAATTTTGTTGATTTGAATTCAACCAAATTATGAAAAGGCAGGTGTTAATTTGTTTTTCAGACCTATGTAGGTGGGTTGATTAAAAAAAAAGAATAATAAGGTAGTTATGGAATGTCTTCATAATTGTAACATGGAGTTGGTAAAAGGAGTGCGTTAATTAAGTAAGTATGAAAATATTTTCATAATTATCAATTGGATGTCATCCAAAATTGTCATGGTGATGAACACTAATGAACGCTTATCTATTTCATTTAAACCAATTTTAATTATCATTGTCATTGAAATTTTAATATTTTTCTCACTATGAATGAACACAAAATACAATGAAAAACCTATTATATTTCAATGGACACATGGAGCCCAAAACTTTGCTTTTTGAAATAATGCAACTAGTTGTTGATTTGATTCAAGAGTGGTGGTATTATATCTACCATTGTAAGAAGAAACAACATAATGTCACCATCACCATATGGAACTAAAATGGGACAATCGAGGTTTTCATTTGCCATGGTGAAGTTGCTACGAGACAAGATAAGAAACACACAATTTCAAATTTTCTCTCTAAACAACAATCTTCGACACACACACACACACAAAGGAACAATTATTTGGAAATTCCCACACACATTCATAAAACAAAATTGGAATTCACAAAATTGGAAATTTACTTGGAAATTCACAAAACTAGCCAAGGAGCAAAGAACATTACCTAATCTACTATTATCGTTGTTGTCCTATTTAGTGTTGTCCATTGTGGGGTAGATGGTGATTGGGCTAATGGCTATTCCTTTGCCTTGGGTTGTTGGGGTGATGGTTAATATTTTAATTGTTGTTGAATATAACTGATGTTCTAGGTAGTTGTTACACTTGAAGCTAGCATCTAAAAAGACAAACATAGACACAAATCTTCCCACCTACATAGAAATAAATAAAATAAGTGAGGTGGATGCACATACACAAAGTTCTCTTGCAAACCCCTTCTTCTAGAGTCTATAACTATGGATAAAACAAAGGCAAATTCACACACAATTGGTAGAGGTTTAACTAAGAAAATATAAAAGTTTTGCTAAAAGGTAAAAGTTTAAGCAAGAAGATATAAAGTTTTGTCAAAAGATAGAAGTTTACCCAATAAGAGTACAGGTTTTGTTGAAAAGTAAAAAAATTGCCAACAATATATAAAGGTTTTATTAATATGTAAAGGTTTAACCATCAAAAGATGGAAGTTTTGCCAAGAGGTATAAATTTAACTAGGAAAAGTTAGAAATTTTTCCATTTGGTAGATATTTAACCCCAAAAAGATAAAAGTTTTGTTGAGAAATAAAAGTTTAGCCAAAAATATCTAAAGGTTTTGCCGAGAGTTAAAGGTTTAGCAAGAATTCTAAAAGGTTTTGCCAACATATAACAGTTTAACCATGGAAATATTGAAGTTTCATTAAAGGGTATAGGTTTAACCAAAAATAGTTAAAAGTTTTGTCAAGAAGTAAAGGTTTAACCAAGAAAAGATATAAGTTTTGTTGAAAGGTAAAAATTTTACCATGAAAAAATAAAGGTTTTGCCAAGAAGTAAAAGTTTAAAGCAAGAAGAGATAAGAATTTTGCCAACATGCAAAGGTTTAAGGATGAAGATATGGAAATTTTGCCAAGAGATATATGTTTAGTCAAAAAGAGTTAGAAGTTATGCCAAGAAATAAAGGTTTAGCCAAATGGAAATAGAAGTTTTGCTGAAAGATAAAGGATTCAGCCAAAATAAAGAAAGATTTTGCCAAGCAAGAGGCTTGGCCACAAAAATATATAGAGTAAGTAAGTAGGGGGGTTGATAGGTAGGGCCAAGATATAGGTCAATAACGTAGCTAGGTCAGTAAGGTAGCTAGCTTGAAAGGTAGTATGGTCAGGGTTGCGAAAAAAACACCCTTCAAAAATAAAAGGGTCAAAGGACAGACTGTGATACAATGTTGATTAAAAAGAAAATTAATAGCTTGATTTCCAATTGTCATCCATCCACACATTGGTACCAAATTCAAGTCAATTTCTTTCCTTCAAACCCTAATTCCAGGCAATGAAAGGCGATGAATGACAAGGGTAAAAAACATCTATCCAACTCTAATTCCAGGGATGTAAAGACAATAGGAAGTGATGAATTAGTGCATCATGGGTAAAGGGCGTTCATCTGTTTTCCGGCACAGGGAACTCAGGTACGGCCCTCGTTCCCAGACCCTCAGGAACGCGTTCCATCCCTACCCATTCTCTCCTCTACCAAAACCCTAATTCTTTTCCTACTGCGCTGAAGCTCCGCTTTCCGCGCCATCGTCCGACCGCGTTCCCTCTCGACATTTCTTCTTGCATTCCGGGTCGAAAACATGACTGAACCCACTGTGGATATGGAGATCGGAGACTTTCAAGTGCCTTCGCCAATGCAGGAGAGTGAGAATGCAGTATCAGAGTCGTCGAAGAATTCTTCTGAGGGTTCCGCGGAACTGTTCGGCAGCTCGGGGACACCTACGGTTATTGCTCGGAAGAAACCCATCGTTGTCATCGTGATTGGGATGGCAGGTAAGTTTTGATCGGGAGTCTGCTTTTTTGCACTGATTACAACACTCCAATTTCGATTGAAATGTTTTCTCTGTGCAGATTATGTCTAGATGAAACCTTTCTCAGATCTTCGTTGTGGGAAATTTGTAGGAAGTGGAAAGACTACATTGATGCATCGACTGGTGGCGCATGTCCAGACCGCACGCAAACGAGGCTATGTTCTGAATCTGGATCCAGCTGTGACGTCTCTTCCATATACTGCAAACATAGATATTCGCGACACTGTGAATTACAAGAATGTGATGAAGGAGTACCATTTGGGTCCCAATGGCGGCATCCTTACCTCCCTTAACCTATTTGCCACCAAGTTTGATGAGGTAGCGGCATCACTACGCTCTTTTTCTCTCTTGTCCTAAAACCCTCTCTCGTTGTACAAGTTATAGAACTCTGCCAATTTCGGTTTCTTTTGTGAATTTAGGGTTCCAGTAGCAGTCACACACTGCTTGCCCTTCTGTATTTGACATACGCGCAACCATTTTACTGTGAAAGATTCTCTGTGCACACTTTGTGTGTGGGTGGATTTCACCACAAGTACATGGGATGCAGTAGCCCCTTGTATCTCCGTCTCTTTTGAAAAGTTCAAGCTGTGTGGGATTCCCTCTGGAAAAATCTCTAATTAGATGGAATCTCTTTTTTCATGTGGTTTCACTGTATTTTTGGATGCTTAGACTCAGGCTTCAAGCAGTACTGCAGATTTAATTCCCCTTTGCTGGTACTATTGAGCATCTGGTTTTGTGATTTTTATTTTCAGCAGTTATGGATGCCTTTTCTGTGGATCTGGGATTGCAGGTGGTGAATCTTGTGGAGAGACGGGAAGGAGAGTTGGACTATGTACTTGTGGACACTCCTGGACAGATAGAAATATTCACCTGGTCTGCATCAGGCAGCATCATTACTGAAGCTTTTGCATCCACTTTTCCAACTGTGGTTTGTTATGTTGTGGACACCCCACGTTCACTGAGCCCTGTCACATTCATGAGTAATATGTTGTATGCATGTGGCATTTTGTACAAAACTCGGCTTCCACTCCTCTTAGCATTCAACAAGGTTGATGTTGCCCAGCATCAATTTGCACTTGAGGTGGGCCACACTCCTGTCACTGAGTATCTAAATGATGGGAACTTTTTTGCTTGATGAATATAATTGTGCAGGGGAGCTGGAGCTGAAAGTTTGTTTTTATAACAAAATGTTAGTGCTCAGGGATCATAGCTTGGATGGAGAAGTGCTCCCCAAGGATGATCAGTATCCTGTATGTTGTAGGTCTACAGTAGTTTTATCAGTTGGCATGGTCACATAGCATCTTGCATTTGTCTTTATTAAGTCACCGCAGATCAGTTGGTGTAATATTCTAGAATGTTCATTTGTGCTTGCATCCTTCTAGCTAGAAATTAGTGTCTGACATAGATTCTCTATATGCAGTGGATGGATGATTTTGAAGCCTTCCAAGCAGCTGTGGAGAATGATTCATCATACTCCTCTGGTTTGAGTCGCAGTCTTTGTTTGGTGCTTGACGAATTTTATCGCAACTTGCGGAATGTGGGGGTTTCTGCTGTTACTGGGGTGGGCATGGTGGACTTCTTTGCAAAACTGGATGAAAGTGGTACTGAATACATGCAAACTTACTGGTATGCAACCAAAGCATCTCTGTTGGGTGTCTCTTTTGTGCCCCTTGATGCAAATGTTGCTCTCTCTCTCTCAGTGGATCACTGTCTTCGTTTGTGAGACTTTTCCCTGTTTCTAGAAATGATAGGGCATTTGTGGTTTGTCCCCTAAGGTCCTGTTCCCCATGCTGGGATTGCAGCATCCCTTGTACTTATTTATGCTCTTAACACTCTGCAATTGAGATTTCATTGAAGAGAATTCGTTCATTGGACATCATGTTACTATCTGCTTATCACCTTCTGCAGGGTTGAACTTGAGAGAAGACGTGCCGAGAAAGAATTGCGTGATACAGAGCGCCAGCAAGCAAACCTGGCTGCACTACAGCGTGATTTAGCAGAGTCCAATGGTCAGAAAGTGGTGCTGAGTACTACACGTCAAATGGAGGAAAGAAACACAGAAGAAGAAGAGGTGGAAGAGGAGGAAGAAGAGGAAGAAGAGTACAGTGAGAATGACTTGGACGAGGAGGAAAGCACTGAAATGTTCCGAGAAATGGGTGGTCGTTTGTAACCAGGGTGAGCTTCTTTGTATGAATCCAAAGGGCCTGATCATCCAGTGCAAAGATAAACTGGAAGTTGTAAATGGACTTGTCTTTAAACCCAATACTTTGTACCTTGATAAATGCAAAGTTTTGCCTGTGGATTCCTCGGAGGCATACACACTAGGATGGGTTTGAGAAAGATCCTTGAAGTTAAGTGTGACAAGACAAAGGAGAGCATATCTCCGGCTGTGACAAGTTGAAAATAGCAGTTTGACCATGGCCCACTGGATGCGAGATGCTTTTTAAGTCAACTTCATGCTGTCTCTTCAGTTATTGTAAAGTCGCGGAAGTGTGAGGTGGAACAGCTTGAAACTTCAAAAGTTTTGGCAAGAAAAATATGATGTACTGTCATAAACTGAAAGTTCAACAATTACTGACAGCAGGTGACTACTCTGAGAATTTTCAAGGTCATATGTGGATACACTCGTACTTGGTTCATGATTTGTTGTTTAAGTTGGTCTGTACAGGTTGGTTTCAAACTATTTCCTGAAAACTAACATCATCCCTTACAGTGTCATTATCTATTTTCTTTTCTTTTCCTGAAACTGAAATTTGTGGTCAATTCAGTTAGCTGTTGACAAATGTTTTGCCGCCTTCCTTTGTTATCATTACTATTTGATAAACAGGGAAAATTGGCTCTGATATTTTCATTTGAAATACACAGCCAATGACAACTTTCCATGCTCCTACCGTGCAAACCAAGATATACTAATGACACAAGGTAAAGGTTTTAAAACTATGTTAACTTCCATTGCTCCACCTTGACATTGATTGTTCCAATTTTATAAGTTGCTAGATGGTTATCAAGAATCACATTAGGTTTCAAGATGTTCAATTGGTTCAATGATTGTTTGGTGAACAAATAATTAAGATGAAACAAGGAATCTCTTGCTTAAACAAGTTGGTTGGCAAGGTCAAAACGCAAAAAAGGTATTTGTTGTTACATCGCACATGGTAATACATATTTTTGAGGCCTTAACCTTAACCTCACAACCAAAACTATGACAAAACAAAACTGGACAAGCTGAAAGTAAAACAAGGACATGATGATAGCCAAAGCAATTAAACACATTCAAAAGCCAAGTGAAATGGGTGTTGGCATCAAAGGAATACATTTCAAAGTTTTCAAATTGCAATCACTTTACGAGCTAAGATGGCCATGGTGCCTTAAATGTTTAGAATGATATTTTAAAAATCAAAACATGTTTAAATAATCTTGGAGCCATTGAATATATTTCATTGAAGGATATGAGATGATAGACTTGTAAGCCCAAACACCATAAGAAATCTATCAAAATGCAACTACTCCATTTGTGATTAGCTTTAGTCATTTTTACAATTATTTTTCAATCTTCACAAATTTTGGTCATTCTTGTAATTATATTGTAATTATGTTGTGATTATTAATTTTTGCATCTTTCATGTGGACAATTTTTGAAATTCTTTTTATCCAAAATAGGCTTGTATGTCCAATTAGTCATAGTAGGAACCAAAATTAATCACACCATTATGGTGTGGACCTAACCCCTAGAGGTATATTAATATGTATTAAATATTTATGAAAGGTAGATATCTATGGATGTCTTAAGGTTGGAATTATAATATATTAAAACTATATCACATGTTTAAAATATATTTAGGGTTTAACATCATGGTTATATTTTAAACATTTCCACCACAACATTGCATTTGGGGTGCTAATTACATTTATTGTGTCCAAATTGTGGGGTTAATGTTTACCCTTCCCCCAACCACAAACAACAAATATGGGACTACATACACTAAAGGAACAATTTAATGCCACATGTGGGTTAATCATTGTGACAACCAATTAATAACATTTAGACTATGAACAATCCTATGACTAGCAAATGAATTACAATCATTTTAATTTATAAGTGTTCATAAAAAAACACAATATTTTATGTATTTATACTAACCCAAACTCATTTTCATTGAGTCTAACATTAGTTAATGGATGTTTTTCATTCAAAAAATTGTGTACGTATAGATGTACTTGCTATAATGAACATGTTTTAAACTGATATTAAAAGTACATTAAAGGTATACTAAATGTATATATCTATAATGTTGCATTAAGTTTTTTTAATCTTAGAGATACATTAAAAATCTACTTACCTACCCACCTTGTTTGAGAGCATTAGTATTGATGTCATGTCACATGCAATTATGTTTGACTATGACTTGACTTATGCAATTACAAGGATTTTAGTAACAAGTGTTGCTTGATTGAAAAATAGTTGTAGAAATAGGTTGTAATTTGAGTTAATTTTTTTTTTGAAAGCAATGTGTTTTCTTAATTATTAATGTGACATGTGTCATTGGCCTAAGTGTGAACATGATTATGTAAGTATTACAAGTGTGAACATCACCATAATGATAAAACCCACTTGTTAAAGTTACTTAAAATTCAATAACACTCCTCACCCCAAAACCTTAGGTCTAAAGTTTACAAAATCACCTCCAAGAAATCCCATTCATTAAATATTTTCTCGTAATATCAAAAGTTTACCCCAATGTTTATATTCAATAATTGTTGCATCATACATTTAAACACTCCCAAATCACCTTCATGCATCTTATGTGCGTGGAATGGGTTTTAATGATACCAAGAGCAAAATAGGGCACATTATGATTTGGGAAGTCTCAACATGACAAACCAAAAAATAATAATAAAACGTTTAAAACAACCAAAAAACCTTCCTTAAAATATAAATGCATGAAAAGTAGGGGCATAAATTGCCATAAACAATTTCAACCATTCAAAACACAATTTGGAAGGATAAATCATCTTTGAAAATTGAATCATGAAATTGACACAGTGAAAAGGTTTTGATCAAAAATATAAAATATAAATTTGTATGCTCAAAATGGTTAAATTCCTAAAAGTCATTATGTTTGAAAAAATGATGATGAGATGATGATAAATTTCATCCATTATGAATCAAAATGGACACTTGTAGATGAATATTGTTTCCATTCTTTCTAATTTTCACCATTTTCAATAGTTCAAAGACTCCATTAAAAACACTGTCAGAATTCTAGTTCCTTACCTTGTGATATTTTATCTCAATTAATTTTAACAAAACATGATTTCTAAATTTCAATTTTGTACACAATTACAAGGTGTATTATCATAGTTGGTTTGAAATATTAAAATTAAAATTGTCACAACACTATGCATCTAGCTCTTTAATTAGTTTTTTTCCCCAACACTAAAAGATGTTTAACTATGAATTGTGAGCTTTTGCTCAAACACACCAACTTATTCAAATGGACAACTTCAACTCCAAACATTTTTAGCCAATTTCATGATTTTTTTATCTTTAATATTTTAATTATTGGAATGTTTCTCAAGATTTGTTAGAAACATTTACAACTAGCCACAATGTTAATGAAAATTAACATGAAATGTCAAAGCATTTGATCCCGTTGTCTAAATCAAATTTCTATGAGTTGAAATCAGATCCAATTAATAACAAATGTTAGTTTCTAACCCATTCAAATATACTAATATTAGATTGTGATTGAAACACATAAATAATTATTGTCAAGACAATGGGAAAAAAATTCAAAACATACATATTTTACTCAAGAAACTCAAAACTATTACGAAGAATACTAAAAAAGAGATCAACTTAAATTTTCAAAACAAGGATTGAATTAACTTTAAAAATATGTTCATAATGATATTTGAATAAGGTGATCGTAAAAGAAATGATAGAACAGATACAATCATCTTCAAACTAATCTCATTATGTAAGTTTTATATGTATGTCCTACTAATATCTACTACACTTACCTAACAACTAACAAATATAATTAGTAACTAATAAATTTAGGGTAAGCAATTTTTAATTAGTAATTAGCCAATAGTTAATTTAACCAATATGTAGTTATTATTAACTATTGCTGCTATCTACCCTAAACATTATCACCTTGTAAAATTTGTTGTAAAACGTTGACAATATTTTTTAAATGTTTTATAACTGAATAGGTCTTTGTTTCATTGAAATTCATCTTTCTTTATTTCATTGTTGGTAATATTGTAATCATTTGTTTATGACAATCTTTTTGAGATTTCGCACACTTCTAAATATTTGGCACAATGAATTATGTCAACAATCAATTTTCTCTCTTTTTTATTTTTCTCCCCTTTTTAGTTGCTTCTACCATGTTCTTATAAGGATTGAAAATGAATATTTTTTAATCTAGTGGTCCCACCAATTGGTAAGTATTTACTTGCCCACGATGGAGATGATAATGCAACAATGGATCTAACTTTGTAAACATCAATTGTCATGAGGTATCTTTCATTACTTTTTACAAATTGTTGTGACGAATTGAACAATCACAAGTTTTCATGTTCATATGGAATGATAGTTGCTTGTCTTGGGGGAGCACATAGTTGTTCAATGTATTTGAAGTTTTTTATATTAATGTAGATCTAAATTTTAATGTTTTTCAATCTTGTGATGTTGCAACTTCTAGTTCAATGACTGTTTCATCTATTTCCCACTTGTGGAGATTAAAAGACCATATAACTTTTAACCAACTTGTATAAGAGCTTTTGGAGTGGATAGTAGACACTATCCATTTTTGCATCAAATTTTGAACATGATGTTGGCTCGCCACTAACACAAAAGCAAAAACTAAATTTTTTTTGCTAAAAAAAATATATTAAATATTAAATACTATTTTAGGGTTTAGGGTACCCTTGAAATGTCAAAAGAAAAATCTGGGAACAAAAAGAATTGGCGAATTTGTTTTTACTTCGTGTAATGGTTTTGTCCCATAAGTTAGGGTTATTGTCCCATAGGGTTTTTGTCGCAGGCTTGAGGGGGCCGCCTCTTCTTCGCTTGGTAGATCTAGGGTTTAGTATCCAACCTCGTCTAACTTACCTATTTGCAAATGGCAATGTCTTTCTTCTTCACCTTCGCTCATGCCGCTGAATGGCCTCCCGCGTGACAACGCGAAATCAGGGCCTTCATCGCGCGCGAATTTCAGGAGAGAATTCTCAGTTGCGATTGTTGCGAGAGCCTGGCTGATCCAGTTTTTCAATGAATTGGGGTCGCTGTTTGCAATGGAATTTGGTTGTCTTTCCGACCTGAATTGCCAATGCTGAAAACACCAGGTTAGAGTTCTCGTGCGTGCGCTCCCGCGCATTTCATTTCAACATTGGTTTGGAGTTTTGTAGAGTTCGATTCTATCCAGTGATTAGTGTACAACCCCAATTACGGTTTCTTGTGCAACAAGCTATGGTGTTGAGTTCTCTCTCTCTGTCCCTCTGGCTTTGGGTTTAGGTTGCTATAACTTGTACAACGAGAGAGGGTTTTAGCACAAGAGAGACAAAGATCGAAGTGATGCCGCTACCTCATCAAACTTGGTGGCAAACAGGTTAAGGTAGGTAAGGATTACCGCCATTGGGTACTCCATCACATTCTTGTAATTCACAGTGTTGCGAATATCTTTGTTTGCAGTACATGGAAGTGACTTCACAGCTGGATCCAGATTGAGAACATAGCCTCCGTTGCGTGCGGTGTGGACATGTGCCACCAGTCGATGCATCAATGTAGTCTTTCCACTTCCTGCAAGTTTCCCTCAACGAAAATCTGAGAAAAGGTTCATCTAGATATGATCTGCAGAGAGGAAACATTTCAATCGAAATTGGAGTGTTGTAATCAGTGCAAAAAACAGACTCCTGATCTTACCTGCCATCCCAATCACAATGACGACGACGGGTTTCTTCCGAGCGATAGCCGTATGTCTCCCAGAGCTGCTGAACGGTCACTCGGAACCCTAGGAAGACTTGTTTGACGACCCTGATACTGCATTCACTCTCCTGCATTGGCGCAGGTGCTTCTAAGTCTCTGGTCTCCGTATCCACAGTGCGTCCAGTGATGTTTTCGACCCGGGAAGGCAAGAAATGTGGGAGAGGGAAAGCGCTCGGAAAACCGGGATTTCCTGGAACTGAACGAGATGAAGACGATGAAGAAGACGAAGAAGAAGAAGAAGAAGAAGAAGGGTTTGATGAAGATTTCATGAAGCAGATGGATGCTCTCAAACGTGCATGTCAGATGCATGTAAGTGTTACTTGCTGCTGTTTTTTTTTCCCCTTCTTCTGCTTATTCCTTCTCTTTTTGTTCATTGAATTGTCTGATGCTGCTTTGACACAGGTGCTGTTGGTGACTCTTTATCTGTTGAATTGCTGGAATTTGTGGATTGGATTCTTCTGTATTGCAGTTTGCTGGCAGCAGGAGTTTGTTGTTTTGACAACCGGGGTGCAGATTTTGTGTTGTCAATAGCTCAAATCTTCAGCACTGTTTTGGGTTTTGGTGCAAATCTGTGTTCGACAAGTTTAGGTGATCCGTGACCAGACTGAATATTGTAAGCACAATTTGCATGGGGTGGTTACTATCAGACCATTAACTTTTCTTTTCAAATCTGTAGGTGGGTGATGATCATAGCAGGGATGCAAGCTTTGGGGCTGTCAAACCTGCAATTGATCTTAGCAAGGAAGAAGATGAAGATGACAATGCATTGTTACTGTCAGTCGCTCGTGCCTTCTACAACACGGATTCATTCAGTTTTGGTGTGTCAAAAGTCTCTGACCGATCAAGCTTTGGGGCCAGCAAAAGCAAGCCTGCTTATAATGATGACAACAATGATGATGAAGAGGCCGATGATGATGATGATGACGATGATGACATTCTAAGGTCAGTCGAAAAGATCTATGGGGGCCTAGATTTGACCAAGGCAACAGGGCTCTCATTGCCAAACTTGGATAAAGTTCATCAGGATGGTAACCAAGAGGTTTATGGTGGCCCAGGAATCAAAAGTGCTGTTGCAGGGCCTAAGGTGGGGAGTGCTGCAAATGGAACTTCTCTGCAAGGTTTGACCAGTTCCCTGGTGCTTCCTAAATTCAATCCTTGTCTTTGATTCCCGTCTTTGATTCATATGTCTCACATGAATCCAAATTTTCAGTCTTTGTAATTTTTGGGGTGCTGAATAGTCATTTTTAATATTCTTGAGGCTTTGTAGCTCCAAAGAGTTCTTCATAGCTGAAATGGAAAGCTTAATTGGTCTGCTGAATAAAAAGGGTTTTGCTTCAAAGCTTCTTTAAATTTAACCACAGGTTTGCTTAACAAAGTATTATTTCTGCTTTTGCCTCTGGAAACTTCGAAACTGTCATTTCAAAGGATTCTTAACCCTAATTGGGGAGCTTCTCCAATATGGGATTTTCCTCTACAAGGATTGAGCATCTGAACAGATGAGGAGGATGACTGGGCATGTGCTGATGGTTCCTTCTCCTTTAGTGTAGTAGATATTTGAGCACTTGAATGGATGCAGGTGGTGGAATAATCACAGGAGATGACTCAGAGGTTGGCTTTGAAGGTGGCAAGCACACACTAGAGAAGGAAGAAAGAAGTCAATCAGCCATGGATGCCACTGGTGCACTGAAGGGTTTCTTGCCTGCACAATGGGGTGGGGATGAAGACCTTGATGATCCAATTTGGACCTTGACAGCTCCAGGTACTTTGGGATATCAGTTGGACTGTGAATGACAGTGTGTCAGATGCAACCCATCAATGATGGATTGAATTAGTCATGTGCTGATGTTTGTCAGATGTGACAGTTTGCTGGTCCATGCAATTTCTCTGTGAACTCTGAATCCTAAACTTCAAGACAACATTATATAACATCTGTGTCAGTTTGTGCTGTCAGAAACTCAGCAACTGAGAAAATGGCTTATTTTGGAAAAACAAGGGCTTGTAAGATTTGCAGATGATGAGTTTAAGCAGGTTGTCATCTTGGAACAGGAAACAGTGAGGTGCCACATGTCATTGGTACAGTTGGCTATCATGACAGGGTGTGGGAATCCAGAAGAGAGTCTGAGCTGCTGCACAAGGACCTGCCAGAAAGTCTACAGGCTGTCTCTGATGCCTTGCAGAAAAACAGGCAATGTCAGCGGATGTTACGAAATCTTCTTCTGCAGGTGGAGTTGAAGCAGCGAGAAAATAAGGAAATGTATCGACGGGCTTGTACTTTGCTGGACTTTGAAGGCTTTTGTAAACGCAAATTCAGTGGTTTCTCCATGGAATTGGGTAATCCTTCAGTCAAGCTTATTTCAACCAAACCTCATACCAGCATTACAAATGGAGAGGTAAGTACACATTCCAGAATTGCTCCTCCAGTATCTCATGCTCTTTTGTATCCGGTGTGATGTCAAGCATATCAGCAGTTTTATCTTATACTCTCTCCTGCTCCTCTTGCTCTGTGTGCTGCTATACAGAAGCATTTGACCTTCTTCAGCTGTGGATACTGGTTTCAGGTTGCACAGCCAGGAGAGCTGAAGGTGAAAGGACCTCTGCCCAATGTAGATGTTGAAATTCATAGGAAGTTATACAGCCAATTTCCTGTTGATTCCAATGTCAGGAAGTGGACACAGAAAGAAAGAGAATCTCTGATCAAGGGAGTGCGGCAACAAGTTCAAGAATGTCGTCTTCGCACTGCAATGGAAGAATTTAGGTACCATTCTCTCGGTCTTTCCCTCAGCCCCTTATGAATCTCTATGCATCACAGATGTGCTTTGCTATGTTGGATGTGGTGTGATCATCTGGATCCTTATTTTCTTGATTTACCTCCTTTCTAAATTGCAGTTTTGACAACGAGGCACAGGATTTTAATGAGTGGCTGAGAATCTCTGGAGAGAGAGAGGTCACAGCTGAGGACATTCGTGAAGCACTCCCGTTCTTAAACTGGGATGAGGTAGCATACCGATATGTTGTGGATCGATTACCCTCTGATTGCAAGATGAGGTAAATTCTTTATCAGTGGTAACCTTTCCACTTTCATGGTTTGAGGATCTTGCCATTCATCTGATACATGAAGGATTTCACCATATGGAAGTTACAAAATTTGCAGGTGGATAAACTGTGAGGACCCCTTGGTAGAAACTGGACCATGGTCAAAATCAGAGGACATGAAACTGCTAAGCATTGCACAGCGTCAAGGAATGGTTGACTGGGCTTCAATTGCACAACAGTTGGGTACCAGGCGAACTGTAGCACAGTGCTTTGTGCGGTTTCAGCGAAGTCTGAATGCTTCTATTCTGCGTAGTGCCTGGACTCCGGAAGAGGATTTGCAACTCCGAGCAGCTGTGGGAAAATTTGGAGAAGATTGGCAGGCTGTAGCTGCCAGCATGGAGGGCCGTATTGGATCTCAGTGTGCACACAGGTCTACTTTCATGCCAACTTGGTTAAACTCAAATTTTCTGATTCTTGCAATTTCTTAGTATCCAACTTCACTTGTCTTGTCAGGTTTTATAAACTCCTAAACTGGTTTGAGTTATCCTATGCAATAGGGTTCATGTCAGTCTGGATAGGCTCCTTGCTACCTGGAGTGAAATGTGGTTTGGAATGGCAGGTGGAGTGATGTTCTACAACCAGGTGTGCATAGGCGGGGAAGGTGGCAACCAGAGGAAGATACACGTCTTAAGTGGGCTGTGTCAGTGTATGGAGCTCGTGGATGGAAAAGAATTGCTACCCATGTCCCTGGTCGCTCTGAGATACAGTGCCGAGAACGGTGATTGTTCACACCTCTGGATGGTTCTTTATGCCCTATGATACACTGGAAGATGTCTAATCTTTGTCAATGCATGTTGTGATGAGTTAGGAAATGTGGAATCCCAACATTCACATACACACAATAGCTGAGGATGGATCCTTATTCAGGCTCCAATAAGATTATGATTCATTTGACATTATCACTGTCTCTCTCATTTTTGACATCTTGTATGGTTTGCTGTTATACATCAGTTGGTGTAATGTGCTTGATCCCTCCATCAAAATTGAGGACTGGACACCAGAGGAAAATATTCGACTGAAAGAACTAGTTGTCAAGCATGGTTCTCATCGGTGGGCTGCTGTTGCCAGTGAGATGGGGTGTCGTACTGATAATCAATGCTTCAGGTGTTTCCTTTTCCTTCCAGTTCCATCTTATTTGACACTGTTAAATATATGGTAGCCTTGCATGTCCATTTTCAGTTCTTTACCTTTGCCCAAGAGTTGAGGGATTTCAATTTGATCAGTAAGCTTGGTGGATGAGATATGTAATTTGTGTGGATATCATAAAGGGTTCAAGTATTCTTGTGAACAGTTCTCTCTAGTAGCTATTTGAACACAAGCTATTGGGTCCCCAAAAGAAAAAGCACAAGGAATTTCTTTACAAAGGAAAGCCTCATATATCCTAGAGCCAGGTGAAGAGATATGATGAGTTGCAAAATATGTTCTCTAACTATTTCCCTTTCAGTTTTTATTAGTGAATGGATAAACCAGCTGTTCATGTGTGTGATTCTGGTTTTAAACTGACAGTAGTTGCAAAGAGGTCAAGATAAGTCATATGAAATGCATGTCAGCAGACACTTGTGTCCTCTTTCTTTGTCTTCAACTGCTCCTTTTTCTAGTACTCTCTATGCCAGTATTGATGAAGAATCTTAT
Source organism: Sphagnum tenellum (assembly GCA_963921925.1). Taxonomy (NCBI): domain Eukaryota; kingdom Viridiplantae; phylum Streptophyta; class Sphagnopsida; order Sphagnales; family Sphagnaceae; genus Sphagnum; species Sphagnum tenellum. The sequence goes on from OY998158.1 coordinate 5,979,696, forward strand.
GTCAAATAAGGTTTTGTGTGGACTTCATGCAGACACTGGAAAGCCTTAAATCTAGAGCATGAAGTTTCTTTTCAGAAGGACACAGCATTACGCAGAGCTATTTTTGCATCAAATTTTGTGGGCCGTGCTAAGGAACGTCCCCAACTTGGGCTACAGGATTTCCAGCCACCACTTCAAGCTGTGGATAATGTTTTGGCATCTCGATGTAGACGTGTGAAATCCAAAAAGTAAGTCCACTCCCTCCTCCCTTCCTCAGCTCCATAGGGAGGTTGCTGCTACTCCAGGTTCTGAATGGGTAGTACTACAGTACATTCCATTACCATCCTTGCTTCTCTTCGGCCTTTCTTCGACTGCTAATTTTTCCTTGACAAAAGAGTGTTTGGAGTGTCATTTCCTTCACAGCACCATGGCAGCTACTTGTTCCTTTACATGAACATACTGTTTTCTTTTTCAACAAGGGATAATTGTAGATGTGTATCTTTTGTTGATATTGGCAGCATGCTTCCAGAATACAGATTCCCAAGTGGCATATTGTTGGTGGCATCTTCAGATTGCTTTGTGAGTCTGTTGGATAGAGTACATTTTCCCCACATGTCTACTTCAAAGTGACTTATGTGGTTCTGAAAGATGTTGCTGTGGGTCTCAGATTTGCATCCAAGGTAGTGAAAGGGAAGTTCAACCCAACATTTGTTCCACGGAAAAAGAGGTCCCTTGTTCTTTTCACAGCAAATGAAGACTGTTTTTCCAACGGTGATGTGCCTTTATCAGCTGAAGAACAAAATAGAGCTTCAGTGCCCAAGAGACGAAGGAAGTCATCATGGCTTGATGCGACAGTCTTTGGCTTTTTGCATGATGAAGTTGCAGAGGCTGCTTTGAATGACACAAATGAGCATGTTGGAGTTTGCAATGTTGAAGCAATAGAAAAGGAGGCAGATGGGTTTGTGAAGGCTGTCGGACGTGCAAAGCGGATGGGATTACTAACAAGCCAGGAGATGCCTCAGATCCATGTTGCAGGGAAGGGTCAGTTGCAGAGAGGACAAAAGAGGAATGCAAAGGATGGCCAGGCTGATCGTTCGCTCACTGTCTCAGAACTTGAGGCTGCTGTTCCAGGGCTCCAGGTTAACCTGTTCGGAACAGGAGGAAATAAAGCTAGGGCTGAAAGAAAAACCTTGAACAGTAAGGGACACAAAAGAAAATCAAAGCTTGCATCTGGGAGTGATGATGTGCCAGCAGATTCGGAAACCCTGGCTACTGGCCCAGCCATTCATTCAAATGGGAGGTCATCTAGAACTAAAAGTGGTCATGGGGAAAATACACAATCATCTGAAAGGAAAAAATGGAAGAGAAAAAGAAAAGAAAAGCAGGGCTACCCCAGTGACAATGAGGTGGCAGATTCAGATACCCTGGCTTCAGCTCTGATGTTGTATTCCAGGAATTGCCGCCAGGGTTGCAGAGTTACAAACAATATGATTCAGAAAATGCAGAATATGAGGGCAAAGAGGAAGGAAACACAGGACATCCAAACTGATGGTGGTCTGCTTTGCACAGAGCTCACAGCTCCCATGGCTCAGGAGCATTTTGCAGATGAAAGCAACTCAAGAAATCAGGGCAGTGCTTTTGGGATTTCTTCTTGTGTCCAGAATAATGCTGTAGAGCTGGGTGCTGAATCTATAGCCTTCACTTCAGAACTTGCAATTGAAGAAGGTGCAGAAAATCCAGCAGGTTTTGAAGGTTTGCCTTTACCTGAAGGCCAAAGAATTGAGGAACAGCAGGGTGCTCAGAGTGCTGATGTGCCTGGCCTCTTTGTACCTGTGTCTAGGGTGCTAGAGATTTGTCCACAACTGGGCAATGGACCAAAAAGTCAGGGGATTGCCCAATCAGATAGGGGAAGTTCTGCAAATAAAAGTCTCCAAGGTGATGTACGGTTACATTCAGAAACTTTTGTAAGAGGTTTTGGACTTCAAGGAACCCAACAAGACCAGATGAACGTTGGCAATGCCAAAGACAGTTCGGAACCTTCATCCTTGCTGAGAAGTTCAATGAGCAAGGATCCTGGATGTGGTCCTGTATTGGAAGGTTCAGGAGATGTGCTGCCTCCTACTGTGCTCCATACATACCAACGGCGCCGGAAGCGTGAACTCTGTGTTAGAGAGAATGCCCCTGTAGGGAAAGGGCAAGGACAGCAACTAGTGACTCAGAGTGATGATTCAACCTTAATTCAAGAAACCAGGTCACCTCTGTACAATTTGCGCAAGGCTCCAAAAAAGAAGCTGTGGGATGAGAAAATTTTCTTGGTAGGCAAAAGAGGTCACAGGTGAAATAGTGCTGGTAGGCACACCATCTGACAGTGGGAACATCGCAGCTCTTGGGGCAAAGACTGAAGAGGTTGCATGCTGGTTGGATGATACTTTCTGGAAAGCTTCAGCATGCACATAAATGGGTACTTGTGGTACCTCCTGAAGGGACCAACTTTTGGACCAAACCTGTTTTTGTCAACTCAAAAGGTCATGAAGCTGAGGCTCACACTCAGGCTTATGACATTTAATTAAGGTAGGAAGCTCTTTTATTTATTTATCATTGTGTTTCAATTGTTTGCAAATCAGCAAGACACGCAGTTCTGATGTGGGTTTAGAGGGCTTTTATTCAGAATTGTGGGTATCATTGTCCTTTAGAATGGAAGCACTCATTTAGGTGGCCTCCCCACTCTGATGATGCCTGACCTCTTTCAACTTTTCAACCTGGTCAAACAGTGCTTAAGATTTCTGGCTCTCACCTCATCTCTCTGACATATATAGACAAGATTTTCAATTGATAAATTTAGCGTCAGAGTTCCCTGTAGTTACTTCTGCCCTGTTGTTGAAGGTGCATTGCCAGAACAATATGAGCTGATATTATGTCTTGTATTAATTACTACCGCAGTGTTGGTAAAAAGTCTTTGGAAACTGAATTCCTATGGAGAACTCTGAGAATAATAATCAGTGAAAGTTGGAGTCAGCCTTGTCTAGATTTGTTATTCTAGGAAAATTGCTAGTCATTGTAACTGGGCTGATTTGTGGTGGTAGGATTTGTGCCCCATTTGCAGGACCTTTTGGGATTTCTCAGACATGACTATCTTTCACTCTGAAGTTACATAAACTCTGTGTGACTAAAATTTCTTTGGTTTTCTGCAGATGAACACTCCCAGTTTTGTAAGAAACCAGCCTTGACAACTTTGGCCCTCTGGATGATCAATTCTGATGACCAAATGTCTCCTTGATCTGCCAGCATATGAATGGAAAGTGGCTCCATATTCCACTGTGAAGGGTTGCCCTTGTCAAGGTTGACTCAATTTTGCTTTATTCCCTTTGTTTTCTTAGGATGAATGGGCCATGAGTTGTGAATTTCCAAATTAACACTGTTTGGGTTCACCATAGAAATCAGCATAAATCATGAATTTTTCTATCCAACCCTGTGCAAGCTGAGGGCTTGTTACAGGTTCATGTTTGTCTGACTTAAGGTTTGGAAATTCTGTCAGCTCAGGGCTCTTATAGGTTCATGTTGCGTGACTCAAAAGGTTTGGAAATTCTGTATGTGTTTTACAGTTCATATAAGATTTCCAAGATCAAGATAGAATTTTAAGATTAGTCTTGGAAATGCTTTAAGAACTGTGTGATTTGGATAATTTGGGTGATGAAAGTCCTGGAGTATTGAAACATAAGTAACCTTGCCAAATTGTCACAGGATTTTCCAGTCCTGTTTGTATCAAGCTTTTACATGGGGACAAGACCAATTTGATAAATTGATTAATTGGTAAGCATATCTACCAGCAGCAGTAACAGAGCCTGCACACTGTACTTTGGATTAAGAATGTAGTGTAAAAGTGGGTTTGGACCTGTACATTAGCATACAGTTCCATGCTTAAAGGAGAATAACCCAACAATCACTCTTTAGTGCACTAAAAACAGTGCCTTAGCTCTTACAGCTACTCCCACTGCAACGTTTTTTAATCTAGTAGGTATCTATTCACTGGTAGTTATACTCTCAATGAGAAGACCCAGAATGTGGTGAAGTCATTTATTGAAGTCAATCAGTTGGAGAAAATTGCTAGTGTACTTTAGAGGGCCCCTTAATAGTATCAATATCCCTTGTAGAGCACTGTACTGCATACCCTGGTTTAGCAGCAATGTGGCTCACAACTATTATTTTTGGTTATTTATGTTTCGCAGCAAAAATAGCAATGTTAGACAATTCAGCACTTCATTAAATAAATGAAGCTGGTGTGCTTGACAGTTTCTTTCAGATTTTTGGCATGACAGGCCTGTGTTTTTCAGAATTTTCAACAACTCCAAAATTAATTAATTAATTAATGCCTTAGAAGGGTAGGTATTACAGTAGAAAGGGAAAGGATCTTTCCAGTGTTGTGTGGTTCTCTCTTTTTCATAGAAAGCATGGTATTTATGTCCGTGTAAGGCATATGGCATGCATGGACACTTTGACCAAAGATTCTCAAATAATGAAGGAACTAGTTCTGACCCTCGACTGATGGGTGCTCTAAAAATCATAGAAGGGGTTTTGACTTTTGACCCTTGATGAGGGTTCTAGAAAATCAAAGAATGGATCAAAAGATTCTAGCCTAAATTGTCAGTTCAGTTCTTCTGCAATTCTTTCATGAAAACTGTCAGCCCTTTGTACATTGTTTTTTTTAACAAAAATAGCTGAAGGTTCTGTGATTTTGGAATCAGAGTATATTATCAAATCCAAAGAACTACTCAACACTAGATCTTGTGCTTAAGCCCTGTAAGGCCCCTCCCACTTCTATTGCCTTGTGAACTTCCTATGTTTAGGCTTATAATAAGTTCACTCGTGGGTAAGGCCCAAGAGTGGGGGACATACCCAAAATTTGGGGCTGGCCTTGAATAATGCCTCATCCTAGGCACCTTCTTTTGCAATCCACCCTGACATACACACCAAACACCTGGGGTTTGTCTCGCACTTAAAGCACTTGAATGAGCTCTCCATAAGCCTCATGTTGCCAAGTTCCAATAAACCAAGTATGAACTATGAGCACATCAAGAAGGTAATGTCATATTGTGACAACCTTGAAGTATACCTATACATAGGTCAGTGATTTTGGCAGAAGTTTGCAAATTTTCAACCTGAAAAATCTGATTTCAACTTATACAAAAATGCCAGCTGAAAATACTAAAATTCAAGTTGCCAGATTTTTATATTAGGTTCAATACTAAGGAAAAAATATAAAAGACTGCTTAAAGTGTTTTTACTTTCGTATTTTATAACCAAATTTGCCAAAATCTTCATATGGATGATTGCCACTTCCTCTGCATCAAACATTTGGAGAAAGAGAAAAAGAAGGAAAGTAAAAGAGGGAGAGAGGGAAAAAAACAAAAGACTAATGTAGTTTGTAATACATCTATAGAAGAAAATGCTCCCACTAGGAGCAATGTTTTTTAATGTGGCAAAAACTTGCTATTATGTGAAACTGAAAAGGTACATGCCCTTGTTAATTTAGGGCTGAATTTTTTTTAATTGCCAAAATCTGATGACCATGAAGAGGGGGAGGCCATTCAAACTATGGATGATTTGTTTGTCATCCATCATTAGGTCAGGGAAATACATTGCCATCACATAGCTCTCTCCATCAAAATCATTGTCAAAACCCATTGCTATATGCAAACCAATTCACCATCACAAGTTGACAGTGCAATAGACCATGTCACAATCCCTACAAGCCTTGCAAGTTAGTTGCCACCCTCTTCTTACCTACCACAAAGTACAAACTACTAGTCTAAGTCCAAACTCTCGAGGCTTGAACCTTGAGGTAAACCATAATACCTAGGTCCCATTGCCTAGCACCATTGTTTGTAAGTTTAATGTTCCTCCAAAGTTCATCAACTAGATTTTTACATGCTTACACTATGCAATTAGGTCCTGACCTCTTTCAAAGTTCATCAACTCCAAGGTAAAGTCCATTATTACATTACATTATGCATTTGTGAGAATATGAAATCAAGATTTTTATATATGGCATTTGAGTGTTGGCTACTCATGAACATTCATTGTTGCATCGCCACCAACTTTAGGCATCTAGTCCACCTCTCCCCAAACAACAAATGGCATTTTCAATCTTGAGTGTGCAAATTTTGAAATTGCAAATCTTTAGTTCGACATAGTGAAATTTTGACTCTTAAAAGGCACAGTATGTCTTGTTTGTTGAATATAATGCAAGCCAATTCACATTTCACAAAAAACTGATTTGCATTTGAAGGAAGTCATTTGAGATTTTGAAATAAGCGTCAATTGTTGTGCTTGTGATCACTCCACTACTTGCTATAACACCATGACTTTTTCCAAGCCTCCTTTGAATTTCAAGTACAAGTTATTCTTATATGTGGTGCTTATTTCTAGACTTGTGTTTGGTGCCCCTTGAGTTTTTGGTCAATCAAGGACTCCTATTGTTGTTGGTAGTCATGAACCTAATACATTTAGGTCAAGTAAATCAATTGCTCACACTTGAGGTGCATCTAGCTCTAGTCCTAGTTCTATTACAATCACCTCTAATGCATCTAGTTTTTTTCCTAGCTCCATTATGTTCACCCTTAGTGCATCTAGCACTAGTTGTGGTGGTGGTGAAATTTTTACCATTGCACCTTTTGTAGATCCACATATAAAATAAATAAAGAAGGAGTGCAATATTCATTAAGTTTTCAAAGATGAATTTTAGGTTGCCAAGTTCCCAAGGGTTGAACTTGTCCTAAGTTTTGAAAGGAAATTTGCAAATGATGTGCTATGAGGTGTGAACATTGGTGGAAGGTTAGAAAAAATTGTTGAACCTAAAACTAAATGGTCTATAGAAACATTTTCATAGGTATAAACCTTTGATGTGCCAATTCTTCTATATCTTGAAAAGGTTGTGGATGGAACCAAAATCCAATAACCTCATTACTATGATTATTCATTTTCTTACTATTTTTGGTGGTTTATTAAAAACTAACAATTGCTAATAAGGTTGTTTGTTTTTTAGATTGATGGTGTAACAATGTTCCATGTGGTGAAAATATTCAATTCATTACCAAACACATCCTTTATGGCACTCATTATATGGCACATTGGTGTAATTTAGTTATCCAAATTCTATTTTCCTTGATTTTAGTTAAGTAAATTGAAAGTTTGCTTGCATCCATGTACACATATTACATTCAATCCCTCAAAAGACCCCTTGAACACACTAAGTTGGCAAAGGATCAAATCAAGGGGTTTGAAATTTTTGAACATTAAAACAAGGTGGTAGATTTCTACATTGGCTCCCTTTAAATGGGTATTCAATGAGTACAAGACGCTTGTGGTCAAAATGAATGATGATGTGTATATTCCTATTGTTAAAAACCACTTATAAAATTTTATGTGATATGGAAATTGTCATGGGCCTAAATTGTGTGGTTGTTGGAAGTAACACTATAGTGTATTCATATTATTAGGAGCCCTTTTTTCTAATCATTGTTTTTTAATAAAAAATATGGCTTGAAAACACATGCACTGATAAAATTGCAATGCATTGATAAAATCTTACAATTTTATGCATAGGTCCATTCATTATGTATTATGTTGTTAGAATCCCAAGTAAAAAATGATGACAACAAAAATAATGGGATGCAAAAGCACAATATTTGTTATAACCTATGCTCTCTTTGGTTAAAAGACTCCTAAAAGGTCTTGAGTTTATTTGAAAAATCACATTTATGAGAATTGTTTTCAATACACCTTTAGATAATAAAGCATAATGCAAATTTTTTTTTGAGTCGTAACAAATCTTTTAATTCTTTTACCAACTTGTAAATCATGATTTTAATCATATTCTACATGAATGACCAATCATGTTAAGACATGTCAACTTGACTAACTAATCCACTTCTTATACAAGGACTTTGTTTTTGTGGCATTTTTGGCTTTTAATAATGTGAATATTGTACGTTAATTTGTGAAGTTATGTTGCAACTATGTTAGGAAAAATTGTACACCACTTACATGGATGTTAAGATGGAATATTCATATGAACATTTTTTCAAACTTTCTAGATTTGGTGGAGTGCATTAGTGTTGTATTGTGCATTTTGTGATGGATTAGACCACAAACACAAGTGGAATATGTTACTTTCAATTCATTAAGCACTTGTATGTGCTCCACAAAACTAACAAACTACTAGAGAGGTTTTCATGATAATTATGAATGATTGGGCATTTGCATGCCAAAGCATCAAAAAACAATGTAGTGGTTCTATCAAAGGTTTGATTAGCGAATTGAATAGAAGATTCATTGCACAAAAGGTGATGAATGCCACAAGCATTGTCTACCTTCAATATTGGCTACAACTAGATTTGCCACAACATTCCATGTGGCCATTTAACCATCTTGAAAAAAATGTGATGATAGCAAAATTGTTTCACCAATTGGAGTTTCACATGGTCCCTTGCTAAATGTTGATTTACTTATTATAAAGCCTCTATATTTGTTGTCACCATGTAATGTAATGCACTGTTACTATGAATCCCCCTCCCTTATTGTAACCCTACCACTTGAATGTAAAATTCAAGTATTCAAGAATTTTATTTGGTGAATCAGTTAACATGTGTGAATGTAATGGAGTGGTTTTTGGTATATTTTATCGACATCAAGAAATTCTTTGAAAATTTTGAATATTTTGCCACATCAACCACATGGCAATGTTCACATTGAATATTGGACATTAATGCTATGAGCATTGAATCCCTTTATTTGTTTCATGAAGTTCCATAAAAAACTACAATATGTGCTAACAAAGTTAAAGCTTAAGGCCCCTTTCCATTTGGCTATTATGATCACAATTGTCCACAATAGGTTGTGATCATAGTAGTTCAATCAAAAGCCATTGATGTGAGCCATGCTCTAACATTCACTTTCCATTGCATAACTACAACAGTTGGGTGTTTGCAAGTTAGAGTGTCCATTTTTGAATGTCACTACATCAATTTTTCTACGACCTCATGGATTGAATTATGTCTCATGTTAATTTTTTTGTTCATTTTAAGAAAAGGGATTCATTTATATGATCCTTATACAATTTATTGTGATAAAAACTAAAAACATTTGAAATAAATATTTTTACATAACACGGGGGACTTTTAACCGTAGACAAGTTATAGTGTCACAGTCCCTAATGAGTTGGAAATGGACTCATTATAATCATGGTTTGTTATAAAATAACACCATTTTCTTTCCAAAATTCAAATAATATATTTGAAATTGAAAATGAGGCCTTATTAACCATTTCAATATCATATGAAAGTTTGATGGACTTTTAATGACACCAAAAAGCAATGAAAAAGGTAAAGTCCTTTATGTTCACATTTTTTGGAATTGAAATGAAGTCTTTCACAGCAAATGAAACTTAAGCTATATTATAGTGACACGTGGCATTATTTTATAAAACAGATAAATAATTTTATAATTAAAATAAAATATTTTTTGCCTAAAAAAATACAGTGTGAAAAATCTTTAAATGGATTCCATTGTGGACACAAAAGTGTTCCACTCTAGCTTGCAAATGCCTGGCTGTCAAATTTATTGCTAATGAACGTTAGGTTAGTTATTTTTTAGTTACACATAGGTTTTTTTTTAATGTGACACATGTTGTCACCTTATGGTGACTTGTTGTTTGAATAACAACTCTCACAACTCCTACATTTGGTCAATGCAAAACTATTAAGGTAGTAAGATGATTATGATCCTAGTTAAATAAAAAAATGTAATGAAAATGGCTATTATGACAAAATCTACACAACATCCTCCTAATGAAAATATGTCTTTGAACTTTTTAGATTGTTCAAAGATTTTGGAATTATTATGTAAAGATAGATTTTTAAATTGCTATCATCATTTTATTTTTTTAGTTTTTTTTACCACATGAGGAAAATTATGATAAACCTCGTGAGCTTATAGTATGGTTTATGATTCTTAACCATCTCAAATGTATAATGTTGTTTGTTTTTATGGGTGCACTTTCCCTTATTCCTATATTGAATTATTTGGTCATTGTTGTACAAAATAGATCATTTTTGTGATGTTTAAAATGAATCCACATTAATCTTGTTGGACTTTAATAGACCTAGACTTGTATTCCTCTATGGACCAAAGAAAGTGGGTAAAAGTAAAGCCAAAATTCAAAGTAAATGTATGCAATTGTAATTCAAATGTTTATTCCAAAAAATAGTTAAGTAGTTTATGACAACCTTCGAGAGAGAATCTATGGCAAGTGTAGCCTCCAAACTGAAACTTGGTTTTAGAAGTAGTCTAATTACTTGTTGGGATTTCATTATAAGTGAATAATAACATTTGACGATGTAATCTATAAGTGGCCCAAAAAATGAATCAAACCCATTAGAAAATGTTTATGAATCACATGTATTTATATATAATAAGGAGATGGACATACTAATGCCAAAGTTGAGTATAAATAAGCATGTGGCAAACTAATTTTAGGGTTAAAGTATCCTTGGGTGAACCCATTAGGAACATCACACCCCAAATTCTTTAAGCCCCTCACATATTAGGATAACATAGGATTCATTTTTTAAATGCACTTCATTCCAAAAAAATTATGAATAGGTTGCCCAAGTCATGTGAAATTTATGATTTGACTATGAAATTTTTAATTTTTAAAACTCAAAGACATAATCTACAATGTGCCTTTACAAGCTTGAATGCAACTACTATCCACTCATCACTTCCAAGAACCCTTCACATACCCCTATTCACAAGAGAAATGAGTATTCAATAAGTTAAACATGAGCAAAAGCTAAATCACAACAATTCTGTACAATAGTATGCTAAGGTAAAAAAACTTATTACAACTCCAACATGACACATATTTGAACATGAAATGTGTAAGATAACATACCTCAAGCCTCACTTTTGTCCGATACATATTTTGTTCATTTCCAAAGAAACTAGGTTACCTCCAACGTTGGAAGGATTCCCACCCAACAAATTCACAACATTTTTTTGTTTGATTGTTTCAAACCACCATGACTTGCCAAAAGCTTTATAAAATCCTTAGGTGGACCTACTATTTTTGTTACTCTTTTGGTTAAGTTGTTACTTTAATTATTGTTGTTTTATTCTTATGTTGGTTTAACTTCTTTGAAGTTTTAGGAATATCCAATATGTTCTATTACCATTTGGTAGTGTCTTGTTGTTTTGAGGTTGTTTAGAAGGCTCCATATTTGGTGCGCCCTTAACATTAGGAGTCTTAACAATTTATGGCAAAGTTGCGACTTCATGTTCCTCGGGCAATTTGATGGTTGTTGTTCCACCACTCTAGGTTCAATAATATCATCTTTGGATGAATTTAATTCATTAATAGCACAATCCTTGTACGCAAATCCAATAAACCCATCATAGTCTTTGGTGGCAATTCCATAAGACCCATCACAATCATGGTTAATAGATTCATGAAACCCATCATAGTCTTTGGTAGCAACTCTAGGAGACCCATCACAATCATGGCTAACATATCCAAGAAAACACATCATTGAATGACATAATACCACTAGATGTACTAGTATAAGTTTGGGAGTTGGATGCCATGTGTGATGCACTCTTGGGTTTATTTTCCTAATGTGTGATCGATGCATCCAACATTTATTGAACTACTTATTAAATGTCTCATTAAAATTGAATTCAAAATCTACTTTTTTTAATCCATTAATTTCCATGGCCATGCTTGCCTTTGTGTGCATATGCCCCATTTTATTTTTCTTCTTGTGCTCCACATGTGGGGTGATTGGAAAGTTGAATTCTTGGACAAGGCCCATTGGTTTTAAATGAGTTGTTTCAATAGCATTCAGCTTAGAATCAAATATGATGTTGGAACAAATGGGCATAACAAGTTGTGTTGTGCATAGTCATTACAAATTACACTATGCCCACAAGGATAAAACCAAAAACCCCCAAAAACACTCATCCTTTCAATATCATATAATTTTAGGAATCAAAAACCTTAAAAACAAATAAGAGCTCAAAATTTTGAAATTCATATGCATTTCTAGATTCAATTCAAATCATAATTTTACCTTCAAAGAAATATGGTTTGCTTCCTTGTTAAAACAAACCAAACGTTCACATATTGCATAATGTTGCCACAAATCTTGGATGATTTCCTTGTTTATAAATTGTTTGACTTTGATTTTCTAGAAGATTGCACATGTGAGGTAATGTCACCAGGGTTCAACACTAGGCTATGAAAATCTTGCTATTAATCAAGCTTCTTGAGACATTTGGCATATATGAACTATGTTCAATTGTAGTAACATTATCAACTCCAATTTATGTAGGAATATTGTTAGTTATTTTCCAAATTGGGATTACCCATTTGCACAACAACACCAAATAGGAGAGCAATGACATCAATGGGTGATAATATTGGAATCACACTTATTTCTTAGACTTCAAAAATGGGGATACCAACTTGAATTCAAATACTTGAACTCATCATCACTAACAACCACATATCCTTCTAGCATTACAAATTGCAAGCTTATGGAAATTAACCATCCCAATGCACATAACAAAACATTAACATCCTCAATCCCATTTGTACCACATTTGCACATTGAAGTTATCTTATCAAGGGATCAAACTACACCTTATATTTTGGGCAATAATTCACTACAACAATAAAACATGGGGGGGAAAATGGATTTAGAAAAATGATGTAGAATTACCTTCAATCCAAATAATTTGCATGCCAAAACATGCATTGATCCAATTAACAAGATAATTGAATATTAATTACATTTATATACATTTGGTTCAAATTTGGTATTAAGTGCCATCTCATATTGTCAAGAAACAAAATCAATATTGATACATTGAAATCATTTGCCACCTTAAACCATGTTAGAAAATAATTATATTGAGTTTGTCAATGAGTTTGACATCCCACAATCACCTACAAATTCAAAAACACATGAGTGGTCACAAATAAAATGCACTTTCTCCACACATTGACTTTGTGCATGGTTAAATTAACAGGAAAACTGTTTAGGACAAAAACACATAAAAGGAATCTTATGTTCTTAATAGCTATAACTTTTAGATGACATTATGATTAATAATAATTGAACACAAAGAAGGATTCAAGATTGAAGGACTCACTAAAACTAAATAGAGTGGTGTTGCTAGTTAAGTTTGCATCAAATTGATTTCATTATTAATTGAGTTTGGCAAACATTCATATTTTTACATAGGAGATCAAGATTGCCCACAACAATAGATCCATCAATTGAATGTACTTGGATGGTAATGAAAGAAGGAAAGGTTGTATTTACCAAACACTTCTATATAGATAATGTTGCTTATGATGATAAAGGTGAATTTGCATCATTTTGAATCTAATAGAAGTAACCAAAAGATGCCCACCAATTGTGACAAAAAATTTCCTCACATCCTTGCCCTTACATTTGGGAGAAGAGGTGGCTTGGACCAATAAACACCATGGATGGTAACAATGACAACATGATGCCACAATATATATCATTGCAATGAAAATTTTCATTACATACAAAATAATCCTAAACAAAAATTATAATTCTTTTGGAGAATTTTAAATTTAGGAATTGAACATAGAAAACCTACAAAACCGACCTTTAATATTCACCAATATGCCACAACTAATGTTTGCAAGTTTTCAAAAATAATATGGGCTTGGAAGTGTTGAATGTACATGTTAGTAGAAATTGTTAAGTTATTCTAAAAAACCTATCAATCTAACTTTGTAGTTAATAACTTCAACTTAGTTTGCTTGAAATTCCTTTTTTTAAAACAAAATTAAATTGTTAAGTTGAAACCTTTAGAACTTCATCTTACTTCACCTTGTTATTAAAAGATCCAAACACTATTCTGTTTTTATAATATACTCCATCAAGCATGTTAGAAAGCTCCTACATAGATAATTCTTTTTCATTAAAAGAAATTATTAGCTTGTTCAAATCCATTAAAGCTTGGGCATGAACCTTTGGTAATCATCCATCATGAGTTGCACTCTCCGAAGTTAACCTTTCATTTATGATTTCTCCTAAAGTATGTTTTCACACATTGTTTCATCCCTAAAAAATTTCTTTGTTTTTTTAACAATAATTCATGAACATTGTTGAAAACACCCTAACTTATAACTGGCCATAGCGGGTTTTGCATAAATGAGCTATTTGTGGACAAATCAATCCTCTTAAACGATAAACATTCCACCTTTGTGAGGTCATGATTAGCTACCAAATTTGAAGTTGGGCAAAGGAATCATAACACATTTGAAACACCAAAAAAAGATGGACCATTTCTGCCTAAGCTTGGAATGTTAAAAGGTAAGGTAGTAGCAAGATGTAGAATTGTGGCCACAAAGATGCCTTGCAAACTTAGAATTGGAGCCACATGAAAAAAAATACCACTTCATTAGAGTGTTCCTAAAGTTTGAATAGGTTTTCTTGCCTTGTTGTCATTGTGTTCTTAAGGGATTGCTACTTTTTATAAGTTGAATGTGCATACATCACAATTTTAGTATGCAACAAATCAATAACGAAAATCATGTGAAGTTTGTTCACTCATAGGTTCATACATTTTACACACAAATATCATGTGTTGAAAATACATTTGACACATGGATAAATGTGTTGATGAATGAAGTATAAACTTATGAATGAACAAATGTTACACAAATTTTGCATCTTCCCATAAATTTGTTTGTCATATATGTTTTCAATGCACAATAATAGTGCATGAAATGTACTAATTATGAATAATTGTTTTTTGCACAATTTTCATTACTAAATCATGAAATGCTAAATTTGTGATGTAAGTCACCCAATACACTTTGATTCCTTTTTTTTACCACTACAACATGAGCAAATTCTAAAAACATGTGATTGAGGACATAAGGCTTATTGAAAACATGAATGTAAAAGCTTTGATGATGTGTTGAAACTCAATGGTCATGTGTAGCTTGTATTTATAACTTTTTTTGTCAAATAATGGACCAAATACCACACAAATGTCTTCAACCACTACAATAGATCACGCCCTATTCCACTACCACAATTCCACTCAAATGGATTTGAATGGAGTACATTCATTTCCACCCAACCATCTTTAATGTCCACTGCTACCAAACCACTAGTCATTGCATTTAATGGTCTTTTAGTGAACCTTGGAAGAAAGACCATTGGCATTCATTTAAATGTATTTTCTACATTTAAAAAAAAATCATTGTTGCCCACTAGAGACATGGGTAGTTGCCCACTAATGGAATGGATAAAGTGTTTTTGTGGCCAAATGTTGGAATGAAAGTAGGGTGGAATAGAACTCCACTCCCCATGTATTGTTTAATGTGTGGTTTTTCCAAAATGTAACCATCAACTATTGTAATGCCATTATGATTATAATTTTTTTTGCATTCATGACTGATTCCCAACATCTAAACTTTTATCAAATTTTTTGATTAAACATGTGATAGACTTGAACATTTTCCATGATGACTAGGAAAAACATTGTCAATATTTTGGTTACCAAAATGGCAGGGGTACATGTTGGAAGTTCATGTGCACATGCCAACCCATAAATTTCATTTCACATAACTATGGGAACATTTGAGTATCTAAAGCACACCATTGGTGTCACCCATGCATAAATGTTATGTAGGCCATATATATTTTTGGAGTTCCATAACCATATAATGAACTTGTGAACTTCCCTAAGAGCTTCATAATCAATTTCCAACATTTTATCTTTATCAATATTGGTCTTTACCCACTCCACTTCTGTTATAACACATGGCTTTGGTAAAACACTATAATATGTATCATTACTTAAATTATGGGGTTGGTACATGATGGAATGTGTTTCCAAAGTATTGCATAAGGATTCACCTAGCCCAAATTTCAAACTAAAGCGAACACCTTATATCAAATTGCATTGGTGTCACCCATCAATGAGCCCTTTGTTTAGTTAGGCACTATGTCAAATTATAATCCCTAATTGTGGTAAACTAATCAAGTTCTCCGAAAGTTTCAATGTCATTTTCCAACACTTCGACCTCAATAATATTGGCCTCCACCTGCTCCACTTCTGATGCAAACACTTCTTCCCCTTTTTAAATGCCTACAACACCTTTTATTGCATCAGTTGCATGCATGTCCACAAACACATACAAATCAATTAAAAAATAACTTGAAACATGGTATTGCCTCATTTGCATTCACTAACTATAACATAAACTTTGTTAAACAACTAAATTGTTTGATATTTGATTTTGGGGTTTCCTCAACAAAAACCTAGCAATAACAACATGAAGTTTTTTAAAAATGTTAATGCATAGTTCATGAGATTTAATGTAGCATAAACATTGGCTTTGTATCTTTTTCTTAATAATTCTTTCAAATTTGATTATCATTTAATTCAAGTAATGACTTTCATAACATCCACCACATTTATTGAATCAAGTCAACTTGAATATATATATAGACACACAACACAAGAATGCATTGGGAGCTTGAGCACATTAAAACTCAAAAACATTTTTATCTCATGATATTGAAAACTTTGCAAAAGATAGAATGAATATAATAATAAAAAGATGCTTCCAAACAAGGTCCTAACCCAAAATCTCCAAAAAAGGATTGTTCACGGTTTGAAAAAAACAACTTGAAATAAAGAACAAGCTTAGTGACTCATTTACCTTACATAAGGTAAATCTACAATCCTAGACTTAAATAACCCTTTACCACATTTATTGAAATGTCACACATCCAACATTCATATGGAAGTTACTGGGTTTATATAATCAAATATTATATGAAAAAGTTGGAATTAACCTGGGATTACAAACAAGTTTAAAAAACATTAAAAAACACATCGTTTTTTGTTCTACCTATATACAAATATTTTAGTTATATGTGTATTGAATTAGACTTATGATAGAACAAGTAATCTTGTAATTAGATGGGAATTGCTTCTAATGTTTTTGAAGACTTGATTGAAAACCAACATTGGTGACAGTGCATGTCCACAAAGTGAATGAGACAAGATGCAAAATTAAAATCTAAGAGGAACCTCTTGAGTTTGCATCTTTCAACAATGAACAAACAAGGAATAGAAATCAATAATGACAATGTGTCCAAAAAAATTCCCTTTGAAAAGCTTCCATTGATTAAATTCAAAAGTATCTTTGGTCTTGGGGAAGAGATCCTAAGCTTAAGGAAAAGAAACCCTATAAAAACCTAAATGAGGCCAAAAAGTTTCATTGGAGTTTACATGGCTAGAATATTGAAGACATGTGAAGTGGAAGAGACAAATTTCCACAACTCTTTCCTAGAATTTGATCTTTCAAAAGACATCAAAGTGGGGTCAAATCCTTGTCAACCTTCCTTACCACTTGTCTTTTTGAACACATACAAGTAAGGGTTCCCCGGTTGTGAACATTCCTCGCATGAAATTTCGGAAAGGAGTTCCATTTGACTTGGGGAAGGTGATGAAAATAACTTGGACAACAATGGAAATATTGTGTATCATGTGGTATTCGCTAAAAGTGTAGGAACAACTACCAATGCCAAAAATATACCTAGTCAAGAAAAGTTTACAAGCAATGTGTTTGATGGGTGGTCATTGTGGAACATAAAAAGAATGAGCAACAAGATTGAAATTGAAATAATTGTCATTGTATGACAAGTCAAAAGGAGGATGAATAAATAAACTTTATGATGATGAAGGTAAAGCTTTGAAATAGTTATCAAGGAAACACACATGCTAGTACCTTATAAAACATATCTAAAATAAACAAAAGGAGGTGGAAGAGTGATCTAAACATATCTAGACCCATATAGAGAATGCAAACCAGTTGTTGATAACATTATCAAGGGACAAGTGTGGATAGTTATATTTTTATCACCATGGATAGACAATTCACATCACACAAAATGACAATGAATATCCATAACAAAATCAAAATATGTTGGTGTACTCATAAAGGCATAGAATATTTTCATCATATATGTTCAATACTCAATACTAGAAGATAAGACATATAATATATATAATATTTCCCAATCAATTTGGCAATGCCTAGCCTATGTCAAAGGGGAGGAATATAATGAGATGGATCATGCCAAAATGTGAACATGACTATTCATATTTGAACAAACATCATTTCAATTGGATCAATAACATAGGATTTTGGAGTTTGGAAGGGAGTGTACCAAATGCATTCATAATTTGCAAAAGGTAAATGAATTGAATATTTGTCACGAAATTCTTGTTTTTTGAATTTTGACTTGAGTTTGGCCATATGAAAATGAAATAAGCTCTCAAATTTTAATAAAATATTTCACAACTTAATATTCAAATTTCATTATAATGTTATATTTATAAAACGAATTGGAATATTAAAAGGTTAAATGCCAAATTGTTGATTTTATGTAACTTTAATCATTAAAGTTGATAAGTTTTCAAACTTGATATAAGGTTATTTGATTCCAAAAAATAAATAACGTAGGGATTAATTTACATTGTAATCAAGGAATTAATCATTGAAATAAACCAAAATTTAAGTAGAAAGTCTAATTGAGTCAAACAATTTGCGATGTCAAATATATGTGCTTATAAGTTCAAGATTTCAATGGCTTGTTAAATGTTCCTTCTAATCTTGAACCCCTTTAAAATGTGGGTTACTAAATCAACTCTAGTCAAAATAATTGTACTCCAATATCCAAGGGTGGGGGAGGGTTGGAGAAACCATGTTGTAATGTCCATAACAATTAAAATGACACCATCTTTGAGAGGAAAGGATAAACTTATAAATTCTAAAAAAAATAAAATTGGATCCCATTTAATTGGCAAATTACATGCCTATTCCCTATGTTCACTTTTTCTTCGTGTTTTAGAGAAGAAAATTGAAAACCATATTAGGGTGTGTTGATCAAATGTAAAAGCCAATATTTCAACATGATTCCTAAGTGTGTTTAACTTAGTCAACATTGGGCTTGCTTTGCATTTTCTAGTTGTTAATTTGTGCCCATCCTTGTTGAATTTGTAAACAAGTTGACCATCCTTCATACATGTTCAATAATCCTCATGATTGCACCTACTTTATTCTTGATACATATGTTCATTAGTCCCAAGGTTTGTTCCAATTTGATGTTTTCAAAGTTTCTAATCTAATAATGTCCACCAATAACTTTTTGGAGTTTTTCCATTTATGTTTTTGAAGTTCCACATGTGGGACATATATCCAAATGATGTTGTCTTAAGGCATTTGGCTACATTATTTAGGGTAAATGCAAAACACCTTAAGTCCAAGAATAGAGCTTCCTTGAAAAGAAGACATGACTTACATTTGGCTATAAGCATGATGGGTTGTTGCAAGGTAGGGTGATTCATTTTTTTGTGTCAAAATGTAATTTTTTGCAAAGTGTCATCCATTTACATGCTATTAACATGTCATAAAATCAACAATATGCCAGAATTGTGACTAGATTTAGATTGTCACAATTGAATAAAAAATATAGATTAAAAAAATATGTACAAAATATATATTAATGGACTTTTAAAGTTGAAAAATATGGACTAATTTTTTTTGGACCTTTGTATACATGAATTTTTGTGTATGGTTTTTATTTTGCATATCCTATATGATATATTTTAAAAAATAGAACATAGATGCAAAAACATTGTTAGAAAAACCTTAAACATTTTTTAAAAAGGTTTTTGAATGGTTTGAAATGAGCCATATTTTCAAAAGTCCATATCATAATCAATTTTTTACGAATTTCAATTTTTCTTTCTTAACATGTATGTTAAAAAATTGTTTAAAATGACTTTTCTTTGTATGGACTTTTAAAGTTCATTAACCACCATATAATCCGTGATTTAATCAATGATATCACAATATTATCATTTTGACATTACCATATGGACTTTTAGGGAGGGAAATTTTCATTGAAAATGAATCACCATATCTTGCAACCACCATGGTAAGGTATGCCATTTTTTCCCCCCAAATTACAATCATAGTCACAATTAAAAACATAAATCTATTTAAAATCTATTTACATTTTATTATGAGACTATTAGACCCTCCATTAAATTTATGGTAAACCAATGTAATGTTTGAAATATTTAATATAATAAAAAGATGAAAAATATTTTCTAAACCAACTATTTTTCAGGATTCCAAAAATACTTTTACATTAGATTTTGATAGATTATGACTATAATACAGATTTTTTGAAAATATATTAATACATTGTAAAGCTCCATCAACTTGAAAATATCAAAATTTTAATTAAAGTCTTACTTTCATATATTTTAAATCATATTTAAAATATAGTGAGACAATATTTTCTACTTGTTTATTGTAAAATGTACTTAAATACATATTAAAACATACAATTTCTCAATTTTATTCAATGATTTTTTATATTGACCATTGAAATAACTAACATTTATGAGAACAAAATCTATTAACACTTAAATTTATGAATATTTTCCATTTGTGATAGCAAGTAATGTCATGAGCATACTTTTTACCATGCTTGGACCCACCTACTTAATATGCGTAAAATGCTTCCTATGCTTGCAAAGTAAATGTAAGCTGCCTATTTCCTACCTTGTACTTCATGTTGGTGAAGGCCATGTTGCATTAATGCCCTGAACATCAGGCTTTGCCTTCAGCTCCCAAGGCCTAATGTCCTCACAATAGTGCCTTGCCTTACACATAAATGTTCGGAAATGTCTAACATGTTTTCATATGTCATAGTTTTATTTTCTCGTCCTCTTTTCAATCAAATAATAAAAATTTCCTATGCCACTTTTATCAACCTTCCCCAAGGTTCCAACACTTTTTCATATCAATTTTCCCAAGGAAAAAAGCAAAACATCCCAAAAGCAAAATTGGCTAGATCTACTTATTATGAGCTCATGAATATGTCTCATTTCCCCATATCTAATGGATTAGGCTCCAAATCCCAAAAGCTAGTAGGCATTTTGGTCCAAAAGAGCTATTGCCTTCTTTTTTTTTTCACAAGGAAATTTTTAATTTCCATGTAAAGGACTTTAGTCAGCCTTTTTGCATGTTCTGGGGCTCTTCATTGTGCACAATATTCCTCTTTCTTGCGGTTGCAGATTTCGCACTTGCAAAAAGGCTAGAAATGAAACTAAAGTCCCTTTATGAAAGCAAAAGCATAGCGAATGGGGCATTTGTCACGTCATTTGTCCCTACAGCCATGCCGTAGAACACATCAGGAGATAGAATGTGCCTTTGGGTTCTTGGGAACATAAAAGCATTTGGAAAAATTTCCTAGTGTATTTGGAGAGCAACTTATTATATTGGTGGATAACTCTTCTCTCCTCCGGAAGTGTAGGCTAATTCCATGGAAGGGAGCCATCAAATTTGATCCTGGACACACTTCATTCTAACCCCCCTTATTTTGAGAATGTCCCATCCTGGGGGGGGCTTTACCTTACAAAGAATGGTTGGTCCAGGTTTCTTGTGTTTAGATTCATTATAGAGTATAGTAGCTTAATGGATTTTGGCCCCTAGGTAATAATAATAGGTCTATCTTTATATGAGGATTTTTGAAAGATGATATTTTGGCTTGAGTGTTGAAACTTGAGATTAGTTATAGAGTTATAATATCTTGAAGGATTTTGGTTTCTTTTAGAGGACTTTTTTAAAGATTATATTTTTGTGTGGTGAAATATTTGAGTTTCCATAACTTTTCTTTTGTGTTACAAATACTTTTACATGTAAATGGCAAGGCCATACTGTGACACACCCCTTGTTTTATGGAGTTTGCCAGGGTTTCATGAGCTTTGTTGCTCTTTAAGAAATAATTTCTTTTGTAGTGTGAGTTTAACAAAGAGTTAAACCAGCTAAGGTGTTGGTTGTTTGCTTTTATCAAACTCATCCATGTGATAAGACAAGGTGCACATGTTGGGTGATGTTTTAGAATTTCTAAGAGCGGTCAAATCTGGCTCCTTGATTACTTGCATATGCAAGAATCACCTAATCTAAATATTTCAAATGTTTTATTTGGACCAATTCTTTCAAAACCAGTTCTCTTTTCATTGATAAGAATCAATGATATGTTGCCTGTTCTTTAGGTTCCTTAAAAAACAATACTGGGAGCAAGCTACCTCCCAACTACCCAAAATTCGACATTATTAAAAAAAGAAAATAGAAAGATCAGGGTTGACCACCCCTTCCCCGCCCTCCCCAAAATTCAAGCCGCATCTGATAAGAAGATAATTTTAGAACTAAGGGAGCTTACTCGCTACCTCTCACCTCAAGGTTTTTTTTAAAAAAAATCCAATTTTGTGATGTAGCTAAAGTGGCGACCATCACTAAGACGATTTAGCCAGATTTGGCTTCATGCTAGATATGAAAAGTAGAAAAAAAAAAAGAGTCCTTCTATATTTTTGGCTACCTGTTGGAACTTCTCATAAAAAATATGGCGATTTGGAAAAAAAATTCGAAATCTGACAAATTCGGGTCTTTTTTCATGGAACTTTTTTGCTACAAGACGAAATCATGTTTTTAAGGTAAAAAATTGGCGAAATTTCTTCTCCCCCCCCCCAAAACAAAACCTGCTCACCTCCCAAAATCCAAAACCACATGCACTTAAATTTAAAGAAAGGCCACTTTTGGCGACAATTTTCAATGCATGCACGCCTGCTTTTCTCAACCGATAGTATCCGCCGGGTCTATTTCTTGGCAGGTCGTACAGTCGGCTGATAACCATGGGTTTCTAGCAAAAACCTCGGCCTGGTTTTGACCGCCTAACACTGGATTCTAATAACCGCCTGCCACTGGGTTGTACCCTGGTTCTCCCTCTGGTCGACCTTGGTATTTGTGTTGTACTCTCGAAGGGTAGCCCATCCTGGGGCTCCTTACTACTGACACTCATACCATGTCGTACGTTTAGTGGGGGAGGACTCTGAAACTCCTTCCACTATGCTAAACAAATAATGATGTGCTAGAACCCATGAGTAAAATTAGATATTGATGTGTAAAAACTTCAAATTCTTGTTAAAAGTTCCTTGTAATTTGCATGTAATAATAACTATTAATGTAGTAACTGAATGATTTTGCTAACAAACTGTCGAATAATTAATTAAATTTTAAATCTAACACATGATTTTTTAATTCTGAAATTTAGACATGTAATGGATATATAAAATAATAAACAGCCTCTTAATATTCAAAGTTGTGAAGTAGTCTAGTGCATCCTCCACTCATTTTATTACTTGAAGGTCTGCGGTTCAAACCTGCCAGCTGAACTTTTGATTTTATTAAAATTTCAGCACAAATATTAGATATTTTTCTAAAACTCAGAAAAATGAAAAATAATAATTTATGCCGAATCTGTTCAGGAATTACAATAGTTAATTTCAACAATTTTTTGGCCTCTCCTTTTTCTTGCCTTGTACTTCTTCTGGATGGGTTTCCATCCTGCCTTTTTTTTATGTACAGGGTTTTTCTTCCTTGCACCTAGGGACAAGCTTATGATGCTATTATAACATTTAAGTGCACAGTTAATTCCTAAAAACAATTCAAGGCTCCCATTCTAACATTTTGATTGGTCAATAGACTTCTTTTTGTCCAGCAAAACAATTTGAGATTCCCATTCTAACATTGTAGAGTTTTTTTCACCAGCCTAATCCACCCCCCCCCATATTTGTGTATATATTTTACATTAATAATATAACCCTTGTTTGCATACAAAGAGGGTTAACAAGTGTTGAAGATGTTGAAAATGTAACTAGTATGGCTTAGGCCATGGTCTAAGTGTGAATTTATTATTAGTTCTTGAATTTCAGCAAGTTGAGGTTAGGTTCAAAGGTTCAGTTCTACTAGGGCCTCCAAATTAAAGGTTCTAAGTTTTCTTGGAATCATCATTGGAAATTGATTGGAGAATAAACTTATTTTCTAAATTGAATTAGAATATGAATAGAAGATCTTGTCTTTTTAAAAAAAGGTTAGATTCTCTAGGTATATAAGTATAATTTTATTGCATTTTAAACAAGATATTGCATTTAATTGATTGTATATAATTAACATGATATTTATTTTCAAGTATGTGCACTAGTTCAACAAATTAATTACACATTTTTGTGTGTTTAGTTGTGTGTAATGGAGATGAAATCGAACCTTGTCTTAAATTGGACCTATTTTAAATTCTTCACAAAAATGATTGGATTTGATGATTTAAAAATTCGAAAACCTAGTCTCCAAATTGTAATACATGTTTCTTATAAACCCCCCCCCTCCCCCCAAAAGAAGTTAAAGCCAACATTGAAAGTTCCTTTTGAAATCAAGAACTAAACAACACTATTTGTTACCCATTTGATTGGACTTGAATTTTGAGTTTTATTGAATACCAATGATAAGGATTTCTCAAAATTCAATATCTCATGCACTTAACATCTAAAAATTACAAAATCACCTCCATAAGATCCTACTCATCGAGCACTTTGCAAGAATATAAAAAATATGCCCCAATTTCCTTTAAATCATTATTTTTAATTTCATTGAATTTTCAATTTAAAAATTGTTCAATACTCAATAACTTTTGCATTCTAATTCTCAACATTATGAAAGCACCTTGATGCATCCCCTATTCATCACAGAGGGTTTTCCAATAATACGAAGAACACAACAAGAGAGGCATTGTCATTTGGGAGATGTCAACATCACAACAAAACAAACAAACAACCTTTGTATAGTGTGACCTATGCTACTAGCCCAAGTGTCAACATGACCATAACAACAAAATCCAATCTTGCAAATAAATAAATAAATAATTCTAACAACAAAAATCACTCAAAATTCAATATCTCCTCAACTCCAAAAATTATGAAATCATCTTCAAGAAATTCCACTCATAAAAGACTTTTCAAAAATATCAAGAGCTTTCTGCAATTTCCCTAAAAAATTTAGTTCATCTTTATGTAAAAATCTTTGAAAAAATATGTTCTATATTCAGTAACTCTTGTGCTATCTCTAAACCTCATGAAACCACCTTGATGCACCCTTTCTCATTGAAGGTTTTTCAACAGTACCAAGAGTGCACTTGGGGGGAGTTGGGGGGAGGGGCTTCTGAAAAGCTCAACATGACAAACAAAACAAACAAGCTACCTTCCTT
The DNA here is from genome assembly GCA_963921925.1 of Sphagnum tenellum. Lineage (NCBI taxonomy): Eukaryota > Viridiplantae > Streptophyta > Sphagnopsida > Sphagnales > Sphagnaceae > Sphagnum > Sphagnum tenellum. The sequence goes on from OY998158.1 coordinate 6,004,913, forward strand.
AATAGTGAAGTGCAATATGAGACAATTTTCAAGTATTTTACTTGCTTTCCTACCAAGGCAAGGATATTGTGTTTAGATTCATTATAGAGTATAGTAGCTCAAGGGATTTTGGCTCTTAGGTAGTAGGTCTATTTTTATATGAGGATTTTTGAAAGATGATATTTTGGCTTGTGTTGAAACTTGAGATTAGTTATAGAGTTATAATCTCTTATATAATTACAACAGTATGTCTGTCCGTCCGTCCGACGACGGTTTCACGTTTTAATGGACCGGCGAAACCGACCTGGACAGTTAGATTCCGAGAACGGAAACCGGCCCAGATAGTCGGATTCTGAAAACGAGAACCGGCCCGAACAGTCTGGTCCGGTATGTATAAAAGAACCTGCAATTGGGGGGTCCTGAAAATGTGACGAACCAGGTCTGGAATTGGACCTGAGGGTTTATAAACTTTTGTACTGGAACTGGGGGGTCTTGAAAATGTGACGAACAGGGTCTGGAACTGGACTCGAGGGTCTATAAACTTTTGTAAGCATTGAATCGGAACTGGAGGTTCATTCAGACTGGGAAAAAAGGTTAGAACCTGGACCGGAAGTTCTCTTGAACATGAAGAACTAAGAACCGGCCAGCACTGGAAATTGGCACCCACAGATGAATCTCTTATATAATTACAACAGTGTGTCTGTCCGTCCGTCAGACGACGATTCCGCGTTTTAATGGATCGGCGGAACCGACTCGAACAGTCGGATTCCGAGAACAGGAACCGGCCCAGACAGTCGGATAGACACACTGTTGTAATTGAAAGGAACTAGTGGGTGCCCGTGGCCGAAGGCCATTGTGAAGCAAAGCGCTCCTCTAGCTCTGCTCTGCTCGGGGAGCGATGGCGGAAAAGAGTTAGGGTTAGGGCACAGATTCCGTGCGCGGAAAAAGGGAGCAGATCCTGACATTTCTGAGAGTTTCATCCACACGTGTCGGTCACCTGCATGTTTCATCTATTCCTTTCATCCACATTCATCTGCGGGTGCCAATTTCCAGTGCTGGCCGGTTCTTAGTTCTTCCTTTTCAAGAGAACCTCCGGTCCCGGTTCTAACCATTTTTCCCAGTCTGAAAGAACCTCCGGTTCCGGTTTAATGCTTATAAAAGTTTATAGATCCTCGGGTCCAGTTCCAGACCCTGTTCGTCACATTTTCAGGACCCCCTAGTTAGTTCCAGTACAAAAGTTTATAGACCCTCGGGTCCAATTCCAAACCCGGTTCGTCACATTTTCAGGACCCCCCAATTGTAGGTTCTTTTATACAGACCGGATCGAACTGTTCGGGCCGGTTCCCGTTTTTAGAATCCGACTGTCCGGGTCGGTTCCCGTTCTCGGAATCCGACTGTTCGGGCCGATTCCGCCGGTCCATTAAAACGTGGAACCGTCGTCGGACGAACGGACAGACACTCGCACACACAGTTTGTAATTATATAAGAGATAGATGAAACATGCAGGTGATCAACACGTGTGGATGAAACTCTCAGAAATGCCAAGGATCTGCTCCCTTTTTCCTCCCTTTCTCCTCCCTTTCTCCGCGCACGGAATCTGTGCCCTAACCCTAACTCTTCTCCCGCCATCGCTCCCCGAGCAGAGCAGAGCTACAAGAGCGCTTTGCTTCACAGTGGCCTTCGGCCCCGGGCACCCACTAGTATATCTTGAAGGATTTTGGTTTCGTTTAGAGGATTTTTTGAAGATTATATTTTTGCCTTGTGAAATATTCAAGTTTCCATAATTCTGCTTTTGCCTTAAGATACTCTTTAATGTAAATGGCAAGGCCACAGTGTGACACACCCCTTGTTTAATTTGAGGGGTGATAAAATCCACGGATTTGTTCTTGCCTGGAAGTTGGAAGGATTGTAGCACACGCATCTGTTTTCCAAATAAGTGTAAAAGTTACACACAAGATACGGAAATACCCAGAGCCCAAAGAAAGGAACCGGTCTACCCCACGGATAACCGGGTGCCGGTCAACCCCAGCTGAAGGAAGAGGCCCGGATGGAGTAGTACATTGTACTACTTACATTATTTAAAAGATTTGAAGTTCCGTGTTGAAATTGCTGTGGCGTCGGAATTTACTCGCAGTTCCGTGTTGTGGTCGCTGGTGTGTCGGAGTTTCACTCGCAGTTCCGTGGTGCTGTGGCTAGGCCTTCGGAAAGATTGTAGCTCGGGGCGCGGAAATTGAATAAGATTTGGTGTCAGGCAGCGAGCGATTGAAAGGAAACCACAACCTCCGGACAATTAATTTGGCACATTGTGTCAGCGTCGGTTTCTGATCCAGCCTTTTTATTTTTACTGGTAAAATTTCGCCGAAAAGCGAAATTAGAATTCAAAAATTCGAAAATGATGTCAATTTGGAGGTTTTCAAATTTCAATCGTCAGAAATGAGAGGAAAAAAACGAGAGTAAAAAGTACCATATTTTTGTATTTGGTTTTTCACTGTTTAGTCAAAGATATAGAAAGTTGTTAAAGGGTTTGTATTTCATATCTGATTTATAGCCAAATTTGGCTAAACCTTCCTATGGGTCCTCACCACATTTTCTACATCTTCCAATGGATGATTGCCACTTTGGCTTCATCAAAAAATTCCTTAAAAGACACTGTGAGTTCAATGGAACTTATCCTGCAATGTTGTGAGGTCGAAAGTCATTAATAATAAAAAGTAAAATTCGCCATATTTCAAAAATTTAGCCAAAAAATAAAGATGGATGTTTAAAGCTTTGTATTTCAAATCTGGCTTGTAGCCAAATTCGGCTATAAAGTTCCAATGCATGCTCAGCACATTTTCTACATCTTCCAGTAGGTGATCGCCACTTTGGCTGCATTCGAAAATTTCCTGAGAAAAACACTGGGCTGAGAGTCCAATGGAACGTGTATCCTGCAACTAAATTTTGTGAGGTCCAAAGTCGTAACAGATAAAAGCCAGAGAGAAGAGTGGAGTGTCGTCAGATGCCTTCAGCAGTTGTGTACCATTCCCATCTCCACACTCCACGGATCAGTTGCAACCGTTCATTAGCGTTGGACGTTTGCAGCAGCGGCGGTGGCATCCATGCTCGCACGCATGACACGTGATCTCTGATAGCGACAGTGACGCGGATCCACAAGCGAAGTGATAGGGAAAGGCAGGGGCAGCCCCGCCCCGCCCCCCACTCCACCCGAAACTGCCTCCCCATTTCGGTCTAGTATAGGCCAGTCCGGTTTCATGTTTATCTTACCCTTTGCTTTTCTCCCACATACAATTCGCCAGCGCAGGGAAACCTGGTGCAACATGTCACATACTGTTTCAGTTGGGGCCCGCTTCACATTTAGCACCTGAGCCGCCCAAGGAATCTTGGTCCCAATTATCCCTTTGCTTCTGCAGCCCCACTTGGAACCATATTGCAGTTTATGTTGGTGAGGTCAACTGGTGTTTTTTTTTAATTAGAGTTTCCCAAAAGAAAAAGAAACGTTGTAGGGGAGGTTCTGGTACAAGGGTGTTCTCCTGAGAGAGGGGCACCCGAGAGCGTGCCTGAGTGAGCTCCAGGGTGTTCCTGAACCTCAGGGAAAGGCATGAGGGTGTTCCTAAACCACAGGAGAACGCTTGAGTATAGGAAGCTCCAATTATGTAAAGAACTCTCTCTTGATTTCCTTGCTTCTATCCTGCTTTGTTGAAAAGAAATTATTTCCTTGGGAATGTGGGAACATATAAAATTGGGGGAGCTCCCTCCCTCGGCATAGCACTCTAGGGTTCTTCTTCTAGGGGAGATCCCTCAAAATACACATAGAAAGTGAGTTGTTTCGGTGCTAGGGTGACTCCTAACAATGAAGCAGTAAAGAAGAAACAGTGACCCCCCCCCCCCCCCAACTTTTCCCAAGTAAAAAGCAAGACGATGATGACATATGCCAAAAGTGAAAGCAATCTTTAGGCTAGTTTGTAGCAGAATCATACTAGCCATCCATAAATGTTGCAACAACAACAGAGGAAATAATAAAGCAGTGATAAGGAAAATAATGAAAGGACCTGAGGAGCTTTGCTTCTTGGCCCCTCCATCAAATCACAGGGCGAAATTCAAGTGATCTAATTTTGGCTTTTTCTTAGGATTTAATTTAACAAAAAGAGAAGTGGCTAAGTTATCAAAGCTATCTAGATAAATTTCAACACAAACAACAAAAGAGAGTGAGATCAACTTGTGTAATATCCATTTCTTTGAGTGCATGCATTTCTTCAACCTCTCAAACCCATTATAGTGTCTTAGGACTTTTCAAAAGCTTGCTTATTTCATTGCCATAGCTTTTGTGAGTAGCAGAAGTGTGGTACTTATTCTATCCATAAAAGTTTTACCCAAAAGAAATTTCTAGTTGCAATCACATTACAAAGCATATTCTTCTCCTGGCCCTTCAAAGCACCTCACAAACTTATTCTATCCGTAAAAGTTTGACATAGTTCTTTTTTGGTTAATTCTTTTTGGAATGGCCATAGAAACACATTTCACTTTGCACACCACTCATGAGCATATAGTACAAGTTGTAAAATGAACTGTGCATTGCAACAATTAGTGTTTTTTTTTAAAAACATAACATGAGAATGTATAGGTGAATCTTGGATAACTAGGTTTAATGCATTTTTATCATATATGCATAACTAGAAAAAAAAAATTCAAGAATATAATTTAAAAAGATTGCAACTTCAACAATTTTTTTCAAAAAAACTGGCGAAAAACCCAATCTTAGAAATGGTCTCACTTAAAAGTCTGAAATCAACCTTGCCTTGAACCTGAAACCAACAGGCATCAAAAAGCCTCAAATTGTCAAACCCAAGGAATCAATAGTCTGAAAAAAAAAAGACTTGGCCCTGAAACTAAGTAACGGGTTCTCATTTTTAAAATATATCTTAAAACTGCATCAAACAGTTCTTTGACCTGGCCAACACTGGTTGGATGGGCACTGCACTTACACATTAGTGTATGGGTCGGAAATTATGACATTTTCTTGATAACATTATATAACATAGTCCATGGTGACGACCATAGACTTGTAAGAGATGGCCAAAATATGTCTGTTGAACCTGAATCTTCTCTTCAAATTGTTAAATCCACGAGCCCAGACTTTAATGCCATGGAAAGGTCTTGCACTAGCCCACTATGTTCGGTGTGTCAACTAGCTCATGGCAAGTAATCAGCTCTCCTGAGTCCTGATGCCTTACCCAAAATGAAGAACAGGGGCTTTGACAATTCCATAGTACATAACATTCAATATGGAGCCACCCCATTAATGATAACAAACAAAATAGCTTCTCTATATTGACCACCATGGCTTCTCAATTACAATTTGCCATGTGAAAGACCATGAAGCATTTCAAAGCCAATATTTATCCTCCAATTGAGGAATGTGTGGAGTAAAGCCCAAAGATGAGGGCATTACTGAAATAAGGGTGAGCAAGATAAGAGCTGAGCACAAGCCCAATCCCAATTTCAATAATTCTCTCACTCACGAGCTTTACATGGTGTAAAAGTTGATGCAACCTCATGAGAAGTGAATGAGTGGGGGCTTTACATCTTTCTGAAAGCCCATCTTAAAAACAGAATACCCACTTGTGGGGTGGAGTAATGCACACTACCTATAATGTGTCCTCCAGTTACACTACCAAATTCTTTACATTTTTTACTATGTAGTACTTCCACAATGTATGTGCTTAAAAAGAACAATTGAATGACCGGATGAACCCAAAGATTGACTACTTCAACAATGCCTATCATCCAATGGATAAGATTGTGTGATTTAAAGTGTTTCCCTCCCCCCCCCCCTTTTTTTGAAAAACCACATTTTACACTATAAATTCCAGTGATGGTAATTGTATAGGTACCTAAGGGCCGTGCCTGGTGTCAACACTGGTAGCAAGGACCCTAACTGCCTGGTATGAGTTGAGGCAATAGCAGCCTTAGAGGTACCAGTCTAGTAGGGACTTGAGGTAATACCAACTTTGTGCCAGTTTTATACCAGTATATACCTGCCATTATACTAGTGGAAAAGTAGTCTGGGACCCAATACCAGCACCAGACTGGTATGAATTTTTTTAAAGTACCCAATACCAGTACCAGTCTGGTATGGAAAAAAAAAAAAAAAAAAAAACTAATACCAGGACCACCTGGTATGTTTCAAAAGTCATACCAGACCAACATTGGTAAAAGCACGTTTCCCCGAGTTTTTTTTCTCCCCAAAAATTTCAAAAATTAGCAAAGATTTGCCAAGGAAAAATAAAAATCACTGAGGCTAAGCATTGAGATCTCCAAAGTTGCTACTCACCTTTGGCCAAAAATAACGCAATGTAGCGGCCACCTCATTCTTGGGCTCACAACCCGAGTGCAAAGAAAGCCCAATCAGCCCTATGTTAGGTTCACTACCAATAGAAACCCTCCTTTTTTTCGAGTTCTACTAGTTCTTGGGGACCTTAGTGTAAAGTGGGCCTTTTAAAAAGGCTTAGCAAAAAAATCATCTGCTGCTAGGTACCTACATATTGGCTTCCAAGAAACTTAACTGAGTAGGCCCTACGATAAAAGTGCAAACTTAAGCTTAGCCACCAGCTCGACAACAAAGACGGACGGACGGCCACGATCGCGAATCGGTATGAAACTGAATTGGATACGAAACGCGTGGCAACTTTCGAGAGGCTGGAGATTCCCTCGGCACCCCGCCGCCCCAAACCCTCAACCGACGGCTCTCTTGCGAAGAAGAAGAACGGGAGGTCGCAGTAGTTAGCGTGCGCCAGAGAGCTTTGCGCCCTGCTGCGACCTTCCGCGCCTCCTATTTATAACTCCTCAGTCTCTCCCAGTTTCGGAATTCTTTCTCTTCTCTCTCGCTGTCTTTCCTGTCTCTCTCGGCGCTCTCCCTCCCTCGAGCCCTTCCCTCTCTTCCTTCTATTCCTTATCCTCCACATGCAGTAGTGAGAATCACATCCATTTGCTTGATCCACTAGCTTCCTTGCTCGTCTTTTGTGCATGCCTCCTTCTGCTTGTTGTTCCATATCCCAGGCTGTGTGAGCAATAGAGAGAGAGAGTGAGAGAGGGAGAGGGAGAGAAAATCTGTGCCGTTTGGCAGTTTTGTTGCTGTTCTTTCAGGGCTGTTTTTTTCTTCTGAAAATCGGTTTGTCACCGTTTCTTGGTTGACACTCTTTTGTGTATCTGCTTCTGTTGCCGCCGCCTTTGCAGGGGACTTCAAAGGGTTTTCGCCACCCCAACAAGACGACGAAGTACCTGTAAGTCTCACATGTCTCATACCTTCGTTTCCGCTTAAAGCTTGTGCTTCACTGATGGTTTTGTATAGAGAAGGATATACTGAAAACAAAAGTAATGGATGACTGGCGGCGAAGAGCATGACGGTTTTTCTTTGAACTTTCCTGGTACATCTTCACTGCTTCTGTTCTCTCTGATACACTGCTCTCTCAGGGAACTGATTTTGGCTTAGCCATCTTCTTTCATTCTTCAATGGCCGGAAGTGTGACGGTGTTTTCGTGTGTTCTTGGTGGAAATCCGTTTCCCTGTTAGTCTTGGTATAAGAGCTTATTTAGCAGGTCAGACCTGCCTTACATGTTCCTAGCATTTTGCTTGAGAAGTTCGCAGGGACGTTACAGCTCTACGCTATGCCGGCCGTCTCTGTGTAGGGTTCTCACGCTCTTTGTTTGTTTTCTCACGTTTTTCTGCAGCATATGAAGCTTTGTCTGATAGAAGAATTTGTTTCCTTGACTTGTCTTGACAGAGTATCTGCATGTTATAATGGAGACGAAAGGAGGTAAGAAGTCGAAGAAAAGTTCAATTCAGTACGAAAGTCCACTGGGCTACGGTATCGAGGACGTGCGACCGCACGGGGGTAGCGAGAAGTTCCGCACTGCTGCTTACTCAAACGTAAGGGTTTCAACGACCTCTATCTCCATTTGTTTTCTGTGTTTGGTGGTTCCTTCCAACAACCTCGACCCTCGTCTCTTGCTCTTGAAAGTGGCCTTTTCTGCAATAAATAGCAGACACTTCTTGGCTTTTCACCTTGCTTTCATAGATGGATGTCCTGATATCTGAGAACATTGGGTTGATGTGGGATGATGTGCAGTGTGTGCGGAAGCCATCCTGATATTCGCTATCCATATTGGAGTTGATAGTCTAGATTTTACATTTTTTTTTTGAGTGTGGTCTCCAGCTGCCCCTGCCTTTTGGGCAGATCAGTGTCCTGCTCAGGGGAGCAGATTTCCTTCAATTTTTCCTCTTTCCATCTCTCTCGTGGGTAATTCCTGAAGCGAGTAGAAAAAAGTCTAGAGATGGGGATGTCTTTCCCGGCAGATGCTGGTTATGTGGTAGGGGCAGTTGCAAGCCCAGGGTTTGAGGGGTTTGAGAAAAGATTGGAGGTAGAGTTCTACTCTGCACCAATTTTCAAAGACCCTGATGGGCAAGGTCTCCGAGCTCTGTCTCGAGCACAGCTGGATTCCATGTTGAGGGAGGCTGAATGTACCATTGTGGCACACATCAGTAACTCTGAAATGGACTCTTATGTGCTGTCAGAGTCCAGCCTGTTTGTGTGCAGGGAGTGGATGGTGATAAAAACCTGTGGGACCACTCAACTGCTACGCATCCTACCCTTGCTCCTTGAATTTAGTGTGCACCTTTGTATGAAAGTGCGGCGTGTCAAATACACCCGGGGAACGTTTATGTTTCCTGCAGTGCAGCCCTATCCCCATGGAAGTTTTGCTGATGAGGTTAGTTATCTGGAGAAATACTTTGGGAATCTGGGAGATGGTGGAAGTGCCTATGTAATGGGGAACACAGCCAAGTTTCCAAACTGGCATGTATACACTGCTACTGATCACAACACACCTGCAGCTGATCCTGTTTATACCCTGGAGATGTGTATGACAGGACTGAACAAAAAGTCTGCAGCTCAATTTTTCAAGACTTCAGGCAATGACACTGGGGCTGACATGACAAAGAGTGCAAATATTGGAAGTCTTCTTCCTGAATCTTGCATTTGTGATTTTGCATTTGACCCCTGTGGCTACTCAATGAATGGTATAGAAGGAGGGCGTCACTCTACCATTCATGTCACACCTGAAGATGAGTTCAGTTATGCCAGCTTTGAATCAATGGGTTATGGCCCTGACCAGGTTGATATTCCAACTCTTGTGGAAAGTGTGGTGGCCATTTTCCATCCAGCAGTTTTTTCCATGGCAATGCATGTCACTGGCCTTTGCAAGGGTGCCATGCATACAGGCATATCTGCAGCCCCTATCTGCCCAAGGGGATACATATGTGATGGAAGTAGTCGCCAGGAATTACCTTGTGGTAGTGTTGTGGTCTTCCATACTTTTAAGACTGGCACAAGTTGTTTGGAGTCAACCATGCCAATTCCCCTTATTCAAGGTGGTGTTCAGCAGACTTCAAAGAAGCTGTCAACCAAGAGCATTAAACTGAAGAAAGAGAAGATGGTGAGTGACGACATTTGAAAATTCAAATACTTTCAAAAATTACCCAGGTCATTCAATTAGCAGCAATGATTTGATGCAGGGAACTGTTGCAGAGTGGTGGAAGTAGAGATGTAGCCCTGACTCATGTACTATAAATTATGTGTGCAGAATTTGTGAGGTGGAAATGGACAAGCTTTTTGGAAGATTTTGGATGCTGTGGAGAAATCAATAGGCGCAGGAGTCACTCTTTAGAGTTAGACCAGAATAAACCATTCAGTTGTGTTGCTCTGTACGTAGTACTTAGATAAAGTTTTGTTGCTCTACACCTACTGAATAGCGGACATGGATGTGAGATGGGAAATGTTTTGTGACATCACCAGCTGTTACACAGGAGGTGAAAATTTGTTGTGACTCTACTAGGGTTACATGTTATATCTTACTGAAATTATCTTTTTAAAGGAAAGATTGTTCTGGATTTTATGATTGAATATTTGTTCCTGGTCACACTTGTTTGTGTTGATAAGCATGAAATGATGAACAGCACATACAAGTTTGCGTTGATAAGCATGAAATGATGAACAGCACATACAAGTTGTATATGGAACGGTACAAATCTCTAGACTTTCTTGACATGCAACTTTGTGAATGGGAATAGTAAGGCAGTTGCAATGTGGATTTCTCTCCAGAAATTAAGGAATTTGACTTGAATCACAAGATAAGGTAGTACCTATCTCAACTGTTGAAAATCCAAAATGTTGGAAATATTGGAGATAATGATTGCAATTTCTCATGTGCAAATGAACATATGAAACAGGTTGTGAAGAAATTACATATATGCGAATTCACATATGTGAAGGTCCAGATCCAGTACAACTGCAAACTCGTTAGTACCAATTTTTGTACAATTTTGAAATTTATCCAAAACCTAAAATCTTGAAGTTCTAAAATAAGTGTGTTGGAACCCCAATTTAACCCTCTAATTCCTGTTTCATACTCGGTGAGAGAAATTGAAATTCATGTTACATTTCATATCTTTTCACTCTCTCAATTGGGATCTTTCATTTTCATTTGAAAGTTCCTTTCATTTTTATTTTTCCTTTTTGGGTTTCTCAAATGGTTGAAAGAGATCTCAGTCTAAAGATTCTTTCACACATAGGGGCAGAGATACTACTAACCAAACCTAGTATCAACAACTACCCAACTTTTTAATATCTATCTAAAACTAATAAAATTACTTTTCAGTAACTTACCTCACCTCCCTACCACCATCCAAACATGTTGCTTACCTAACCTACCAGCACTCCTTACTTACCCTGACATTTATGGCCATTCACAGCTTTCTCCGTAGAATCACTTACTGCATAGACAAGTGTGGTCTGTAGCCACCTCTCACAAACAACACCAAGACTAGGTAAGTCCCCTCTCCCTTTCTCATTCATCTGGAGCTATTGTTGAAAAGTTTCTTTACTCAGACACAGCTGCTCTTTCCTGTCATTTTGGAGCTTTTGTTGTTGGAGAGTTTTTTTAACTCAATCATTGCCAATTTTCTCTTTCAATCATCATTCTAGAGCTCTTGTTTGAAGGTTTCTTTGCTCAGTCATCACTGATTTTTTTCATGCACTGCCTTGCTCAATCATTACCCATCTTCTTCATGCACTGCTTTGCTCCATCACTATCGATTTTGTTGATTTTCTTCTTGTGCCGCTTTGCTCAGTCTATTGATCTCATTGTTCTTGTTATTGTGATAGTAAAATATGCATTTTATTAAGCTTGTTTTGTTGGTTCATTTCTTACAAATGTTATATGAAGTGCATGCATTGTTGTTGTGTTATGAAAAAGACATTGATGAAATAACACATCAAATTTCATGCATCAATGCAAAGTCAACAAGTAGGGAGATCTTTCAAACTTTATTAAACTATGTTGTGTTGCATGAATACCAGATGTCCCTTGTGTATGATTTGATGTTGACTAGGGAATTAAGTGACTATGTGAGAACAAGGTCGATGACCTGGTTCACACATTTTTTGATGATGCAATACAATGATTTTAGGTGGATTGAGCACTTTAGAATAATGCGAAAGTTTGTGAGACAATTAACTAAAAAGTTGAAGCCTCTAATGTGGAGAAGGATATGACGTACCATTGCACAATTCCTATGACAATTTGAATTGCATGTTCTTTGTACAAGCTTGTTCATGGTGATGAGTACTTGCATTGTAGTGAATTGTTTGCCATGGGCAAGTTTGTATTGTGTGAGTTTGTTTGGTATATGAATTAGGTGTTTCAAAATCAAATTACATGGTTGAAAGGAGAAGACGTGACTGAAATCATGAATGGTTTTAGGGAGCTTTGTAGTTTTCTAGCAATCCATGGATCAATTGATGCTACACATATTCACATGTTCAAATCGAAAATAGGCAACATGCAACTAAGTGTTTTTCCTACAAGTCTAAAGCCTACAACATACAGTTTTAATTTATAGTCAACTATTGAAAGAAATTCAAATATGTATATGTTGGGACGCTAAGGTTGATGAACAATGTCCGTGTTTTGTAAATATCCTCTTTACATCAAAATGCTACACATCAACAATGTTTTGATTGGATTATAGCGAATTTGGCATCAAACCTTACATATTAAGTGATAAAGGATACCTTTTACAACCTTGGCTTATGATTCCTCGTAAACGAAGATAGGTTTGCCACACTGTTTTTGAATCCTTGTTTAATAGATAATTCTCTAGAAGTAGAAATGTTGTTAACAACTCTTTCAAGATTTTTTTAAAAAGATTTAGAGAGTTGTTGTTAAAGACTAACCTTCATGTGATGTTTTTGCCAAATGTCATAGTTTGTTGTTGCATCATTTACAACATGATCCTTGATGGAAGGGATTTGGATATAAACAATTTGATAATGCAACTAGAATTGGAGAGTAGACTTGTAAATGTTCATCCTACTGGTCATAGAGAGGTGAAAGAAGATGGGAATGATATAAAACTTGGAATTAAAAATGAAGTAGAATAAGGTTTGGAAATGTTAAAAACAAATCAACACACAATTTTAGAACAATTTCTTGGAAACAAATTGCATCATATGCATTGAAGCTTTTTGAAAAAAAATTGTGCAATGTTGCTTGAAATGGAAATTGAATTTTTGTGAATTGTTTTCTTGCATGCAAACCTATTAATTATGTCTAACTTGATCTATCACTGAATCCTCATGTCATGGATATGTTTATTAAACACTTGATTTAGTATATGTGAATCATTATTCATCTGATGAAATTGAGTCCAAATTCACTAGTGAAAGCATTTTAAAAATTGTGTATGAAAGCATGACACATGGTTGTACTCAAATTAGAAAGAACATTCACTGTGTTTTGACTTGCCTTGTGATTTTTCTATTTTTTTGTTTTAGGTATTTGACACGTTCTTTGAAGGTGCACTCATGGATTGTCATCTATTTCTCTTCAATTTTAATGTGTAGCATTCATGTGATCCATGGCTTCCACCATTGCCTTGTTGCTCCCGATAGCTACTTCAATTACTAGTGAGAATACATTGTTTTACTTCCGTTTTATTTCTATACTTCCAGGTGTAATTGGGGTGGTTGGGAGCTTTTCCTTTGCTTGTTGTTGAATTTGAATGTTTGAAAAATTGACAAACAACATTTCGCAATGATGAGTGTTCTTTGAGAAATCGTCCAAGTTCACAACATTCACTTGAATTAAAACTGTGTCATTGCCATCATTTACAATTTGTTCATCTACAACATAATCATCACTAATAATTTTGTGCATGAATGTTCATTGTGGTTGTGCTAATTCTTGATCTTCTTGTGTTTTGATATTCATGCAATGTAGTTTACATTTTCATCAGCCTACAAGTCCTTCACATGGATTGGTTTGTTGACACTCCTTTCTCCCTAAAACATGTATATTGCTTCATAGAACTCACAATTGATTTGCCTTGGCAAGTGAAACTTGTCATATTCATCCACAACCAACTCCCAATAAAAAGTGTTGTGCTCGGTTCCCTTGTGGTAGTCTGTAATTTTTATGTAATTTAAATGGAGGCCATTCCATTTATCCTTACATGTCTTGGAATTTTGTGGCAACTATGCATGAGCATGTTTTGAAGTTAATCTATAATCTTTGTCCATCTTTGCATGACAAGAACTATATGGGTTCTTTGATTTACAAGCCATTTTTGTGCAACATATTATGCCTATTTACACTTGATGAGTGCAAGCTCCTCATTATATTCCCAATTTGTTTGGCAATGTTGAACACTCATGTTGCCACCCAATCCTCCTTTTGAAACACCCTTTCTTTTTCCAACAAAATTAGACTGAACTACCTCCATTGATCACAAATTAATTCACATGTGTTTGGTGCTTACAAGTGTAGAGTGGAAGGTTGAATGTGAAGAGTAGAAGAATGTAGAGATTGGAAGAGCATAAGAAGATGCAACATGCAGGAGGGAGGAATGGCAAAAAAAGCAAAAGGTGTAGTGCACGTGAGGGAGGACGGATGGACCTAAACAATGGATACGGCCAGTTGATAGTTTATTAGTTGTGAATTCATGTTCATAATTTACCACTATCAATAAGGGTGGGAATGTTCATTTTTTAAAGATTTTGAAATCCACATCAATAGTTTATCACCACACACTACCAAAAATGATAATGAATGATAGTAAGCCATGTGTGCATACCATGTAGACTATTCATTGATGATTGGACACATTATGTGAATCGTTGTAACTTACATCTCTTGTATCAACACCTTTATCAAAATGTGTGAACATACCTTAAGTAAGGGAATCATCAATTGGTCATAATAGTCCTCAAATCAAGGTAAGGTAGGCCTTAAATGGTCATAACAAACTTCAATCAATCATAATTAATGTTGTCGAACACAGAAGGCTTTGTGTCGATCATGGAACTTTGGTGGGATTAGTTAATTGGTGTGTTTGTCCAAAGATTGAATCCAATGAAAAAAACAAATCAATACCTGTCAACCATCTTCTCTATAGGATTTCTAATCCCATAAACAATGCAAATAGCATTCTAGTTTGCTTGCACACCATCCACCATGAACCTCTTGAAAACAAGTGTACCCAACCCTTTTTTTTCAACAACTGCGTTCAACTTCCTCCACAAAATGCATTGAACTTCCATGTCTTTAGATTGCACGTCACAAAACACAATCATTATGACCTTATAATATACTAGGTCATAAACGTGATAGGCCATGGTTGACCATCCTTGAATACACTTTATGCGATCAAACATCATCCACGCATTTTACAAATAATCACCCAATTATATTTGTCAAACCAAATCAAATTCAAATGCAACTCCATTGATAGACATCTCGAACAAATAAACCTTTTGCCTAACATGTTGACTAAGAAAACAATTATCTTGAATATCATCGTAACCAAATAACACCTTTAATTTAAAGATCCAGTCAGTGGAACCTCAATTATTGGGATGATGTTTCAGTGAAACAATTAGATTATGTATGCCAAGGGAGCACACATGAATGAACTTTTACAATATTTGATTTATTTTTTCACCTTTGGGAAGGTCCACATGACCTTTTTCATCCTTGTTGAACAAGTGATGAAAAAGAAATATCTTATTCACAAATTAAGCAATGGTCAAAAATAATAGCAGTTGGTGTGCAATAAACCTCATTTACAACCATGTTCTTCATCTTTTAAAAGGATTATCTACACTTATTATTTGCAATTGGATGGGCATGGGTGCCCAAGTGGATCATGGCTCTTGAAAGATTTGGAAACTTGTGAACAACATAATACATTTTAACATTACAAGTTTGTAGACATGTGGGGGAAGAATCACAAAAATTATAACTAATGGTACAAATCAAGAATTTCACGAGACATTACCTATATTTTTTAAGTTGCAAACTATCCCCACTCCAAGAAACTTCATTGCACACATAAAAATGTTAAAATAAAAGATAAGAAACAACACAAGTGTCCAAGGCATTTTGTTGTTTTGAAACCCAATCTAAAGGAATTCTTAATGTTACTAGTCTACAATCTGCACCAAGCATGACCATTGAACTTTATGTCCATACCTTGCAATTGTCTAGATTTTCCCAATGGATGATAGACAATAGGAAGTTCAACTAATATGTCACCATTAAATTTAGTGGGAAACAATTCACAAACTCAATTGTGATGTCCTCGTAGTCTAAGGACTTCAATTCAAAACAAGTGTGCAGATAAAGACATTGCCTTTAATGAATCAACAATGCTAGAGAAAGTAGCCACTTGCGACATTTCCATCCATAGAGGCTGCACCTCGTAAATTCACAAATTCACAAGTGGCACTTCCATCCACAAAGGCTACTCTTTGTCAGTTCACAAATTCATGAACGACACTTCCATCTAGAGACCCTACTCTTTGTTAGCTTGTGAATTCACATAAACATAAGGAGGGGAAAGGTTGTCTTTATCAAATGAATCACAAAGATCAATAAACGATGACTCTGCAAGCGGGATAGAAAACTTCAAGTTCTAAGAAATCACAATGGGCTTTTCCTCCATCATGATGCCTCCCACAACAATGTTGGCCACTAACGCAATTGTGCCCAACGTTACAACAATATCTTGAAAATTGTTAATAACATTTTCATCAACCATTTGATACTTGCCATTGGTGACAGTTCAAAACATCCCTCCAAGGTTCACATCCGGAACCTAGTAAACATAAATTAACGATGTTATCATCCCTATAAGAAACACCTTTATAATCATGCATAGATCTTCATTGAAAAACAAACATTGCACAAATAACATTTTCAGTCATTTGGATGATTCCAAAATTAGAATCCAAGATGGTAAGATCTAGCTAAACCCAATAGCATGGAAAGCAGCCATCAAGATTAAAAGAGAAACTCATCAATGAGATAAATCTAACAACAATTTCACAAGTGGACAACAAAAAACATCATTGCATTGGGAACTCAATTTAAGGGAAATAATGAGGAACTAGAACTTAAGAATCCAACATGTGAGATAGAAGTATAGAAACAAACTATTAGTTAAATGCAAGGACAAGTAACAATCTAAAATGAAAGAAAATAGTGTGAATGGAATAAGGAGACATATATTGGCAAAACAAATGTATTTTTCTCCTTGCATAAATTTGAAAAATATAATTGACAATGCAACAAGAATAAATTGGCGGCAAAAAGGGAAATGAAAGATACCAATATAAAGCATACAACAAACCTAATGTCAAAGCAAGGGGGAATTGGAAAGTGACATAAATATGCAAGAAAAATAGTGAATGTAATGACAATAATGAAACTAGAGAATTAGGCTTGATTCAAATTTATGTGAGGACCTATATCTTAGACCAATACATTGTCGCTAATCAATCCGCCCCTTGATAATCACAATAACTAAACTACAATCACATATTCATGTTGGGAAATAGGAAAAAATTGGAGAAAGTAAATTATGTATTTTTTGTTTATAAGAATTCAAAACATTGATCCCAATTAAATTTGAAATTAGACGGTGGTGTGCATCCAAAATCAATGGGTGCAATTTCCAAGAAAATTCCAAATTATTAAACCTTTTACACATACCAAATAGTGGCCACTATAGACCATTGTCCTAAGCTTAAACCATGGTCCAATGGAATTGTGTAATCCCATTGGTGAATGCACAAAAATGGTCTTAAGGCATTTAGGCATAGTTTAATATGAATTTGAATCAAATTAATAAAGTGCATAATTAAAATGAGCTAGGTTTGGAAGCCCATAATACCATAGATTGGATTATAATGAAAATTAGAGAAATCTAGGATGCCACAAGTAAAAAATGTTAGACTTAAGCAAGAGGTTGTGCGGTTAAAAATAAACAAAAAATGAATGATATAATTACATGAAGTAATGAATAAACCGAGTTGCCATAAAACTATAGGATATCCAACAATTAGTAGAATAATAGAAACCAAAGGTTGGATTTTCAAAATATGGAAACTTTGATAATGTGGAACCATAACATTAACCAACAATAGAATAATCTAGCAGGTCCTTATAAAATGTGATATCAAATCAAGCAAGCAAAAAAAAATCCCACGTAGGTGATTGGATTCTTATGGCATGGGGTTCACATGTTGGTTAACATTAAGTCGAATTAATGATATAACAACACTGCCAACTCATTTTTAGCGAGTATGAGCCATTAGGTCGAACAAACAATTATTCAGTAGAGAACAACTACTATGACCAATTAGGATTTCACAACTATTTAGGAGTGTGAGGTGACTTTCTATCCTACTCTATGAGGCAACTATACTTGAAAGTACATGTGTTATCGGTGAAAGAAAAATGCAAGTGTATTTCTAGATGTTAAAGTGTTAGTAATTGAAACCAAGTAGCTTGCCTCCTATGCATCAATCACGATTTAGAATTGATGGATACATTTTCCAAGCTCAAACACACCAAAAATTAAAATTTTATATTAAATTATCATTCATTTAAACCAGCTTTTAAAGGTTCAACACCATGTTCAACTTGGATGTAGACCACCGGTCACTTAAAATATTAATCTTAACACATATGTTATTAAAATCTAACTTGCTTAGAAAGCTAATTACGAGATGCACTTTTTTACCAAATCCTAAGTTCTACAACTAAACTAGTAATAAGTTATGCTACCAAACCTGAAAGGGTTTTGAGAAGGTAGGAAACATAATTTGGCTACAAACCACTAGTCACTTAAATCATTGTTCCTAACACATATGTTATTCAAATTTGGGTTGTTTTAATTCTTTAGAAAACTAACTATGAGGTGCACCATTCTATTAAATCTTAAGCTCTACAGCTAAATTAATTGTAAGTTATGCTACCAAACCCAAGAAGGTTTCTAAAAAATTTCTAAAACTTCAAGCTCCCAACATTATCCCTATTCACTTCCATTTTTTCAAAACTACTTTAACATCCAATCTATTCTCTTTCTTTTTACCACCCACCAAAATTAATCATTATTCTTTTACCAAAGAAAGTTGTGGGAATAAGTTTTTTCAAGATTAAAGTTGAAAGTTATGTCCAGAAAAAGAGAGCCCCAAATGATCTGAATTCATCCTTTTTAAAAAAAAAAAGGAGGTGAAAGAAGATCTCAACTTGGTGGCCAATGGAAGGAGAAGGAGAAGCACCTTTTCACCCCTTCCCACTTTCCCCTCAAGAAACTTGACTTAGACTTTCATTTTTGCCTTTAGTCTTAAGGTTTTATTTTACTATAGTTCTAGGTCATTATTTACGCATTTCCTCCATTTTCCTTAACCTATAAATTACGATTGTGCATTTCAATGTCACAAGTCCCCCACACATTCATTATCAATTTGTTTCTAATTGAAAACCTCTTATATTTTCCTTGAAATTATGATGTTGGGTATGGCCACGTCTTACGGCCTTCAAGTTGCGCGAGTGAATGAACAACCGACCTCGGAACCATCTTTAGATTTGACATTGATGCAACATCCTCATGATGAAGATCCCAGACTTTGAGAGGTGCCCATTTGTCTTGAAATCAATCCCCCTTAAACTTGGTATTATCGCATTTCTACTCCAAACTCTCGCACCTTGGTGATTTTGTTATAAGTCAACCCCCCTTCTAGTGATGAACCTGAAATTGTCTGTGAAGATTGTTACGAAACTAAAGACACTTCCATCTTTGCATGGTCTTCAATTCCTAACATTGGACATTATTATTAGTTTCGCGATCTGATTCATTGATTACCTCTTAATAACAAGGCGGACTACCTAGTTTGCACCATTCGACACATTTTAAATTTCTTACAATTATAAATTATCATTGTGGCATAACCTAAGACTCAACATGTAATTGTAGCTCCTCGTTGAACTTATCCATAATCTAAATAAATGTTTCATTCATTATGAAACTCGTGTTGCCATTACCACCCTATCCCCTTTGTTTATTTAATCGTTAAATTATTTTGAATCTATCTTATGTTCATTAAGTTTAAAGATTGTTCTGTCTCTATTGGACCTTTCATTAACATCCCCTCACATGTTTCATAAATCTCAAACATCCTTACTACTTAATGAATATTATAATAAAACCAATGTTTTGTTGCATACCATGAATTTGGTGTTTGCTTCTACCCTTAACCCTCTAGAGATTTCTCACCCCTAATTACGCCACTAAGGTTTTAAGACTATGGTTTACCAGCTTTTTATTGAAAAAAAGATTAACCCAACACATTATTCACCAATATCGTATTTTAAAAGCGAAAACAACCCCCCTATACAATAATGTGCATTCATCATCCCTTATTTTAACACAAAGTTGTTAAAAAACCCTAATAACCTCACCACACTCGAATATCCCTAATGCAACTCTTAGAAATTGAAACTATCGCACATGGCTATGTCAATATGGCTCATAAGGAATATGTTCATAAATTTTTCGTGGTAATTATTAACATGAAACAAATTAGGTGAAACTGATGCACCCCCAAGCTCCTTGATGGACTCAATTACGAGTCCAAAGGCGACAACAACGGAAGGAAAAAAAATTGGGGCGCATTCCCTAGCTCATAGCACTTCGAGGGTAGAGGGGCGTGTTGGAGTTCCGAGATGGAAACTAGGAAGATTGACAAGCAAATCATTACTCACATGGACCTACACAAACCAAACAACAAGTTGGTTACTGTGTAGCTAAAACACCTATCGTGCACGAATAAACCACGGGCAAACAAGGACTCACAAGACTCACCATAACCTAAACTTGGGGGAAGCCACCACCTTCCCTTTATAGTATTTTAAATGCCTAGCCACGGGGCCAACACCCAAATGTCATTTTGTCTTAGGAGTCTTGAAATTCCCAAAACTTGGTCTCCTGCGATTTTGGAGTCCCATAATTTTGTGTGCAAACCATTGATTGTTTTGTTTTCAAGTTTTCATTTATAGATAAATCTGAGTTTATTGAATTGTTTTTTCAATTTCCAAAGGAGTCCAAAGTAATGACTTGAATTAGTTGATAAATAATAGATTTCTAGATATGTCCACTACATAGTTTATCAATTCAAACATTGAGTTTACACATTGTGTTATGTTTTAGAAATAAAAAATTTCACAACCTTTTCTTTTGCATTGCATGCATACGAGTTAGTAAGCCATATAGTCATATATGAATCCAACTACATCTACTTGGTTATAAATCTTGCTCCCTTTCTCAAATGATGAGATGTCATGTCAATAAAGGTTATGTGTACTCTTTCAATTAACCACATTTACTAACCACTTGTAACTTGCTTCAACACAATACTTTAAACATTTACACTTCAAGACCTTTCTAATGGTGTCCTAGGGGCCCAATTTGGTGCTTGTTTGCCTTTCCAATCAAGGTTCTGAACATTCACAACTCTCATATTAATGCAACTCCTAAAGTGGGAGTGCACTTGGGAGTCATTGGGCTTCATCCCTTCCACTCTCCCCCATTTGTGAATGTGTGTTTCACACCTAAACACATTTGCCACTTCATGGGCCTTTGCACTCCACACTTAGTTGTGAACCTAATGTTAGGGTTGCGACATTACATGTCTCCACATTGTGATTTGTCATCCCACAATTTGTGTAATGTTTATCAATCTTCTTTGTATTGTTTTTTATTTTTGCTAATATTGCATGTTTCATATTATGTGGTATTGATAATGCACACCTTGCTTTTGCAGTAGTCATACCTTCTTCACACAACATTGCCGCCTCCTTATGTTTTGTATTGTTGACCACTTCATCCATAAAGTAACAATTTTGAGGTATGATTACAAACTTGCTCTAAACACAATAATTAAAAAACAGTTTGTGGTTGGTACTTATAAAACATGAGGCAACTTTTGAATTTGTTCATAGTTTACCTCCACCCTCTAAGTTTCCTCTTGTTTCATGTTATTTAGCTCCATGTATATTTGCTCGTCATTTTGAATCTTCTGATGATGTTTGCAAATTACATGTGTAAACTCTGCAAAATTATAGTTAGGAACTTTTGACATGTAATTATGGCACCAGTTCGATGTCGTATCTCTTAAGGTATAACTAAACACATTGATGATATACTTTTCAAAAGTCTTTGCATTTGCTTTTATTGCAAAATTAAACACTCTGACATGAACATATGGATCAACATTTTTTTGAAATTAAGATATTTAAAAGCTACCCTGTTTGGCCTAACATAATGGCCATCTCTATGATAAAAAAATTAGTAGATTTATAGCAATTGATTCTCGATATCCTCCTCTTAGATGCACAACATCTACACTTTTATAACTTCCAACAACCATTGAATTCATTAGTGGTCAATATGTAGTCATGTTCACATGAGTAACCGTTATCATATTAATAAACACCATTTGAAGTATGCTAACAACTCCAATAGTAGCTATTGGTAATGCCAAACTTCAATTCAAATTCCTTATTGCCGAAACTCCTCCTAATCTACTACCTAATTTTGCTACAAATCTAATTAGTATTCCCCTTTTGACAACATCTATTTTGGGCCCAACAATTGTTTCCACTTTTGCACTTGTTATACATGCACCAAGTGATTGAGTAACTCTTATTCCAACATGTTGTTTATGGGTTTCAATAGTTATTGTTTTAAACATTATTACTGAAGTTGTGTTGATGGGAGATCAACGATGTTCCATTCTATGGTTACCCATTAATATCCACTATGGTGCAATATGTGGATGTGAATACCCCTTAGGTTCTCTACTCCTAGTTTAAATAGATGATGAACAAATATGTCAACTTTGTGGTCCCAATTGGCTTCCCAACTCCATGCTTCTAAATATATTTTGGACTATATGAATTCCTGATTCTTATTCTTGTGGTTGATTATTTAATGTTCCTACCACATTTTGTAACTCCACATGCCCATCAATACCTACTTTAATGTGAAAATGCACAAAAGGAAAATCCATGATTGCATGTCCTTCTTCCTCACAGAATGCATAGACCCTTGAAAGTGACCTAATCATCTTTAAATTCACATATTCATGATCTTGTGTTTTGGTTGTGTGCCTTGTTTGATCCAACTCTAGATTCCCTTGATGCAAATATGATTGCATGTACTCATCCAACATATTCACGTGTGCTTCCACGTACTTAGTGACCTTGGGTAATTTTCTTTAATCTCTTCAAACACATCAACATTGGTGTTTTCATCCACCTCCTAGTGTTCTACCGGTTCAAAGTAATTTGGAGATGCAAATTGATACACAATCCTGGGTTGTATACCTCATGTAACATCCCTCCCTTGGCTAGTCATTGATTTTGGACTGGGTTGTATACCTCATGTAACATCCCTCCCTTGGCTAGTCATTGATTTTGGACTTAAGATTTCTTGTAGTTGATTAAATACTACAAAAGTCCCTACTCTGTTTTGATTTTTACGACTTTGAACCATAAATTATGGCAAATAAGTATACTGAATTTGTTCATTCAAATGAATAATCAACTACATCTTTCTTTGTGGAAATCATTGTTTGGAATTGTGCCTTCCTTCAAAACCCCCTAAAACATACGTCTTGCCATACCACTTCTTGTGGTAGAAACAACTTGTGCCCCGCAAGCCTTTCCTTTGTTTTTAGCATTTATTTGTCCAACATCATATTTCAATATGGGGTTTCTATAAACCTTGCATATTCCTCTCCATTTTCAAGATTATCTTCTATCTAACGTTTAATAACTTGCCAATTTGCCTCCAAGTCTAATTGTAGCTGTAAACTTCGAGTCACCATCTTATTGATCTTGATTCACAATTCTTCGTCTTCAGAGTCTGTAGATCGCTTTGTAATATTTACGGCATCAACCACGTAAACCTTTCATATTTTTTGACATACCCCTTAAAATTCTGAATTGAAAAACAAAAAACATTACTCATCTAAACACTCTCATCTATAATATAGAAAAAAAATTGTACAAAAACCTTCCCATTACTAAAAGAAAAAACCAAATAAAAAATTCCCGAGCATGGTCACTAAATGGTAGAAGTGAAATTTTCATTCTGGCAAAATATTTCACATTACTACAACAACATATTTCCATTTCACATGCATATGTTCATTATTTTTATCTTAAGTTTTTAGCAAACTTAACACTACAATTCATTCTCTCATCATATTCATGGTTATTGCATATAAGCAAACTTTGCACTTCATAAGACATTGTGAAAAAAACTCCACAAATAATATTACAATTCATTTCACCATAGTCTAACACTGTAAAAAATTCACACAAAAGATGAACATAGAATTCACTATGGAAGTCTATGTTTTTCTGTATTATTGAAAACATGAATCCAAATTACAAGGTGATCCCATGTTTTGTTGAAAAAAATCCAAAACAACATTTAAAATTTGTGATATATCAAAATAAAGTTTGTAATTTTCTTCTTCAAGTATCTCTAGCTCCTTTTTTTTAATCTCTGAAACTCCCCTATCTCATCTTCCTTTCTCTTTCCTTCTTGTTCTCCATAACTCTCCCCTTTTGAACTATCCCAAGTCACATCATCATGATCCAAACAACAACAATTCAAAATTCAAACTAAAAAAGTTTCTTGATTAATCCTTATCATAAGTGCCTTGTTCTTCCAAAATCACATACTCATCCTACCCCCTTAACAATCCATCACCCCTAAATTATAAATAACCATGGTGTTGGTGTTTGGCCCTAATGTTGTTCTAAAATGATTATTATAAGCTGCCAAAGAATTGTAAGATCTAGCAATGAATGTTGGTGGAATAGATAAATCATGCAACTTTTGTGCATTTCCTTTTTCAAGCCTTCATGTGTAACCATCGACAACTACTTGCACCCATTCTGGAAACGTAGGGACTACTTCAAAACCATCTCGAATCAAGCTTGCCCTAAAGAGGTTATATTGTCTACATGGCACAAACACCACAATTCTCAACTACAAAATATTGTAAACCTTGGAAAACAACTACATATCAATGGTACTATTCAATAAACTAGATATAACATTGGAAAGTAGTAATGAGTAAGTAAGGTCATGTTATTTTAATGTTGCACTATATATATGCATTGGAATATTGGAAGAATGGAGGACAATTTTTTTCATTTTATTTGTTTGAATGTACATTTGTCTCAAAGTTGTGGCTAACACATAATTATTCATTTTGCTTACAAAACCATTTATAGTATGTACATATGCACCAATTTGGAAAAAAAATAAAACCAAAGAACAAATATAAACTAACTTACACAAAAAGTCAAAAATAGACTACATGTCCTATCTCTAATATTCATTAAAATTACATTAAATGTTTTTGCATAAAAAATGAGAGTGACAACAAGAATGAACAACAATCACCTTCATCAATGATTCAATTTCATATTAACATAATTTGATGTGTATGGTAAAATCTATACCAAGATAAAAATAAAAAATCATAGACCATATATTAGATTTTTATATATGACTTTACCAACCTCAAATAATAAATTTTTCCAAACTTAACCACATTATATTAACCATTTCATGATCCGTGCATGATACCATAAGAATCACATTTTCAAATTCAAAATATGTAAAATTTAATTAGATCACTACACCCATTTGATTCGTAGAGCCCTAATACATATTGGTTACACATAACAACAAAACAAAACTTAATGTCAATATGTGCATGTTGTCTATTTGAATACACTAAAATTTTCGTATCTTATTTTTGCCCTACCCAATATGTTCCTATCCAAAAACACAAATGACCACAACACATGCATAAACTATATCATCCCAATGGTTTTCCTTCAACATGATAAAGATATATATTTAAATGTGTGCTCCATTTTTTAGCATTAATAGACTTACAAAATTACTAATTAACTCCTACATTTGTAAAGCCTCAAGGTCCTGTGGATAAATCAAACACAGACCACTCATTCACACTTCATAATTTTTCGTTTGAAACAAAATCACAAAAAAATTAAAACAAACATAGCATAAGAAATTTTGCTATGGTTGTTTTACTTTAACACCAATTATCAACAACACTAATGATTTCCTTCCCAATTTGCAAACCCTCAACACATTAGACCTAAATCTTAAGTATGACAATTTCATACAATGCTAAATTGAACAAGACATCACAAACCCCTAATGTGTTATGTAGTCATAACACGTATAATACCATATTCCCTACTCCCCACAATTCCTCACTAGTACATAAGACCATTAATATTTTCTCACAATTGTATATGAATCCCATATCATCCTTATGTATTAGAGTTGTTGCCATATCACAACCATACACCCTAAACCCATCGCAATTATCCTTCTTATTTGCAAACTCCCACCACATTCACTAACAAACTTGTGATAAACAAAAAGAAAAGAATAGACTATTTACCCCTTTTACCTATCTCATTGTTGTTGTTTTCACAATGTTGATTTACTTTTGTCAACCAAGAAAACATGTATCATGTATGGGTCTTCTTATTCATGAACGAGCAATGCTTCTTGTTGCAAATATCTTGGTTTTCCCTCGCTACTTACATTCATTGTGATTACTTTGACATCTTTTACTTTTGGTGCCTTATGATTATGTTGCATCAAAATCAAAGATGTCATCAATAGTGATGTTATTGGGCTTTTAAGCCTTGTAGCATATATAGTGATCACACTTGGAGTTGGAGAATTTTGTCCATTCGATATGCAACTATAAAACATGTGTTATCTTAAACAATTGTCAGTTCCATGATTGCACATGAACTTTAAACATAACAAAAAATAATGCATACAATAACTAAAGGTTGTCACCTTACCATTTAATGCAACACAACTTTCTTATGCATGAAAATTTCAAACCTAGATGCCTTTACAATTAGTCTTCCAAGCAATCAATGAATGTACATTAAAAAATGTTTTATTATTATTATTATTATTATTATTATTATTATTGTTATTTTCATTGCTTAAAAATAAATAAAACTTATAGTAATATCTTGAATGGTGTTGAACATCAATATCTATTCTTATGTCTATTTTTATTGAAAATTTGAACATTAAACAACTATACCATTTTAAATTTATAACTTTCTAATATTTTATTTATGCATTTGATGACGAACAAATCATGATGATAATGCTTCATATGCATTATAAATGATAATGAAGGTTAAACCCACCAATGTCATTTGAAGAGCCACCAAAACCAATAAACACCTTTGAAAAATGCCAAACAAAGCTAGTTAAGGTGTGTTTAATGTCGTGTGAAAATGGTTACAATATAAGGAAGTTATTCTAGTAGGAGATGGAGCTCACCCATTAATGACAACAAATGACATAGCTTCTCAACTCACCACCATGGCTTATCACCCATTATTAAAAGTCTCATGTGAAAGACTATGAGACATTTCAAAGCAATTTAAACCTTCCAATTGAGAAATGCATATCGGTTAAAACATGATAACCATTGTTCCACACCCTTATTTAAAAATACCTTCACTATTTGAACAATGGTTATCATCTAATGGTTAAGATTATGTTTTTTCAAGTGGTTTTTTTCCTTTGCAAAAGTGGCATTTTTTTTGGAAAATCACAATGGTATATATACTATAAAAACTAGTGTTGGTTTGGTATATAGGTTTATACCTAGTATCCACACTAGTATCAACAATGGTCACAAGGACCCTACAAGTTTAATATGAGTTGAAGCAATAGTTTGGTAGGGACATGATAATATTGGTACAACCTTGTACCAATTCACAAGAAGAAATTTTGCCTTTTTTTGCTACCAAATCCACTACCTTTTTTAGTGGAATTGAACATTTTCACAAGTTTTTGTGTTGTGTGGTTTTAGTGAAAAATGACTAGTTGATTAAGACATTTTTAGTGGAATTATGTTTAGTTGTTTCAAATAGTTGCATGTTCCACTAGTGTTTTTTTTTTATGTGGATTAATGAGGTCCCAATATTGAATGACATGGACCATTTATCATCTCATTATATTTTCACATTGAGGTGTGGTTTTCAACTCAAATTTAATTAGGTTATTGAATTAGAAATCAACCCACTCACTACTTGTGAACTAATTACACCCATAAATCTCATAATCTCAATTTTTTTTGCGATTTAATACAAGTTTCAATATCAAGTATATACTAGTATTGGGCAATTTTCATTTTTTTGTGGGAACAAAACGATTCTAATTTTTACATCATGTTATAAGAACTTGATTGGTTCTTTTATATATATATATATATTATTGGGTTAATGAAAATTGACTATGGTATCATGATATTTAATTTTTCCAAATTCACATGGTTCGCAAATAAGAAAGTTTTTACATATATAATAACAATTGATTTTCAAATATAGTTTTCTCAACCTAGTTATTACATTTTTGCATAAATTCAAATATAATTTAATAAATATTTAATTGGTTAATTAAATTTATGAATTGGTTAAAATAATAATTTAACTTTTAAATGATTGAAATTAGATGAAAACTTGTAAAAAAATTTAATTCAAAATTTACAACTCCATAACATTGTCCCTTTCGAAAGCTATTTTGAACTCTTTTAACTTTTCTTATAAATTAAAATTAGTCTCCATAGAATCTACCAAGTTAAAAATACATTTACAAGCTATCCTAGGATCATTGGGCCAATTTTTGTTGACAAAAATCAATTTGTCCAAATTTTATGATTGTAATTGACATCTCCTAAGATCAGTAAGGATTTTGGTTGAACAGAGGATTTTTCATGTCTCAATTTGGGATCCAAGTATCCATAATATTTGTAAAAAAATTTGTACGTCATGCTTTTCTCACCACTACAATGTCCACTTGATGTCTTTAACATCCACTTGATAACACTATCTATTGGTCAATTTTGTTGTTGGTTCACTTGTGCTAGTCGTCATTTCAAAAATATCCCAACTATTGTCCTTTTCAACCTTTTGATCAACAACACCCCTTTCAAATTCAACCAATGGATGCAAATGATAATGACATTTAAGAAGCATAGGAAACAAATTTTTTTCTGTCATATTCTTCAACAATGGCCTTACCTTGCTCATGATTAATAAATGAGGACATAATACAAATTTTCTACTTAGGGTCAAACATTAAAGAAAACATATTATGGATGTTCCTTCTTCATACTTTTTAAAGAAGGAAAGAATTAAAGAATCCAAAACTTGAACAACTTTTTTTTTTAATGTTAGAAGCCAAACACAATCACTCATAAACAACATTTCCATCTTCTTCCATTAAGTTGTCAAAGGTTACACAATCAATTTGTCCTTGAATTTTAAAGTCATGGATATTGTAGGATTTAGTGCATCATTTAACTACAAATGACCCCTAGATTGGTTCAAAATGTAAGCAAGCATAATAAAACCAAAAGAATCAACAATAATCTGACAAATGTGTCATGTCAAAAAAGGTAGTACTCTTGCATTCATTTTCATAAAAAATGCATGTTGTAACATAATATAATTTTTAATTTAAACTTCTTTATAAATGATAATTTTATTAAAAAAATTATAAAATCAAAAGAAAATGTTAAACTATGCATCATAAGATTTTTTTTAGAAATTGGAAAAGATGTTAAACTATGCATAGTAAGACTTGGAAAAAAAAATGTAAACACAAAAAAATTTGAAAAAATAAAATTACATTGTCTTCATTTAAATATTTAATTTCCTTGGGGGAAGACTTGAATTGCCACATGCCTTATCCCGTTTTTGCTTACCCTTTTCAAATCTCTTTGGCCAAGTTATGCAATTTCGCAAATCTCTTTGGGTAGTTTTGATTGACACATATCGTAAGTATTTGCAAAGTTTTTCATTTGTTGTTGCATATTGGCAAGCTTTTGAAAATGCATGACCAAAAAAAGTGCCTTGAAAACTTTCTTCCAAACTCAACACATCACAACTTATAATTGACTTTAGGGCTATAATCATAATGTTTAAATTAGATCCCTCATCTTTGACATAAACAATAATTTTCCTCTTCAATGTTCAACTATCCAATGATTTTGTCAAGTTTTTGGCCAAGGTCTATCCATTAGTATTTGTTGCTTCAAAAAGGCCAAGGGTAATGTCCTTTAGCTACTAATCAACTCCTAAAAAATTGATCATTGATGCAAAAATATCATGTTTAGCTTTTGACATCCACAAATCAAAGCTTGTAGATGCATAATGGCGTTTTGCTAAAGCTAGTAAAACATACAATTGTTTAGTTTTTTTCACTAATCCAAGTAGTAATTCATGAAAAAATTGTTTTTTACAATGAAAAGTAAATTTTGGACACAAATGCATACTAAACCCTTGCAACCAACTACTTTCCACCAATTGTGAAAGAAGATGGTTTTGACAATTAAAAGACCCAAATCTTCCAAAATTTGATTTTGCTACACATCATCTTTCTTGAAAGGTTATTTTGTAGCAAAAAAACTAAGTATGAAGCTAGAAGAAATATTTGGTCTCTTTTTGGAAGGTTGTTTTTCATCTTCCCTCAAAGGACAATTAACTTTTTTAATTAAAAAAAAAATTACAATGATGTGAATTGGCATGTTTCCACAATGCAGTCATACCATTAGTTGTGTTATGGATGATAAACCTTTTCCTAGCTTGAATTTTTGAATTTTAATTCAAAATTAGACTATCATGACAAAAAATATAATGCATGGTTTAAATAGTTATTAAGTCAACTTTGTTATCATTAACAAAATAAAATGCCCAACACAATGCATTTTATTAGTTTCCAAAATAATCTTTATGCATAAAACTTCTCCAAAAAAATTTCATCTTCTCTTTATTATTTTTTGGGTTCCTACTTCTTTCTGTTTGAATGATTGCATTACTTTTAGGTTCTTGCAAAGGTTCATCTTTCATCTTTACTTCATTCATAAATACATCACATGTATTTTCATTTAGTAAAGATTATTCCATGTTTAGTTTGAAAATAAAAATTATTGCCTTAATGAGTAATGAAATAAACTAAACAATTTTTTGATCCAATGAAAACCAACATTTACAAGTAACACAAGATGCAATCTATTTTCTAAGCATTTACAAAACAAGATGGAATATATTTCCTAAAATTTTACAAAAAATGTAATGGAATGTTGTGATAGGAATATGCAAGTTAGGAAAATCCTACAAAAAATAAATAAAATAGAAATAAAATCCAAAAAATAATAATAATATATATAGAAAAAAATCAAAGGAAACAAGATAGAGGAACAATAAAGAATGAAACAAAGAGATGAAAAAATCCTCAATTAAAAAATGAAAAAAAAATCACGTTGAACTTTGTCAAAAGTTTGTTGCTATGAGTTTCAAGCTCCCACTTGCACAAGGCAAGGGGGGGATACCACTTTAACCATAGAAACAACAGCAACTTCAACACAAAGTAATAGCATGGAGCTATAGCACCAATGTGAATTTGCAACATCATGATGAAGCAATACCACCAATGTGGAGCTACAACACCAACACAAAGTTACAACACCACCATGAAACAACAACAATGCGAAGCAATAGCATCGAAAAGCAACAACACAAAATAGCAGCACCACAATATAACAACAATGGGAAGCAACAACATCAACACAATACAGTAGCCCCAATGCACGAAGTAGCAAACCAATGCAAAGCAACAAGCAAAAACAAAGCAATGACCTCAAACAAAGTGGCTAATACAACATAAGAAATGGGAAAAAAAGCTCATGCTACTTTTATAACTACTATCTTAATAAACCTAACCCTAACCAGCACCTCCACCTCTTTAGGCGGCAGCTCCTGTTTAGGAACCCTAATCTGCCTGAGAACCAGATATAAGTTCAACCAGAGAGAACATGTCCAGTTCTCCCCAATTTTATTTTTTAAAGAACCGATTCTCATACATGTGAGAGACTGAGACCGGTTCTCACTCGAGTTCTCTCATGTAACTATGCTACCCCATTCTCATAGTGAGAACCCATCTGAGAAGGGACCAACATTGGCAAAAACACGTTTTCCCAAGGTTTTTCTCTCCAAAAATTTCACAAAATAGCAAACACCAAAAATATAAATATAATAATAATTTCACCCCAAATAATAATAATAATAATTATTATTATTATTAGTATTATTTAAGATCACTACCGTGGCCAAACATTGAGGTCTCCAGAGTTGCTAATCATGGGGCTAGCTAGCCAAAAAGAATACGGTGCCAAAATAACGCCATGTAGGCAGCCACCTCATTCCTGGCCTCCCAACCCAAGTGCAACAAAAAAAAACCCAATCAACCCAATGTTAAGCTCTCTACCAATAGAAACGTTCCTTTTTTTGAGTTCTACTAGTTCTTGGGTGGCCATAGTGTAAAGTGGGGGTTTTTCAAAGCTAAACAAAAAATCATCTGGTAGATATCTACCTATTGGCTTCGACGTCACTTAGTAGGCCCTTTGTCCAATGACAAAAGTGTGGACCAAAGCTTACCCACCAGATGGACAACAGCGACGGACGGCCGCGATCGGGAATAGGAATGACACTCGGCCGGATAAGAAGCGCGTGGCAATTCAGGAGACGCTGGACATCCCCATACCCTCAACCGACGGCTCTCTTGCGAAGAAGAAGAAGTTGGTTGTAGTAGGTATGTAATGTGCGCGGAGCTTTGCGACCTTCGTGTCCTCCTATTTATAACTCCCCAGCGTCTCCCAGTTTCGGAGTCCTCTTTCTCTCCTCGCTGTGTCTCTCTCGCGCCTGCCGTCTCTCGAGCCTTTCCCTTTTCTTCCTTCTTTTCCTTCTTCTCCACATGCAGGAATGAGAATCACATCCGTTCCCTTGCTCTGCTAGCTTTCTTGTTAGTCTTTTTGTGCATGTGTCCGTTTTCTGCTTGTCGTGCGGTCTTCCAGGCCGCGTGAAGACACAGAGCGCGAGAGAGGGAGGAAGAATCTGTGCCGTTTGGTAGTCTTGTTTGTTGCTGTTGTTTCAGGGCTGCAAATCAATTTGTCACCGTTTCTTGGTTGACACTCTTCTGTGTCTGCTGCTCCCGGTGCCTTTGTAGGAGGACTTCAAAGGGTTTTCGCCACCCCACCAAGACGACGAAGTACCTGTAAGTCTCATCTCTCTTGCCTTCGTTCCCGCTTAAAGTTTGTGCTTTCTGGATGTTTTCATATAGAGAGAGAGATTCTGAAAACAAAAAGTAATGAATGAATGGCGGCGAAGAACATGTGGGGTTTTT
Source organism: Sphagnum tenellum (assembly GCA_963921925.1). Lineage (NCBI taxonomy): Eukaryota > Viridiplantae > Streptophyta > Sphagnopsida > Sphagnales > Sphagnaceae > Sphagnum > Sphagnum tenellum. Next base: position 6,037,637 of record OY998158.1, read on the forward strand.
TCTTGGACTTTTGTGGTGCGTCTTCATTGCTTCTGTTCTGTTCGGCACGCTTCTCACTCAGGGAACTAATCATGGCTTAGTCATCTGCTGTTCTTGGATGACCGGAAATTGTGACGGCGCTTTCATGTGTTCTTGGTGGAAATTTGTTTCCCTGTTAGTCTTGGTTTAAAATCTTATTTAGCAGGTCATACCTGCCTTACATGTCCGTTGCATTCTGCTTGAGAAGCCCGCAGGGTTGTTACGGCTCTACGCTATTCCGGCCGTTTCTGTGCAGGGTTCTCACGCTTTTTGCAGCATTTGAGGCTCTGTCTGATTGAAGAATTTGTTCCCTTGACTTGTCTTGACAGAGTATCTGCATGTTATAATGGAAACGAAAGGAGGTAAGAAGTCGAAGAAAAGTTCAGTTCAGTACGAAAGTCCCCTGGGCTACGGTATAGAGGACGTGCGACCGCACGGGGGTAGCGAGAAGTTCCGCACTGCTGCTTACTCGAACGTAAGGGTTTTCAACAACCTCTATCCCCATGTATTTTCTGTGTTTGGTGGTTCTTTCCAACAACCTCTACCTCCGTCCCTTGCCCTTGAAAGTGCCGTTTTCTGCAATAAATCTGACACTTATGGGCTTTTCACCATGCTTTCTCAAATGTATGTCCTGATATTTGAGACATGGGGTTGATGTGGGATGATGTGCAGTGTGTGCGGAAGCCATCCTGATATCCACTAATCATATTGGAGTTAATAGTCTAGATTTTTCTTTTTTGTCTGAGTGTGGTCTCCAGAACCCCCTGCCTCTCGGGCAGATCAGTGTCCTGCTCAGGGGAGCGGATTTCCTCCAATTTTTCCTCTTTCCATCTCTCTTGTGGGTAATTCCAGAAGCAAGTAGAAAAAAGTCTAGAGATGGGGTTGTCTTTTCCAGCAGATGCTGGTTCTGTGGCAGGGCCAGTTGCTAGCCCAGGGTTTGAGGGTTTTGAGAAAAGATTGGAGGTGGAGTTCTACTCTGCGCCAATTTTCAAAGACCCTGATGGGCAAGGTCTCCGAGCTCTGTCTCGAGCACAGCTGGATTCCATGTTGAGGGAGGCTGAATGTACCATTGTGGCACACATCAGTAACTCCGAAATGGACTCTTATGTGCTGTCAGAGTCAAGCCTGTTTGTGTACAGGGAGTGTATGGTGATTAAAACCTGTGGGACCACTCAACTGCTACGCATCCTACCCTTGCTCCTCGAATTAAGTGAGCACCTTTGTATGAAAGTGTGGCGTGTCAAATACACCCGGGGAACATTTATGTTTCCTGCAGTGCAGCCCTATCCCCATGGAAGTTTTGCTGATGAGGTTAGTTATCTGGAGAAATACTTTGGGAATCTGGGAGCTGGTGGAAGTGCCTATGTAATGGGGAACACATCCAAGTTTCCAAACTGGCATGTATACACTGCTGCTGATCACAACACACCTGCAGCTGATCCTATTTATACCCTGGAGATGTGTATGACGGAACTGAACAAAAAGTCTGCAGCTCAGTTTTTCAAGACTTCAGGCAATGACACTGGGGCTGACATGACAAAGAGAGCGAATATTGGAAGTCTTCTTCCTGAATCTTGCATTTGTGATTTTGCATTTGACCCCTGTGGCTACTCAATGAATGGTATAGAAGGAGGTCGTCACTCTACCATTCATGTCACACCTGAAGATGGGTTCAGTTATGCCAGCTTTGAATCAATGGGTTATGGTCCTGAACAGGTTGATATTCCAACTCTTGTGGAAAATGTGGTGGCCATCTTCCGTCCTGCAGTTTTTGCCATGTCAATGCATGTCACTGGGCTTTGCAAGGGTGCCATGCGTACAGGCATATCTGCAGCCGCTTTCTGCCCAAGGGGATACATTTGTGAGGGAAGTAGTCGCCAGGAATTACCTTGTGGCAGTGTGGTGGTCTTCCATACTTTTAAGGCTGCCAGAGGTTGTTTGGAGTCGACCATGCCAACTCCCCTCATTCATGGTGGTGTTCAGCAGGCTTCAAAGAAGCTGTCAATCAAGAGCATTAAACTGAAGAAAGAGAAGATGGTGAGTGACCACATCTGAAAGCTCAAATACTTTCAAGAACCACTCAAGTCATTCAATTAGCAGCAATGATTTGATGCAGGGAACTGTTGTAGTGTGGTGGAAGTAGAGAGGTAGTCCTGACTCATGTACTATGAATGTGTGTGCAGAATTTGTGAGGTGGAAATGTGGAAGCTTTTTGGAAGATTTTGGATGTTGTGGAGAAACCATACACACCATGAGACTGCACTCTTTTGATGAGTTAGAACAGTATAAACCATTCATTTGTGTCTTTGCTCCAAATGTCATTCTTAGATAAAGTCTTGTTGCTCTCTACATTAGCCTACCTAATAGGGGACAGACATATGAGATGTGAAATGTTTTATGACAATCACCAGCTGTTATGCCAGGTGAAAATTGGTTGTTAGTGGGATTGGAACATTAAAAATTATCTTTTTTTAATGAAAGAATGTTCTGGATTGTATGATTGAATTATTAGCTGATGGGGTACTTGTTCATGAATAGTACCAAACAAGTTCAATGTGGAATACTACCTGACTCCCAGTTCTTTTGGAAAACAATTGTGGAACTTACTTATCTGAACGTTGTAAGTGGTGATAATACATATTTGCAAACCGAATTTCCATTTCCAGAAATGAAGAAATTGGAAATTGAATCACAAAATTGGGAAACTACTGAAACTCCAAAATATTGTTGCAAAAAATTTGCATTTTTTTAACTCGATAATTCTAGCCAATTAACTGGAATGGACAAATAGACATTCAACAATTGTTAAAGCGTAATTTTTAAAAAACCATTTGACATTACGTTTTCAACTCCTCATGCACAATATTCTCTGTTCCAAGGTCAGGAAAGACCATGAATTTTTCCATATTTCCAAGCTCGCACATACATATAAAAAGTCTACATCAACTTCAACTGCACGTTCTTTGATACCAGATTTTGTACAGTTTTGGGGCTCATCCAATAATATATTAGAGTTATTTGGTGAACCAACCTGTCTATGGGCTGTAGTTTGACCCTCTAATCCATGTTTAATCCCAAAATATAGTGATGTTTCATGAAACTGGATATTAGTGCAAAATAGAGTGTCGTGTCATGTAACTGGGTATTAGTTTAGAAGAGTTGCAGGATTTTTTTGTGATTTTTAATGAAGAATACAAGCTACCACTCAAGGCAAGTACTAAACTGGAGGTCAAACTTTTCTGAGTACCAATTTAGGCGAGAAAACTATAGTTTGATCCCCTGTTTCTTTTTCCTGTATTACTGATTTCATCCAAACTTTTCTCATATCTCAACTTTCAGCACCGAAACTGGGGCCCAGGATCCCCAGTTCGGGGCAGTTTATAGATAACTCAATTGTGTGATAACTCTACTGTGCATGATTTTTGGAGGTCACTTGTGGCCTTGGGTGAACCAGCACGCACAGTGGTACTGTGGTAAAAACTAGAAACACCAAAGTCCATTTAAATTTCTTCTAAATATTAGGAATAGCCTATGATTAGACTAAAAGCAGAGTCTCTCAGTCCGAATCTAACATTTTTGGGGCTTGATATGGTCACGAAGAGGCCTCATTCAAACAGGTTAAGATACCGGTGTGCGTGCTAGTTCACCCAGCATTGGTTGTACTGGCGAGTTTTCATCAAATTTTGACCTGAAAAATATGATTTCAACCAATACAATGGCTTTTTTCATGGGGAACATTACTCAAATTCGCCAGATTTGAAAGAAAATAATTCGAAATCAGCCAGAGTTTGATGATAAGTTCCAGTAGGTAGCCAGAAACATAGAAGGATTCTGTTTTGTTCTAGTATATAGCCAAATTTGGCTGAATTATTTTCTTGATGATTGCCACTTTGACTACAAACACTGGGTTCACCCTTGAGGTCACGTGTCGAGTGAAGGAAGGGTAGGAGGACCACCTGTACACCATGCCAGATACACTTTCAAACGGCGAATTGTTTACTAACAGACAAAAAAGCACTCGACATTAAATGAAATGACTCAGCACAGAAACTGGGAAAAAGGCTACACCAAACTCCCCAAAGCCACTCTAGAACACACATAAACACCCTGACATGATGATGAGCCTTCTAAAGTACCATTGACAAACTTTAGAGCATCTTCTAACCCACTCCAAAAAGACAAGTGGATACACCTTCCTTCCACACACCAAACCTGGAAATGCTTCAAGCAATCATTGGTCTAGTATCTCTCGAGTTCAAACTAATTTCTAGCAAGCCGTTTCTTTACTGCAACTGTGATCACCCCACCAGCAGCACCATCCACTGGATGCCCCTTATTACTCAGTTATAGATGAACTTCAACTGAGTTAATAATTGGTTTCACCTTGGTAACCCATTATGTAAGAAATAGGTCTCATATATAGGTTAGATAGGTAGCAAAATAGGTAACTACTAGGTAAGTAGATGGTTTGTACATAGGTAAGGGCTGTTTGTACTACCTACCTACTAACAACCTGCTTGGTGGTTGTGAGTATGTAAGTAGTAAGAAAAAGCAACCGAGCTAACTACCATGGTTACCTCAGGAGCTGGGACCCAACAGAAAATTGTTTCCTGACCACTTACCATCCATCCATCCTTCATGATGGACGGATGGGGGTTCATTGATAGATCCTTCCAGGATTTGAGACCCCTATTATGATGAGGCCCATGTGTAAGATCTCCATCTCTGTGTAAGATCATGTGTAAGATCTCCATCTCTCTCTCTCTCTCTCTCTCTCTCTTAATGAGTAGGGATAGGAAAGCTTCTCTTTTCTAGGAGGAATATTCACAAATATAAGTTGCCATCAAAATACATTAGGAAATTCCTCTTAGTGCTTTATGTTATGTAACATATGTTCACCTTTTTGTCTAGCAAAGCTGTTTGAGCAATCTCTCACTTTTGCAAATGAGTCAAATCGAGATGGAAACTATTGTCAATAATTTTGGAGCTTCATCAACAAGCATTTAGTGAACCTCAAGACTCAAACTTAGGATTCAAAGACATACCTTCAAACCTTTTTAGTACAATTCAAGTATGAATGCACAACCTTGAGGTTCCAATTGAAAAGCTTGGGTTCAATCTTGTGAACATTCACAAAATTTTGAATGTAATAAAATCTTAGAAATTATGAACGAAACAAAAGCTAGCTTAGTATGATTTCATGCATTTTCATGGATCAACTTGCATTCCAACTATGCCCCCCTTTTGACCTCAATTGTTCATGGAGATGGATCTTTAATATTCTATCATACATTGTAACCTGCTAAATCTTGTAAATTGGATGCATCATCCAACATACTTACTAGCTAATTTATTCCCAAAAAAATTAATCAATAACCATATAATCTTTTTAATTGGAAAACAACAAGGTTTAAGTTTGAAGGATAGATGGTTTTTTCATGCATTCTTTACACTTATCTTGAATACAGTTGTAGCAAACACATTTAAAATTGCATCATACATAATATAACTTCGTCAAACATAAAAAAATTAATGTTTTATTCCAACTTGATAAATTCATCAAATGGTGGATGTTATATGGGTTAAGTTTTTTGTCCTCGTGCCACATATTTGCCTATTTCGACAATAAAATCTCTTACCAACATCTTTGCATGCACATTGAAGTACATGTGTAAGATAACATATGGGTTTCTTTTTGTTCCATGCAAACAACATACATAAAAAAAATATGTGTAGAACATGCAAAATCATGAAAACTTTATGCCCAACATTTGTGGATGTTTAATTGGTTCATGTAACGTTGCACAATTGGTCCACAATGTCAATTCCATGCATGTGGTTTGGATATTGTATCATAATCAACAATGGAAAGAAAGTTATTTTCCCCCCACTTTATTTAAGTTCTCAATTTATTAATTTAGTCAATTAGTTAGTGGCTCTACAAAAAACAAGAAAAAGGAAAAAAAGTATTATTTTGTAGATAACATGTTGAGGTTGCAATTTGACTAGTGGCATGCATGCCATAGTACAAACTTCAAAAACTTTTGCATGTTTTTTTCCTTAATAGAGATGTTATGGACACTTTGATGCAACCCATTCTTTTCTTGTCACCATAAATGTCGCTCAAAATATCCCAAAACTATAGAACCCAATTGAGTCAAATAATTGTTATATGATATTCACTAGAAGCATTGTTGAGATATTCAAAACCATTACATAGGCTTTTCATGAATTTATTGATTTTCACCTTAATAGGTGACAATTATGGACTTGCATGTGTTTTACAAATAGATTTGGAATATATGTATGTGCCAAATGGGAAAAGATGATTTTTTAAAACTTTCAAACCTTTGATCACTTACGGCCACAAGATCATTGGTAGTGTTCAATGATTTGTTTTTATAAAAGCATATTTGATTCAATGAACATAGGTTTTTTTCAATAGAAGTGGCTAAGGTTATAGAAAGTGAAAACTTGTAGTCAAAAACACAATAAGAACTCTTGTGTTTTCCCACCCCCATGCAATGCAGCTATTTGTCCATTTTGACGAAAAAAATTACCACTTCCAGTTGTCGTATAGTAGTAAGTGATATTATATATTACTCAACTGTTGGCAAGGTCCATAGTCATAATTTTGATTTTTTTATTCATCATGATTTAAATTATTATCCCCTTTTACTATTCTTAATAATAGTAAATTGTTGACATGGAAATTCGGGCAATCTTGTGCTCCCTTGCCAAAGTAATAAGATGGTTTAGTCATTATTTTCACAATTCTTCAATTGTCAACATGTGTACATAAGTTGAACCATCCATTTTCAACAAGTTGAACATCTTGTTCAAAAGTTTCATCTTGCACTTATAACAATGTAAATCACCTCCATCATCTTACAATTCAACATTATATATATATGTGAGATCATATAGGGTAAAAGAATAATTAGAAAATGGTACATTGGAGTCATGAGTTGCCATAATTGTTACAAGCTCACACACAAATTTACATGCTTTACACAAATTCTTGTGGAATTGATTTAGAACCAATGGATTTTGCACACACGAATCATTTGCAACAAAATATTTGCATGAAATTTTTACCTTAAAAGTTTCACATACCTTATTTATTTGCTTATCTTGATCAATACATACACACCACACAACTTATTGATAGCTAAAACTCCATTGTGGACATTTGTGTAGGGGCTTTAAATCAAAGTACCAAACTTTGTCAAAATTTTCTACAAAACGAACGCATGAACTCACACTTGATGTGCTTGATGTATGCATACATGCATGCCTACTTTAAACTAGTTTGCAAGGACAAAAAACAAAAACAACAAAAAACATCACAACCTCACAAGAGTTGAAGTTTGAAGAACACAATTTCCAAATTGAAGAATTGCAAATCAAAGGAGAGCAATGAAACTTTACCTTTGACATTGTGGATTTGTATTGTGTTGAAAGTTTATGTGCACACTCAAGGTGATTATAAAAGTTGCAAAGTTCTTGAAAAGTTACAGTGGACAATTAGAGGGGTGAAAAATGCAAATGGTTGTACTCATAATCATTAGTGCAATTTCATGAATATAGAGGTAGGGTTTAGGGTTAATAGGTTTGGTGATATGAGTTTAAGTAATTTGTTTTGTGAAAATGTTAAATAAGTAGGGTTGTGATAGTAGGCTAAATAGTGTTATTAGTAGTGATTAGGTACCCCTACATGTGAATGTACCATTTAGTGCCCAATTTTTTCAAGAGTTCATCTCTTCTTTTTTTTCCTTATGTTTCATTTTAATTCACTTATGGCCTTTGAAAAAGTTGCATATTCTTCCCATCCTTGCACTAAAATGGAAAATGAAATGTCAAATGAATGTAATAACCTTTGATAACAAACAATTATGCAATTAATTGACCATAAATGTGCAACTTACTAAATTTAAGCATTCATGTTTGAAATTTTTATAATGTTAAATTATCCTAAAATGATAATATCTGAATTTTCATAAATAATAAATTTGGATCTAATTATAGTTCTTAAATAATGGTGGTGATTTTTGGAAAAGTATGGGGGGGAAATCATCACACATCTTTTGAACAATCAATTAATTTTGAATGTTCCATGTCTTAATGGGATATTCCAAGAAATTTTTATATTCCTTACAAAATTATGTTATGTGCAATTTTTTAGAAAAATCAACATTTCTACAAATAATATAATCAATGTCAAAGCTACCAAATTATTACAGTACATGAAAAAAATTCAAGCATGAACCATAGGTGTATTCTAAGATTTTGACATACATTAAGGTTTCCATATTCAAAAGGATTATGAAAAATACCAATTGATTCCTTGTATAAGTAATTAGAATAATGCACTCCTAGATCATGGTAAAACCCTAATTCTTGTGGGTTTTTTCATACCATTACAAATGTTTTGTTTTGTCATGGTCATGGAGTCCAAATTTAATATTTTAATTGGGGGTTCAATGTGGTCATGACGAGGCCTCACCCAAGAAGTTGAAAATATCAATGTAGATGTTGGTTCATCTTGGTCAAGCTATGTTAGGGGTTATTTGGTCAATTAAGTAATAGAGTAATACATAACTTACTCTAACATCGTACTTCAATTGGACAGGTTACCAAAGTTGAATAAGGTGCATGTTCCTCCCATCCTTATACTATAATGAAGAATGATGTGTCAATACAATATGGTAGCTTTGTGATAACAATAGATTTCAAATTGATTGACAATATACATAAAAGTTAAAAAATCGAATCAATAGTGATTTGTATAATAATTAATTATTGTGAATTTGTAATATTTCAATTTGGAAAGGTTGGCCAATTACAATATTCTTGAAATGATAACAAATAAAGTAGGATGCCCTATGATAGCAATTTAAAACTTTAGGTCCCTTCTTAGCATGAATCAATAGATTTAAACATTCAATCAACAATATGTTTATTTTAAAAACACATTCCAACAAATTGTTTTATATTTTTTGGAACCCATATGAATAAGTTATGAATATTTGAAGTTGAACCAATATAGGCTACCCCATAAGTGATGCATAGGACCCCTTGTAGCCAACTACAACCAACCACGTGCATGCATAAAAAAATGCATATTAAATTTAAACATTTGAACATTCTTAACTCTTTATAATGACACTAGATCACATATCTTATGCCTTTCACCAATTTTCTTAGACCATTAAACAAAAGGCCACAATCAATCATTTGAAGGCGTGAACACATTTCCCAGTAGTGCACACCCACGAGCACTTATCACTAGACTATTATCTCATTCAATACACCTAAATTTCTTTTTGAAAGTGTTTCCTTTCCTGAAAAACTATTTATGACAATATTTTATGACCATCATCATTCGTTTAAGTGGTCTCCCTAAATGTATCTAGGATTCTCTTGGTAAGAAAATGTTCCATAAAACATGGTATTACATTTCTTGATGATTTAAAAGTTCATCTTATAATAATAAATAGTGATTGGATGGGTTGTGATACATGAAGTAAAAAAGCCCCTTAGAAAACATTTTACATTGATAATGTGGATTTCCTTTTTTTTTGTTGAAATGGTGATTTTTTTGTTACATATCCCTTTTGATGTTTAAGGGGGAAAAATCCATAAAACGAAGAGTTGAAAGATAAATTGATTATATATATATAATAGATAAGATGCCCATGGTTTTTGGGGGTTTACAACTAGTCATAATTCTTTCATTATCATGGGAGGAAGTTTTTTGAGAAACAAAAGGGGGGAACCTTCATTCAACTTGGGCTCCAAGTTGTTTTGCATTACCAATGACAATGAAATGATGAAAAAATGAGTTGACTTTGTGCAAATTAAGTTCTATTTTGAATGAAAATATTGAATGAAATTGCATGCAACCTAAATTGAATTGAATTTGAATTGATTCACTTGAATTCCAATTCTTAAATTTGATTCAAATTCCATTTAATTGAGTTCATAAAATCCAAAAAGAAAAATGACATGCAAATTAATGCAAAATGTATTGAAATTCTATTCATCATTTCCATTGTTCATAACTATGGCATTGAAAAAAACAACTTCTAAAATACACCTTCCCATGTTTAAAAAAATAACTTGACATGGAATTGTTTAACTTGAATGCCATATCAAACATTACACAAAAGCCCTTATATTTGAACTATCATATATTGTCATTTGAATTTGGGTAGATTATATATATAAAGTAAATTGATTCTTGGGTAACGTTGGGAAATTTTAATAAAATTTCATTCATTTTATTTTTTAATCATCGTAAAATGTTTAAAATAATGAGTGTAAATAATAGAAAATAAATGTTGAAGTTTAGTTTGGAAGCAAGAATGTATATTTATAATGGGGAAAAAGTTGGATATGTAGGCCTACTTGTTAGGGCAAGAAAGAGGTTTGAAAAGGGAGGATAGGTTGGTAAGTATGTAGATATCATTCCAACATGCATCACTAGTAGAAATTGGTCAAAATGTGATTAGTCCATGCCACTATTAGTCATTTGTGACTATGTTTGGATAATTTTGCAACTATTTCTTGTTTTGGTCATATTTACCACTACATTGCAATTAGTTTGTGATTATTTTGGTTTTCATCCTTCTTTATGAACATTTAATTAGATTTTCATCCACGAAAAAATTATGACCCATTAATTTGCAAATGTGAACAATTTAGTCGCAACACCATGAATATACAAAGGTGTATTTTGTGTATTCTAAAGGTATAGTTGGATATATTAAGATTTACAAATGTATATTTTGAATATATATGAACAACCATTATTATGAGTTTATCCAAGCTATTTTTTATCATACTTCCTAAAATTATTACAAGCGACATTTATTATTGTTGTTGTTATTATTATATTATATTAATTAATTAACTTATAATAAAAAGTTAATCTTCAACATTATATTTGACAAAAATAAAGTATATATTATTATTTTATTACATAATGATGATGATGATGATAGTAAGATAATTACGAAAAATAGAACCATTATGCCTATTGAAATTATTATTTTATTATTACATATTGATATTTATACTTTTACAAGAGCTATAAAAATTGACATGATAATAATAATACAAATAAAAATAATAATAAACTTAAATTAGTTCATACTTCCAATAATAATTATATATATTAATATGCATGTATTCATTTGTATTGATTACTGAATTAACAACTAAAGAAATCTAATAAATTATTATATAATTACTGAAACTATTTTCAAAGGTCTAATGTCCTCATTAGAAATTATTATTATTATGTGTTAAAGAAATATTTATTATTATAAATCATAATAGCTATAAAAAGCGATGTAATAATACATAACAATAAAATAGCTAACCTATATTAGCTATAAATTACATTATTATTATAAATATTCAATTACTAAATAATATTACATTATAATAAATATTTCAATAATTGATACTTAGTTTTAATTTTTTTAATTAATATTTAGTAATTATTGATTAATCAATAATTATAATCAATTATCGAAATACATTTTTTTAAATTTTATTTTATGAATTTATAATAATCACTATAACAGTTAGTAAGGAAATCTACTAAATTATTAAATAAATGCAGAAAATATTTTCAAAAGAGAAAATAATTATTTATAATATTCAAGAATTATTATAATAGTTCATAAATAGCTATAATAAGTGAAATAATAATATGAATAGTAAAAATAATATAGCTAACCTTGGCTATCCATTAACTACAATAATAATTCAGTTAATGTTACTATTTGTTGAATAATAATATTATTATTTATTATTAACTATACAAATGAAAATAATGGGAATAACTATAATAAAATAATTAACCTAAGCTAGTTACCAGTTTTATTACTAAAATTTTAATATCTAAAAATAATTATTAATAGTTAATAATTATTTAGTTATTTCAATATTAGCCAATTTTTTATTTAACTATTAAAATTATTAATAATTAATGATAATTAATATACTATAATATAATATGTAATTTAAACTATCGATATTAATAATATAAATATCTAGTTAGTTGGCTAATTTATTGGTTAATTGATTAACATGTTAGTTAATTTATTTATATTAATTATTAATCTTATTATTGAATTAGTTAAATCATTAGTTAACTAGTTAGGTAGCTAGGTAATCATTTGCTTCCCTAATTATATGATTTATAAAAACTAAAACAAGGATAAAAATATGGTGTAAACTTTTTTGTTTTAAGTAATTTGCAA